>PYSP01000005.1:59412-369067 GCA_003049395.1 Pseudohalonectria lignicola | reverse complement strand
GCGGCTCATAAGGGGCTTAGCCATGTTGACCGGCCATAAGCCCGTTGCCAGCCACCCAGCCCTTATATTTTGCCCAGTTAACGTATCCTCTCGGGCCCTTTAGTAACAGCGAAGGAACTGTCGCTTCCCAGCGGCAGAGGAATCGGTGGTGAAGTCCAATTTTGAGAGTTACGTACGGTACGCATGTTTGAGGGGGGAGAAAACAGAAAGATCGAGGGGCTGGAGAACATGAGAGGAATATGGGGGTAAAAAAAGGAGATATATGTTATTATGGAAGCATTCCGACATGAATTCATCACTTTCATGACTCCCATGGCCATCTAGTATTAATAATCTTGCAGCCTGGGGGTCCTCCGGCTGGCTCCTAGGGATAAACACCTTCTAGAGCCATTCTAAGCCACTTTTATTATCTGTCTATCCGTTAGGGGTTACGGTGAATAACCAGTCCTTAAAGGCATGTAAATCTATTGGGAACCACTGTTGTTGGACCGTTATGCCTTTAAAAATGACGAGTGGAGGGAGGGAAGTACCGGTAGCCGAGATGCACTCAATGAAGGAGGTCCAGACCCTAGATCCAGGCTGTGTTTTCTGTATAGACTCCTTTTCAGAGCTTCCGAGGACCAGTCCGTTTGTTCCTTGACCCTTTATGATACCGGCCTCGTCCATATTCCACCGATTCTTTAGGAGAACAGCCCTGACGTCGGGTATGGCTAGATTTAGCCATTAAGCCTTGATATTTTCCGTTAAGGCCCCATTGGCACGCTTGGAATTAAGGGAACGTGCCCTCTGTACCTTAAGTACCGGGTTCCTCTTTAAAAAACCAGCTACCCAACGCTTCCCAAGCGGCTGGGGGTCCCCCCCGACGTCAAGGACCCTCTGGGCAAAAAGTCGGAGTTGTTGATGGGTTGGTGGGAGCCCTAGGGCCGCCTGGGTAAGCACCCACTTGGCCAAAAGGTCCTCTTGGGCTGGTGACAGCCTCTGGAGGTATTCAGCTGCTTGTTAATGCGGTTGTTGACCCTTGAGCCGGGCTTGTAAAGTGGCCCTTGGTATGCCCCATTCTAAGGAGGCCTTCCGGATTTATCGGCCGCTGGAGACCGCCTCAATCGCCTGAGTAATTTCAGATTCCGTATATTGCTTCATTTTTGACGTGAGAAGGTGTCTGTCAATTTTGGAAGAGATCCATCAATTCTTGGTAGAGAAAATCAACTATCTTTGTGGGTTGTGGGAGTGGCGGTGAGGGCTTACAAGGGTGGCCCGAATGAGGTGTGGCCCGAAATGGGATGCTTTGACTTATATCTTCATTCCCGTCTATTTCTTTCCTCGACCATTCGAGCAAACTACCGTCCATTACCAAGCTCTAACCTCTGCCCATCTTGTCTAAGAAAGCTTTCTCCACCCATTACCACACGCCTTCTGGCTCATTACCACTTTTACATACCGATCTCCCCGATTCCCTGAGTCCCTTCAGCCGTTTCTGCCCACTCGTTCCAATCAGGGGATCTCTCTTGTATATTAATTCTTGCTTACTTATTGCCTCGGCCATTCGAGGGAGCCATTGTCCGCCATCAAGCCCCAACCTCACCGTCATAATTTCAGCCTTTCTACCTTTCTATCTCTGCTTCAGTCCTGCCATTCACCATCAACATGACCCGCTCAGGCCGCCAGTATCACCAGGCAGCTCCTGCCGACCCTGCGGAGCACCAGCAACCGGAACTGGAGTTCGAAGGGCAAGTGCAGGAGGGGGAGCAAGCAGAGGAATTCCAACTTGGAGTTTTTTTAGTCCGATTCGAAGATGGTCCCTTATTTAGGCACTGGGCCATATGGGTTGCCTACCCCGACGAATTCCGAATGCCAAAACGAAACAATTCATCTGCCATGTGCAAGGCTCTCCTGGGCACTTCCGCTACGAGCGGAAAGTCAAAGACCCACTTGGATCGAAACACTTTCTCGATACGCTGTTCATCTGTTCTATCCCGATAAGCAATGTGAGGGCGTTTCGAAAGACCATGGCTTCAAATCCAATTCAGAACGAGAATCCGGGGTGGAACTGCCAGAATTTCATTCTGGAAGCCCTCGAACTGCTAGTGTCCGAGGGCATCATCTCTGAGGGTGATGTCGACAGCGCCGCCATCATTTCGATGATGGATGGGATCGTGATCGAGTGATACAGGGTTTTGTTGTGCCCAGCAGGCACGTACTAGGAGAGACGCAGCTAAGAGAAAGCGGTGACTTAACTGCCTACAGCTCCCACGTATGATGGGCGGCTCCTAGGACTTATATACACGAGGAGAGGGTGCAGTGACGAACTGTTGGGCCCCTGACGACTATTCAGGGGGGCACGTGAGCAGGACATATGATGACCGTCACGACAGGCTGGATCCGGTTGCATTTACGCATTACGCAATGTTACTATTAATTGTTCTTGTTGGATTAGTTAGGTTTTCCTCTCCCTACATCATCATATTGTTTATCTTGTTTGATTTTCGTCACAGTCTTTTAATTACTAGATTATCTAATCCAGACTGTTAACATTGCTTGGGCTTCTACATCTTGTAACAGGCTCAAGGGAAGTCAAGCAAGAAGAATAAAGAACCGATCACAACAACTAACTAAAGACAACGACGAGCCACGAAACGATGTATATTCCTACTTAGGTAGATAGGTAAAATTCTGTGGTAGGAAAATTGCCTGATAGGGCCTATATGGTGGTGCTTGGTCAGGTGGTTCTGTTGGGAGCGGGTTACAGGACATCAAGCTTCGCATACTAGTAGTACCTGTATTTCACCTGTTAATCAGCGCTGTAGCGACCTTACGAATTTCACCCCCTTGGATTGCAAAAATCGCCACTGTTCGGCGATAAGTCATGTATGTTCACGATTGGCCCTAGTTTTAGGCAATCATTATTAATTCTATCACCAAAGTAAGTACGTTCTGCCGCTGCCCTCCTAAGTGCCCTCCTAAGTTTCCTCTTAAGCGTTGAGCCTAATCGGAAATATACATAATTAACTTCTCGCCGAAAGGTGGTGAATTTTGCAATTTGAGGGGTGAAATTCGTGAGGTTATCAAAACCCACGCTCAACTTAGTCCGCGCCTAGCCATCTGAAGTCGACGAGTTTATCTTATATACATGAGCATGGGGCATTTTGCGTAGGCGCTTGAGTCACCTGACCTAGAAATGTCACGATTTATGTACGGATGTCCCTTTCAAAAGAGTTTGCCCACCACCTAACCCGGTCAAGGAACTTATATACAGTGCCGCAGAGTTACTCGCACCTGATTCTCTCGCTAACTGATAACGCTTAATCTCGCTAATCGGTCAACATGGCTAGGGGACCCGAGTCCCTGATGAGCCCAATGTAACCACTGAAAGAATAGCGGTTCTGAGAGCGTGGGAAGAAAATTTTCGTACTGTAATCTGCCGGTCTAAATCTAAAGCGGTGAGCACATCCTTTTGGTAAGGTCCTCTGACATTTTGGGACTAACTGTGAGTCGGTATGAGCACCGTTATATCCATATCCATATGACAAAGACATACATTTGGTCTCCATGGTGGCTGGACCTGACGCATTAGTAGAGATAGTCTTGTGCGATGAGAAGAGACAGGGATAGGTGATGTTGGTCGGGTCCTAGGTAGGTAGATCGCTCCTCTATTGTGGGGTTATTATGGAGCAGCTTTCAACGCCCACGTGATTAGATTGGCACAAGAATTGGCCTGCAATCCGGATCTCGCACTTTCCTCTGTCATTCAATCTAATCGAGCCAGCGAAGTTCCGGTTTCGATTGCCGGGCACTTCCGGCTTGCTCTCTATTCACTTATGTTCGGAGCTGTACAAGGTGGACAGGGTCCGGGTGATGCGCTGCTACAAACGGAAAAGGAGAGCTTGCCACGTGTCTGCATAACACCCACCCGACACGTTAGCCAGTCCTTCATGAGCATCACCAGAAACGCAGTACCACGCGGTCGAGGCGCGGGGTCGGTTGTCCTGACCCATCAAACCTTGGAGGTAATTAATCAAAGAATCGCAGAGTCAAAGAGGAAGGAATGTGAAGCAGGACAACTATTAATTGTGCTGACAGGATGTCCGACCGTCTAGACTACCTGACCTTGATGACTATCCTTTGATACGTTGGATTATTATGTAGACCCAATCCCGCGCATCCTCTTTTTGAGGAGAGTAGGAGCTTCGGCCATCGTTCTATCGAGGGCTGAAGCTTTAGGGCGAGCCTCACGAGTGCATTACCCCGTACTTTCCACCCGTAGGTACCTACGTACGGACCCGCAAGGTATGGATGAGTTGGGACGAAATCAACCAGCACCTAACTCGTCTGGGGTCAGGATTTGGGCACGCCGTTATGATATATTGAATCAGGATCACAACCAACTCACTCTGTGATAAAGGAGGGAAGGGTCATAAAACCACGGATGGGTTCACAGGTCACCTGAGGCCCACGAGTCATCAACAATAGTCCGACAGCATTATGAACTCTCATGTATATTTCCGTGAGAGAAGGCCAGGTTCATTGCGGCATGGTCCATGTGCCAGTGTAACCCCCATGTCAATCTATGGCTGCTAACGTGGATGGAATCAAATGGAATGGATGAAGTCCCCAATCTCGACCGCTGGTAACACAGCGAGCTGTATTTACGTAGCCAACCACCTACCAATATGGATCATTATGAGTAGAAGCAATGGGCGTATGTTCATGGTGTTATCCCCGCCTCATCTGCCACGGGCCGGGGCTGAAACAATTACAAGATTGAGTAATAGGTTCGCCTCGACGGTGGACGGAGATTAAGCACGTTCTGTGGGGAGCTGGAATTATGACAAGTTTAGTGCCTGGGACAGGGGAGGGTCGGGCCAGAATCTGGGCTCAGAACCCCAGCTCAACACCTCTAAGGCGCGATTTTTGGGCGGCACAGCAGTCAGCCGCAAGGAACCTCTCAGACTATCATCGGGGTTAAGAAGAGGAGGTACCAGACGACACTAAAAAGATACAAAGATGGCCCCACCAGCACACCCGGTTTGCGTCAGCGGCAGGAATAACTCTCAGCTGCATCAAGGAGGGGTAACCCTTGGCTAATCCCTGTCCAACCCCTGAGAAACCCCTCGCATCTCCCTAAAATTTGGCGGAATTCCTGCCTGTGCTCCCACATTCCCCCATTTAGCGCAGTGGTGAAACCGCTACGACAATGAGGCCACGAAAGGCTTCCAGGAGTCCCCAGCTCGAAGAACAAACTAAAGGCGTCGAGTTTATTGACACTTTCGCCATTCAAATTTTCTGTGGGCTTCAAGTCTATTGTGGCGGATCGCAAGAGACATGATGATGATGGTCTGAATCTCCCAACTGATTGCGGCTCTCTGTCAAGGCTTCGATTGTGAGTTGTCGTGGAGGGCAACACTAGCAGGCTGGCGGTAAGTGAGACGTAGTGCACAGAGATACCACACGTCGGTTGTGTTTATCTGCTCATCGGAATTGGAAGCAGGTTGCTTACTGGTACGCAGTACTACTGTGGTATGGCATTTATGGGCGAGTTCGTGACGCCGTCGCACCAACAGCGAGCGTCCCGTCCGTCCGTCGAGGTTGTTGAATGTTGAGGTCGCCCCAGCTTCTCGAAGAGCTCCTTGTTGGCTGGCTCGCTGGCTGTCTTGGCTCTATCGCTGGCGCAACGGCCCAACATCACACCCACATAGGGAACACAGTCCAGCAGGCACACACCAATCACCCGCTAGCGTACTCTTAAATCTCAGTGGCGCGCTCCTTCGGACGGGTTCCCCTGCACTCCCCTGCACTCCCCTGCACTCCCCTGCATGAGCCCACCAGCGGAGATCAAAAATCATCTGAGTGAAACGTGGAGTTGAATGTGACGCTGTACTGTAATGAGAAGGGGGGATCGAGGGCCAAAAATTGTTCCTCTCCTCACAGAGTTCCAAACTTGAGGTCAACTTGTCGGGCCTGGGTTACGACGGTAGGACTGCCAACAGTGCCAACAGTTCCAACTACCGGCACAGCAGGGAGAGGCTTCAGAGGTCCTTGTCGTGGTCCTGACTCCCAACAAAAGAAGCCCAATATGGTCCTGATGGAGCCGCCAATATGTCCATCACAGTCTGTTCTGTGTAGTGGTTGAACCACTTGTCGTGAGCCCCTCAAATTACCGGTTAGGGCTCTGATGAGGGACTTTGGGTGCCACAGACCGGGGTTGCCGGGAAATGGGGGGGCTGAGAGCCTGGGAGGCTCGCAAAGGCGCGGACAAGGGAGTCTGGCTGATGAGTTTGGAAGCGAGAAGGAAGAGGAAGAAGTAAGGCAAGAGCTGACAAGGACGGAAGGGTCTGAGGCACGCTAACATCGACCCAGACTAGGAGCCAACTGGCTGGTCGATCTCGCCGCCACTTGCATTGGCGGGTTGTGTTCGGTGGTGGGTGGTCAGTAATCCAAAGGCCCGAGATAAAGATGTGTTCACCTCCCACCGGCGATCCTGAGAGTTGCATTCTTTCTCTCCTTTCTCCTCCTCACCCAACTTCTGTACATTCCTTCATTGTCATCACGCCTAGAGCGCCGGACGTCTCGTTCCTCACTTCCAAGCTCGACGCTTCAACCACGCCTGAATAACGACTTTCCTTTATTTCCGACCTTTTCAGTCGCCTTTGACAATTAAGTCGGCAGCATACCTCAAGCCAAACCACCACACTAGCAACAGCAAAAGAGCAAACAAAACGGCAAAGATGCAATTCTCGACCCTGACCATTTTCACGGTCCTGCTGGCCGCCGGCACTTCTCTCGCAGCCCCCGCCCGGGGTGGCGGACGCCGGTTTAGGGGCAAGTTCAGGGGCAAGAAGACCACCTCATGCACGACAGTGCCGACGGTAGCAACAACGGTCGCCCTCCTCCCGATTGTGTCCACCGAGCCTGTCGTGGTCGAGACGACAACCGCCCCCACGGTCCAGGATGTCGTCGTCGTCGAGGCAACCACCACGGTGCAGGCCGCAGCTCCGCCAACAGTCGCCCCCGCTCCCGCCCCCGCCCCCGTCACCACCACGCAGGCGCCCGCCCCCGCCCCGACGACGGCCCCGGTCACGTCCGGCCTGACGGCGGACCAGCAGGCGGCGCTGGACAAGCACAACGCGGCGCGCGCCGAGGTCGGCCAGGCGGCGCTCGCCTGGGACGCCGGGCTAGCAGCCGACGCCCTCGCATGGGCGCAGCACCTCACCACGGTCGGCAGCCTGGAGCACTCGACTAACGGGCAGCGGCCCAACCAGGGCGAGAACCTGTTCTGGCAGAGCAACTCCATCTCGAACCCGCTCGAGGTCGGAAGTAACGCCTGGATCAGCGAGAAGAACCTGTACACCCCCGGCCAGGCCATCGGCACCGGCGACTTCGGCTCCTATGGCCACTACACTCAGATCGTCTGGAAGGACACCACCCACGTTGGCGTCGCTGCCGCCACGGACTCCAAGGGTGGGGTGTACGTTGTGGCCAGGTATTCGCCTCCTGGTAACTTGTAAGTCCTGCCTACTCCTGCTACCTTTTCCATCTTTCCTTTTTGCCCTTTTACTATGTGATCCATCCCCACCCTTCGTCTGATGTGTGTCCGCATCGGAGACCGGGAAATCGGGGGATCGAAACATCGGATCTTGATGAAATGAGATGACTGACTCGGATTGTTCTGCTTTCTGCAGTGTCGGCCAAGCGGCGTACTAGACCACTTGGCGCAGCCCGCGCTTCCACTTCTTTTCGTCCCATCCTCCTTCTGCCTCCATCGATTTGCAACACCAAAGCCGCCGCTCTCGAGAGGGCATGAGTCGGTCATACTCTTCTTGTTTTCTTCTTCGCACACAACAACAAACAACAGCACAACGCCGTTAGCGACGGTCAATGGGTGCTGATTTCATCTTCCACAACGTTGACGGTGTTTGGTTCGCCGGTCGTCGGCGCGTCCTTGTAAAAAAGCAAGATGCGTTGAAAGAAAACTGGAAATGGGAAACCTTATGATTCACGTGTATATACTATACCATTCTCTTCGATTCTGTACCTCTTCTTCTTTCTCCTTTTCGGGGGTCAAAAAGAGAGCCTGCTTCATGTTGACGCTTTTGTGGTTTAGATGGATGGACCCTCGGTCTTTGAGCAAAAATCGAAGGGTTCCTACATTCCATTCGGGAGCAAATAAATTTTGTGGAGAGCCCCAGCTGGGCCTCCCGTCTTCCCGTCCCTCATTTTGACCCTATTCCTCATTCCCGGAACTAAACTGTTGTGTTATACTCTTCCATTCACCAACGAGATATTTGCCTAGTTCGTTTATCATTCACCGACGTTGGCAACCAACGTTGGGTATGCAGGTTGGGGGCAGATCGCCATGATGGTGTCTGGCAGACACGGGCGGGGTGATGTTTGCACCGTCGGCATACGGGAAGTCCCTCCCTAGAGTATTCAGATGGAATGGAATCAATCGCGCCGCCAAAGTGTCGACTATGCCCGGTGAGTCTGATTCGACCGTTCGGACGCTGAGGTGAGCCGCAATTAGACCGACTCGGCTGTGAATTCCATCAAGGAGGAAAGGACTTGACTCCCAGAGGCCAAAAATGCTCAATTGACCGCGCCGAGCGCATTTTATCGCCCACAGCCCGTCCGGTGACGTGAGCCAGCGCCGGAAGCGCCAGTTACCGACAGCTTGAGGCACCCACCCGCAGCACCCCAGCCAAGCCGCATATACCTGCCCGCCCACCTTCGTGCTGCTTTCATGTGCTCAATTTTCTACGCCGTCTTCCTGACTTAAAGAGTGCTAGCAAACTCTCTGCGCAAGCCACGAGCGACCCCGCTGGCGCTTACCGGACGGGTTGCATGCGTCCGTCTTGCATTCTGGGCTTCATCGGTCATCCGGCTTGTCCAGCGAGATGCAAGCAAGTCAGATTGTTTTGGGTGGCCGTGTTCAACCGCCCCAAGCGAGTCATGGGGAGCCACGACGCAATGGCCTTTCCTGTCCGCCCTTCCGGGTTGGTTCTCTTTTGAGGGCATTGGCAATGGTTGGCTGTTAGCTGTCGCTTGTGAAGCTGCATGGAGTGGAGACCGTTTCCCTTGGCCTGCCCCGCGGTAGTGCGTGTGAGACTAATCGATCAGTACGGATCCGTACGATAACAGTTGAACACATGCAAACCAAGACAATCAACGGCGGCCTATCTCGAGGACAAAAATAGTTCAAATGGTTTAAAGTGCACCGCACCCAGACTTAGGCTCGGAAAAACAGTCTGCATTTGTTTGTGTTTATCTCTGTCTGACTCTGTTTTCTTTGTCTATTGGTTTTGTTTTTACTGCCAATTGACTCCGGCCTTCAAACGTCGCCTCGCCCAGGTCGAGCAACAACTTGAAACGGTAGTGAAGCAAGACCGGAGCCGAGCTCTTGTTTGTCCTATCCCTGAAAGGACGACCCCTTTTTAACGACCGCCCCGCCACCACGGCCACCGCCTTGCAGGGGGATCAGAAGCGGCCAAAAATAAAGACCAAGAAGAAGACAAGAGAACGAACCCTTGCACCAAAGAGTGAAGTCAAGAACCAGGACTGCGACAGAAACACAGAGCTATCAAATAACGACGCCTTCAGAGACAGCCCCTGATCTGAGCATTCCAATTAAAAAGAAAGAGCAGCATAATGGAGAAATCAATGACTGGTCGCATCAGCGAACTTGTGTGCGTGAGTTAGGCCTCCTTCCCAAGGTCCCCCTCGGTGTATCTTCCTTCCACTGCCAGCCATTGCCAATTAGCTAGCTCTTCTCCAACCGAGCAGTCAGCGTCCACCCAGTACAGTGCCGTCTTGGCATGTGGGGTAACTACCAAGCCGTCCTGTTTTGCAGGCAGATGACAGCTGCTGGCTACCGATCACCATGCTGACTCACCTTCCTCTACCAACAGTTCCTCTCCTCGGTCAAGGGCGACCTCTCAAACGTCACGGCACCCACCTCATTCCTAGCACCCTCCTCAGTCGTCGAGGTTGGCCACTGCTGGGCCCAGCGCCCGGCAGTCTTCACCGCTCCGGCCCTTGAGCCTGACCCGGCCCGGCGAGCGCTCCACGTCCTCCGGCTCATGCTAGTCGCGCTCCGCTCGCAGCTCTACGTCGCCGGCCGGCCGGGCGTCTCCATCAAGAAGCCGCTTAACGCCTTCCTGGGCGAGCTCTTCCTGGCCAGCTGGACAGACGAGCGGAGCAAGGCCAAGACCCGCCTGGTGGCCGAGCAGGTCAGCCACCACCCTCCCATCACGGCCATGCACATCGCGTCGCCGGAGCACGGCGTCCGGGCCGACGGCTACGCCCGCGTCGAGATGACCTTCAACGGCGCCGTCAATATCCGGCAGGTCGGGCACGCCGTCGTCCGCGTCGACCGCCACGACGAGCACTACCTGCTGCCGCTCCCGGACGTCAAGGTGCGCGGCTTCCTCAGCGCCTGCCTGTACCCGGAGATCGTGGGCACCTACCACGTGGTCTCGAGCACGGGCTACGTCTCCGAGGTCAGGTTCACCGGCGCGGGAGTCTTGCGCGGCAGGCGGAACACCTTTGAGGCCCGGACCTTCCACAAGTCGGAGCCCAAGAGGACGCTCTACCGGACGGCTGGCTGCTGGAGCGAAGGGTGGACGGTCAGGGACGCCGACGGGCGGGAGGTGGAGCGCTACGACCTGGACGCGCCCGAGAACCTCCCGGCCCGCCCGGACGTAGGCCCCGTCGAGCAACAGGACCCCTGGGAGTCGAGGCGCGCCTGGGACGGCGTGATCGGTGGCCTCGAGGCCGGGGACCCCCGCGCCGCCGTGGCCGAGAAGTCCAAGCTGGAGCAGGCGCAGCGCCGGATGCGGGCCGGGGAGGAGGAGCGCGGCGAGGCGTGGCAGCCCCTGCTGTTCGAGAGCCTCGCGGCTGCCGACCATGAGGTCTTCCACCGCCTGACCGAAGGGACGGACTGGGAGCTGTGGGACGACCGCACCAAGGGCGTCTGGAGGCTGCGGGATGAGCGGCTTGAACGGCTACAGAGGCCGTTCAGGGGCAACCTGACGCCTTATGGGGCATGAGTGACTGCCTAGGGTCTTTTTTCTTCTCACTTCTCATGATGCTTATGTCTTCCTTTCAGTCTTCTTTATTTAGATCTCTTTGCATGGCATATTCTCGTAGCGCTGGCGTTGGCGTTGGCGTTCTGAATCTCTGTTTCAGGGGGTTGCATTTGGGTGAATCTTGCGGTCTGTTGGAGGATTGGGGGCAGGCTCGCAGCAGCTGGATCTTTCGCGGCTGTATGGATCGATTTCGGGCAGGCTGACTACCTACCTTGACCTACCTTGGGTAGGTACCAACAACATTGTAATTGCACGTGGGTTGATGGGCATTTGTTTGGTTTCGGTCGGGGGGAAGCATGATGCCCACTAGGTTAAGAATAGAATAATTAAGCTGTGCCCGACTCGAACAACATATTCCAGGTCGTATCTAGGCTACCAAAACCCATGCATAAACCACTCCTACCATTTCACTTGCATCCCACCACTCACAAGTATGATCCGTGCCCAGACCCATGACCTTGTCCCGCACACTCGGCGACTCCTCACGCGGCCAACACCACCTGTGCTATTTCTTTACCTCCTTATCGGCTCTATTCGCCTTATCCAATCCTGCATCAACGCCATCGACCTTGATCTTTATAAGCGCCGCTACACCCCTCCTCCCGACTCTCTCTATTAGGAGCGAAGTAAGCTAGTCGCTGGTCGCCAGCCAACGAAAACGACGGCAATGTCAGCAGCGGCACAACGAGGAAATCTGCCCTGACCATAGGCTGGATCACAGCCACCTAAGCTTTTCACCAAAGACAGTGTTCCCAACCCCGCCCCAGTTCTATCAGACATAGTGACCGTCCGCTGAGTGAAATTGGCACCGAAAATAAATCCAACAACTTGTCCGCCTTAACCTTCTCCGACTCTGCGAAAGGCCTGGGTTTACCCAAGAAAGTGTCGACGTTGAAGTCAGTCGGCGACCAGGGTGTGCACTTGAGCAGGTCGCGGTGGTCCTTCGCGGCTGCCACAGAGGATGACGTGCCGCATGTCCTTCTGAATAGTGTGCCGGTCTAGGATGCCGTACTGCTCGAACAGGCGGATCTGTGACTCTGTGGCTAGGTCTTGTTGTCACTGTGGCCCCCAGGTCACATCGCCGCCTCCCCTTCTTCAAGCAGGGGGGCAAGTAATAAGTCACAGCATACTTCGCAGGTAGTACTGAAGTAAACATCGCAATTCTAGTTCTAATTGCTCTTTCGTGCGTCAGGGATTGGGGATGTTTGCCGATTGTGCGATCAAAGCCGGGACGAGGCCTACAACACGGACTAGGCTGCCATCCTCACGTTGGTATCCATGCCGCCCGCTGCCTCCGTGGTGGCCAACTTGCAATATTGGTGGCTCAACCGTCGGCGTCATATTGGAGAGGGTGAAGGAGTGGAGCTATCGGGCCCGACTCTAAACCATGGGGCCAGAGGTGGTAGCCAGCGCCGTCCGTCGAGGAGGCGATCAATATTGGAGTAATATGAATATACAACGCAGTCTTCTAGAATATGTGTTTGTAAAAACCTTCGAGACGGAAACACTAGGTTGATGCCGGATAGGCCGCAGCGACATCGTTATAACAGGTAATGGCGCCCCGAAGGTCGTGACCACCTTGGCACTTCGATTACGGACGTACGAGTGACGGCCAATAACCACGAAAATGATCCGAGAGTGGGCTGGCTTCTTAGTCCCGCCCGGGCACGGACGCGGAGGTGGATCGCGGGCCGCTATGTCGGGGCTTCCATCCGAAATTACTTGTCCGTGAATCCACTACTAGGATTCTGGAACCCAAACCTTCTTTCAACCTCAATCCACAATAATCAGGAAAATGCCTACCCACTAGGCATGGAGAGGGTGCCAATCTGAGCGAGAATTCGGTCAACGCACCATCCGACCGACTTATGACGGCATACAACCGTTGCCCGAAAGGAGCGACGAGGCAGGTAGTATGGGGGGCTGACGTGTGTGTTGCTGTTATGGTAGTTCAGGGCGACAGCAAATACGCGACACACTAGTCAGTTAGCTAGTCATATGGTGATAGATTGCCCGCTGTCCAAGTCGACCCAGTCCTAGGATGGCTAGGGCTGTCGCCAGGATCGCAACGGTAAACAAGTGAGCCGTGTGATCGCGATTGACACTACGGGCTCGATGACTACAGCGTGGGAGAGAGGCAACAGGACCAATGATCACCAATGGAGTGGCAATAATCAGAGACTAGACCCGTGATTCCATAATTGTGCTGAAATGCCAACCCGTTGAAGTTGTTGGTCCGACCGGGCAACTGAGCTGCCTTGGCTGCCACCTCAGGGGCTGACGCTTCGTCGGGCATCTTCTGTATATCTATTGGATCGATTAAACCGGAATGGATAGACGCTACGGGCAGCAAGGAGCTGCATAATTATGTACAGACCAAATACCTGTCCACTGGGTAAACATACCCACCACACGTACCTAACAGGATGGTTGGGAAAGGGCCTAAAGGGGGCTACAGAGGAGCGGACGAGAAATGGGGTGAATGGGCCATTTATCATCATTTCTTGTTTTTCTCAACTTGGGTGGCAGGGAAGAATGAATGGCGAACCATCTCGGGGATAGGGTCGTATCCATGGGGCTTGCATGTGCATCTGTGTCCATGTGTAGGTGGAGAAGCCCTTGAATTCCCTGGTGTGGGAAACCTAGGCATCCTCACGTAATTTTTGAATCTTGGTGGCATGGGCGAAAAGAGGCACAGGGCCAGTATCTCGTTCGGCAAAGGCGCCCAAGCGGCCAGGTGACATGATAAGAGAGGATTTCTGGATGGATGCAAGCCCCGTAAGTGCCTTGAGCAGTCGAAGCATTTGTGATTTGAGCTACACGGGGATCTCCCCCCCGCGGATCATCCCTCTGTCGATTTGATTGAGGACTCCCAGCTAGCGCCATGCTCAAATGGAGCAAGGGGTGCAAAGGTAGGGCCTAATTAGAATCCCCATCCTAGCCAGGATGGATGCAGACCAAGATGACGTGGACACAGTGATTACTTCCGACTGGACTTAATAATCCCAACGGGCTGTGGGATGATGGCATAGACGAATGGCTACCGAAAAGGCATAGCCCGGGCTCCGGCGCCAAAACACTCCGCAAGATTGAAAAGTGGTCTTGACGAGCGGCTTTAGTCCGAGGCGGTTGAGGATATGTTTCGGCGGTGTGTAAGGAGGCTGGTTCGGTGTCGGAGGAAGCGCTCGCATCAGAACAGATATATGCTGGAGAGCATTACGCCTGCAAGCCAAGAATCGCGCATACGATGCCGACAAAATCTGAGATTACAAGGGCAGGCTGGACCATGGTATGAGCACTGCTGCGCCGGGGAGAGGATCGAGCTGTGAACATCAATGGAGTTCAGGCCGGGGCAATAAGTGCTGGAGCCTTGGTTCCATTTCAGCTAGAATGGAGATGGATGCAATGTTATGTATGCGAATCTCTGCCAAGTATTTCCCAGCTTGGGGCTGCTGCATCGGATATGGATTGACACGATCAGGGGGTAGAAACCAGAACCCGATTAAGAGAGTAAAGGGAATCCGTAACGACCGTTTCCATCTCACCAAACGTAAACGTCACCAGAAGTCACATTAATCTTGATATGAGTAGACTTCCTGATGTACAATGTGTCAATCAAGCCTCTCCTTCGTCTTTTCCGATCGAAGAACTTCCATATCAGTTTCGACGACGTGAAGTACCTCCCCATGATTTCTCTATTAGGGGAGGTGTTCATGACGATGGCGAGTAATTCGTTCCCGTCCCGACTCCAAAAGAGATCGAACGCATCTCCTATTCCCGGTTCCAGCGGTGGAAGACGGACTTCGTAGAAACTTTTCAGAGCTTGAGCTAAGTGAGAGGTGAAGGAAGGTGCAGCCATATTAGTGGGAGGTAAGAGAGTTAGGAGTGGTGAAAAGAATTAGATGGGATCGAGAGGATCGGTAACGAACCTAGCGGTTGAGTTTTGATGACGGTTTGCCCGTATAAGTATCTTCGTCCGAGTATTTCATTGGTCAGGAGCGAAATCCCTCAGGCCAGTTTATTATGCAGGATCTCAGGATACCGTAGGCCTTCATATTAGATTGCTAGACTCATGGCGGGCTGCGAATTGGCCGAAGATTGAGGTCGTGCTGCAGGGAAGTTGGGATCCGCGACGGCTGTAGATGATGCGAGGAAGAGATGGTTGGAGAGAACAACTAAGGTGGGCAGGAAGGGTTTATCATGTCTTCGAGAGGCGCGGGGGAATTAGGGTAGCTGGGCGTTGGGGAGGGGGATTGGGGGTTCGCTAGATGATTAATACCACACATATACATGACGCCACACATTAATTATTGACTGCGTGCCGCGCTAGGTGCTCATGGGCACATTGCTGCAGAATAGCGCACACAATTAGCAAACCATATGCCTTCCTCTGGTAGGTAGGTAGGTAGGTAGGTAGGAACTGCAGGTAATTACCTCCCTCCTCAGGTTCCTGTACGGATTCCACTAACACGCCAGGATATTACCAGCCTCAAACTTCGTCCCCATGTGGCCCTCTGAAAGGACTACATTTTATCAACGAGCCTGTGCCCGTGCAGCTGGTCACATCGCCTGGGCCCTCGGCAACGATGGAAATGAAGCACCCTTGGTCCCTGACCGCGGTAGTCGCCAGCTGAGAGGAAATGGAGCGCCAATGACGAGTTCTCAGCCGTCCCCAACTGCCTATGATAGGAAGATGCTCTTGGCGCCTAATCACGGTCCATCTCAAGCGCTAGCAGCGGCAATCCATCGTTTGAGATCAAGCCGGAATCTGAACTCAATTCCAGAGAGGAAACTTGTCGTTATGTGAGCCTCTGAAGGCTGAAGTGATGAAGGGCTGCTACCTTGGGGACCTGGGCGGCTAGCCGTTGTGGCCGTATCAGAGGTGACCTGGGGAGCCCGGGGTGCTCAATGGCGGTTATTTTTGATTAAAACCCCAGCAGTTTATCTGGTTTTAGGCACTTTTGTTTCTCCTCTACACTTATCAATTTTAGCATTCGTTCTCCAAAATTTCCAGGCACTCCTTGCTTTGCTGGACCTTGTCCCAGATCGCCAGCGAATAATGGGGAGGCTCAATGCCGAAGACGACAATCCTGGGTCTAGAAAGCTCTGTCACAAACCAGGGGGTGTATTTCATATCCCCCAGTCTGAGGTCTGGGTCGAACCACAAACGCGGAAGCACCAGGCTGCTACGCCTAACCAGAGGAGTTCTGCACTGAACAGGCCATCCGCCCGCCCCCTGTTTAGTGAATTGCGACGAGACGAGGCCGAAAGCCGTGATGTTAACACCCAGAAGAGTCCGCCCACCTCCCATCAGTTCAAACACAGTCGAGCCGCCCCGCCTACCATGCAAGCACCTCGACCGACATACCTCGCTCTGAGACCAACCAACCAGCCGCGAAGCTTGGTGAACGCCACGCAAACCGGCAAGTCGACGTCAACCATCACCATTCCACGGCTTTTCGCTTCAGGGGCAATCAGACAGCCGCGCCTCCTAATGCAAGCACTTGGACAGCTACACCTCGACCCGAAACCGCTATGCGGTCCCTCGGAACTGGTCAGGCAAGGGACGCCTCTGAAAGTGCCTGGTCTAAGGTCAACGTGATCACTTTCGGTAATTATGGCAACACAAAGCCCGCGCTTCACCAATTGGAGTCACTAATGAAATATTCTTAGATGGAGGTGGCATTCAGGGTTATTTTAGCCTCCTTATGCTGCAGGAACTGATGCGGTACATCCGGAGGGAGGAGGAGGTGCAAGAGCGCCGAGCGCAAAAGGCGCCCGTGACTTACCGCCGGAGGCGGCCAGAGACAACCAGATTGTCAAGTTTCTCACCCCTTGAAGCATCTGGTAATGTCCCACATGCTGCCGATGACCCTCCCTTTCTTCCTTGCCACTATTTCGACTACATGGGAGGCACATCGACTGGATCGTACGTATAATATTCCTCCGATCTCCCCCCTCCCCCACAAAAGAAATTTTATTGTTTTTTTTAATAAAAGATTACAATATATATATATATATATAATAAAATAAGAAAGGAAAAGCAGCCTTACTTTCTGGAGCCTTGCTAATTCCGCTAGTCTTATCACCATAATGCTTGCCAAGTTGCGCATGCCGGTCGAGGACTGCATCAAGGAATACAAGACCATGGCAGGACGCATTTTGGGGCATCCCAGACTGGTTCATCAAATAAATATGAGTGCATTGGTACTCACGGAGAAAACAAAATATGCCGCGACCCACCCCTCTGGAGAAGGTCTTCAAGAGCATCACGAGCCGCAGAGGGGAGGTATCCAACCAACAGAACAACATGCTACGGTTCCTGACGCCCAAAGGCCTCTGCCTTATTACCGACTGAACCAATGCGATGGACTCAGAGATGTCGAAATGGATGACTGGCTGCCCCGAGGTCATCGGCCAGGATCGGGTGAGAGGACGGGCGCCACCGGAGAGATGTTAGGAGAAGATTGGAAGACTCGGCGAGGAGGCTCGTTCAGTGTCGGAGGAGCGAGCGATGGCCTGCCGTTAGCAGTGGCAGTACAAACCGATGTACGAGGTTCCAGAAGTGCCAGAGGTCAACAAGGACGAGGATAGCACGACAGCTTCAACTTCTAGCTAGAGTGGGAAAATTCAGGCTGGTGAGCGGTCCAGCGTGAACCGACCCGACACTGTTCGATGCCTTTCGAGGCTTCGTGTTTGAGGATCCCCCTTAGCGCGCTCTGCCTCTTTCTCTGCCTCTCGGTCAGTGGCTGCACTACAACCCTCATGTGTTGTACTCCCATCGGCTGCGGGCCCCTATTAGGTGACCCTTTCGAGATTTCGTCGGCAGCAGTCTCCCACGAAGCGACATCGCCCAAAATTATGCAGATGCTGACCGCAGTCCGCACTTTCAACTTTGCGGCCTACACCTCCTGGATGCCATTCTGCCTTGCCTCCCTACCTACCCAGGTAGGTGGCCGCCTTATTTACGTTGATTGTACGCCCCGAATCCCGGGTTTCTATCGGGAAGAAATGTCCCCAGGGCAACCCAGACGGCATCCATAAACTCCACATTGGCCCCCTGGATCCCTGGCCGCCTGGTCGTTCCGCCACGGAGTTTCCCTCTTCCCAGTCCAAATATCATTAGAATACTTTAGGGGCCCAAAAAGACCTCATAGGGGACCATCTTATCGGCCATGAGACTGCCCGGAAACATTCTGGCTGGCGTCGTCACACTCCCGTACTACAGGTACTAGGGACAGAACACATTGAAGCCGATACTGGCTATTGCGAATGCTGTTGAAGAAGGCGGGGACCCCAGAAGGATCCGCCAACGCCTTCGACATTGGCGCGAGAGGAAGCTCCACGAATTCCGCTTTGTCCAGCTGGCTGTGAATCTGAGATAACTCATGCTTAGCGTACCCTCTTTCCTTTCCATCCACCCGACTGCGGAGATGCCTACCATGCATGGGAGCCTGTCGAGACCGTCACTACAATTCAGCATTGAAGTGAATATACGCCGAAGAAACAACCTTTTCTGCAGACAACCCTTCTCGCCGCGGCCGTGAGAACCTGCTTCTCATGGCCTCCACAGCAGAGCCAGCACTGGCTGGGCCCCGGGGCCTGGTACTCCAGCCTGGTTCTCTCCCTGTCCGGGCTGTTGCTGTCCTCGACGGAGTTCTTTCTCTTTTCAGTAATCGACACCTCCCCGCAGCCGATCGACCTCGAGAAGGAGCTGCCAATAATATTCCAGCTCTCTCGCTGAGACCCGAGCGACGAGGCCCTCGTCGAGAAGTATCCCGTGCCGTCCGACGTCCGACGTGGAGGCGAGAAGGAGGTCTACAGGCCTGTTTACACACGCTTCGAGGCTGGGGGAGGCACCGATGTCTAACAACAGGGTCCTGCTCATGGATGCGAGGATCCGATGGAACATGGTATTCACCTGGCAGGCTCCAATAATGCTGCTGGCCTACTCGATTATCTGCTTTATTATTGGCCTGTTTGTGTATGTCTGCTGCCCAATGTATGACGGCAGCCCGTTCGACGCAGACAACAAGGTAGGCTTCCATCGTGAAAGTCACCGCCAGGCTCTGTTTATGCTGACACTTTGGTAGATGGCGATAACTTTTCTGGCATGGTCGGGATTCTCAGGGGGTGTGTTTATATGGTGCTTGGTTCTGGGCTTACAAATTTGTCGAGCTTGATCCCCCTCTCCACTGCTGAGGCACAGCTTCAGGCTCCATGACGGAACGTCCTTAAAAAAGGCACTCTGCTAGGAGGGCCAGATTAACCGCATCTAGCAGGGAATTCTACATCCTTGTGAAGATACATCGTGTCCACCAGTCGCCTAATCTTCCTGAGGGCGTTACGTCTGCTCTGCTGGTGGTAATTATCCTACGCATTCATATAAACCGTAGCGGAGGGGATCAGGCCGTCGCTCCCAGCCGTGTGGGTTGACGATCCACACGTGCGTCCTATCGGCTCTGTTGGAGAATATTTGCCAATTCTGGCGAGCGATAGGTGCCCACGGAAGCTTGGTAATGAAGTTGGAATCGGTTTCTACAGTTGGCCTAATATTAGAACAATAAAGCGTCGTCATGACGTTAGCTGATAGGTCGATCTGATTACTGTCTAGGTATTAGTCAGTTAGAATGATGGGAGGCAGATATTACCCTGTGGCGGCGTTTTGGATCAGCTGCCTACGGAAGGATCACGTAAGTCAAGGCACCCCTATTCCCGCCACCCCAACAAAGCCCTCAACGCCACTCGCACAACCAATAAAGATTTTTGAGTTTCTCTACCAAAAATTAATCGATCGCTTTCAACTTAATCACCAAGTTCCAAGTAAACATCCGTATTAAAGACAATACGATCTAGCCAGCTAACTACCCCATACACCAGGTCGAGCGCCCTCTTCATTCTAATCACCATCAGCAGCAACAGCAACGAAAATCTCCGGAACATTGCCACGGCCTCGATTAACCTCACCCCGACAAGCGCAGCATCAACATGCTTCCAGACAAGGGTTCTCTGACCCCCCCGGGGTCAGTCAGTACCAGCTAGCTGGAGCTAGGGCCATGTGCTGCCCTTTGCCGTTAAAGGTCGCCGCCTGCGACTGGGCCACTCTGTCCTTCGAAACCTGGTGCACTTTCATTGTCCACGACGGGGTGATTTGACGGCTATAGTGAGACCAGAGCCGAGGCAGAATCTGAACGTCTTGGGCGCAGTACAGTGCGATGTCGTCTGGAAGTGGGCGCTTGTTGAACACACTGTAGCTCCCACCGTGCTCTGGTGCGAACAGTTTGACGCCTGCATCCTTGACAGCTTTCCAGGAACGCCGCTCTCCAGCGGACAGAGGTGCATCTCTCTCGATACACTTTGCCAGTCCACTGATGTACTTCTTGGAGCCGGCGCGTCTTGCAAGCTCCATCAACTGAAGATCCTGGATCCCGGCGAGGCTGATGTTGAAGTGGCTGTACAAGGCATCCGAGTCGTTCCGGACGTCGAAGAAGACCTTCGGGACAGCAGCAGACTCGAGTATCTCCTTGAGAGAGAGGCCATTCACCCCGCAAGTCGAGAAGGCACTGTGATGAAGAGTGTGGATGTCGACAAGGTATGTCTGGTTGCTTGGTAGGACATGAAGCTGGAGAATAGAGACGCTGCCGTGCCTGGAGAGATATTCGCCCTCGAGGTCGAAGTAGAGCGAAGGCGGCTGCGTCGGCAACCCGTCCAGGCTGTCCAAGAGTCGCGAGAGCTTCGGGACTGTGTCGACCATGTGGACCATGTCGTCAGCTGGAGCGTCATCGAGATTGATGCTTCCAAGAGACTTCGTGACAGCTAGGAGGTCTTCGCTGTTGCTTGCTGCCCCAGCTACAACAGAACCTGCCATTATCAGTGATTTCGTCCTGGCTGATGTTCCATCACAGGACGGACAGTATCCATGCAAACTGGATAAAACGTACGATTCTTTAAAGATGACATCTCAGCGTCAGGAATATCGTGTGAGTGCACAGGAGTGGGCCTTTTTCGTTGGCAGGGCCTGTGTAATGCTGAGGAAGACGAAAGACCCTTTCCAATTTCCCACAACGAGTGACACCCTTCACCTATATACGCCCAAAGTTGAGAGTTTCCTGGAAGTGGCAGACTCTAATATGCAGTCCCGACTGCCCCTGAAAAAGGCAGATTTGCTACGGATGAGTGCGTGAGCCGGCCACCCGGGCCAGTAGCAACCTTTCCAGGGGCGAAGTGAGGTGGCTCGAGGTCGTACAGTCCACGTCAATACATGTAGTTATCCGAGGCAAGCCTGATTAGTATGCCTAACGTCCGCCCATCCCTGGCCAGCTACGCCCACAATGTCGGATACGCACATTATGACCCACGCTTCATTAGCAAGGATCGACCACGATATCCATTCGGCAACGCCCTGCGCATGCATGCTCCGGCTCGACCGCTAAGCGCGTCCATCGGTGACCAATCACCCACACCAGAATGCCACCCCGGGGGTCCTCCTGCAGCTGTGCAAGCCTCAGGTATCACGACCGCAGCAGCTATCTGAGATCGCAGGAAATGATGCGAAACCCGACAGCCGTATGCCAATCGCGAAGCGTTTGAGTCTCAGTATCAGGGGGCGTGTTCAGCGTGTTCCGTGGGCTACGTCGCGATCGGCTGGCGCGCCGCACCTTCATTAACTGCGCTCTTTTTTCATAAGCGAATATTGTGAACATGGACCACGCATATCCTTGTGAAGGTACACCGTGTTCGCTAGTCGCCTACGCTTTCTGATGGCGTTACGTGTGCTGCTCTCGTTGGGGTACCTCACATATCTAAAAAGATAGTAGTCGCGGGGATGAAGCCGTTATTCCCGGCTGTAGTGTGGGCTGACCTTCCACACCCGCGTGCTATTGGTCGTGAGGACAACAATATCCCAATTCAGGGAACGGTAAGGCGCCCACGGAGGCTTGGTAATGAAGTGGGAATCGGTTTCTACATTTGGCCCAAATATTAGAACCATGGAGTGTTGTCGTGGGCTCATGGCGTTAGCTAACAGGTCTATCTGTTTACTATCAAGGTAGTCGGCCAGAATGGTGGAGAAAGGCAATAATTACCCTGTGGCGGTGTTTTGGACAAGCGGGTTCCGGAAGGATTACGCACAATGTACCGACGGCCTAGCAGTCTGTCGAGCACTGAGCAAGGGATCTTGTCGAGCCCGTGAAAACAGCCATCGATAAAAAGGGCGACAGGAGGGATACTCCGCATCTAAGGGCGACGAAATTACTCGAACCTCTCGTATTTTGTCCGTCCCCGCTTGTGGACTTGGAGGTAGCCCCGTCTCATCCTCGGCGCCGACTTTTAGGCACTATCATCCTGTAGGAGATGTATAACGACTCGACCATTAAGCTAACGGGGCGGCGGCTTTATGTCGTGGCCATCTTCGTCATCCTGTTTTGGTGCATGCCCATCATGCTGGCACCCAAGCCGCTGATCCCCGACGTCGAGACATAGCGAGAGGCCCTGTTTGGTGGCCGCTTCGGACCCATTGGCGTTGGCGCCGTCTTCGTCGCCCTCCTGGCTCGTGGCGAGTCGGAAGCGAACGGCGCCGTTCCGCTGTCCGAACTGCCGATGCGCGGCGCCGAAGGGCATGAGATCAAACACTAAGATATCATGTTTCTTGTGTGGCCCATCGTTATGTTCCTGGATTAACCGCCTGCCTCGCATCTCGTCACAGTCCAAGTCTCTGAGCAGGATGTCGGACACCGAGGGCGAGGAGCTCAAGATGCCAGAACCTCTACCCGGAACTTCCTCCAAAGTCAGAGGGAAGACAAGTCCAGCCGAGCCGGCAGCCGAGCTTCGTCTTTGGTATCTCGACGCCGCCGGCTGAAGAAGGGGGATGACGGCATCGGACCTGGCAGACTCACCGAAGCCTCGGCCATCCACCCGTTGCGCTGCACCGACAGTCCTGCAACAACACCTCTCCATACGTCAGGCGGTGTGGTCGACGTGGCCCCGTCCACGCAGTCTTCGTCTCCACGTCTGTCCCGCTCACTCTCCCGTCGACATTTACGCTCGTCCAGCCCAGGGACGCAGCTCGATACTGATCTGGAGCAAGGGGTGGCCATGTCAAGATCTGAACTGCCCGCCAAGTTTGACTGGACCGTTGACGGGATCAAGAAGAAGTTCGTCAGACTCTACCAGCAGGAGGTGGACAAGCGAAAGGAGAAGGCCAAGGAGGAGCGAAAACACGAGCCCACGTGCGCCTATCCTATCAAGTTCGGCAACACAGTGAGTCCTATCTTCCCCCCTGAAGTGTTCTGTCTGAGAT
This sequence comes from Pseudohalonectria lignicola, assembly GCA_003049395.1. NCBI lineage: Eukaryota > Fungi > Ascomycota > Sordariomycetes > Magnaporthales > Ophioceraceae > Pseudohalonectria > Pseudohalonectria lignicola. Next base: position 345,691 of record PYSP01000005.1, on the reverse strand, counting down.
GGCGGTACTGACGGTCGTTGATTATTGTCGAGGATGTCCATGGTGAAGTTATCAAGAAATGGGAGATTCTCAAGGAGAAGATTAGTGAGCAGTCTCGCCGCGACTTGATGAAGTAATTCCATGGGTATAGACGCCCACAACAAGCATGCCTAAGGCTAAGCTAGTGAGAAGGCGCCCGAGACTCTAGGCTAGGCACCCCTAGGTTCGGCAGCAGGCGAGCCGTCCAAGCCCCAAGCAGCTGCTAAGCCGAGCCTGTGGAATGCAGGCTTTGTCTTCGGGGAATTGAACCCTGCCGAGGCGGCGCTGGGGATGATGGCCCAGGACAGCGATGGCGAGGATGAAGGGACGCCGAGGGTGCTGCCTTCGCGGAGGAATATCCGATTTGCGGACATGCCTGAGACGAGTCGGAAACAATGTTCTACGCACAGCGGGGATGGTCTTTTCCCTCTCGTGGCATTAAAAGGAAGATGCTCGTGCCTGATTCTCCGAGCCACTAGGTTGTCGTCGTCTTCAAACCTCGCCGAACGGCATCGACGCTAGAGGCGCATTAGTACGATAAACACGCTCTAGCGCGGTCAAAGATGACGGATGATATGTCAGCCAGTTATTCTTAGCCAACATTCTCGTCTCGTTAGCGGAGAGCGATATTGAGGCGCGTCGAGCGGACACCATAGGTCGGCAGATGGTTAAGCAGGCGGCCGGGACATTGGCCGCGCGAAGTTCCTCGGTGAGAGCGCCAGAGAGGAAGTGGGGAAGGATTGGGAGAAGGACGAATTCTGAAGTAGAGAAGAGAATTTTTAGTTGTGTGTTACCTTCCGAGACGGATTGATACAAGCGGCAAAGGTTGTGGAGCGCGTGTGAGGTCAATAGGACGGGACTGTCTTCTCAGTCTAGGAACGTTTAGGTCAGAGGATGTTCCTCTCTGCTTTGAACTGGCGAGTGGGCGGGCGAAGAGACGGAGATTAATATGCTCTTAAGAGCCTTCATGGCAATGGGAGGCGTCCATGGTTCCTATCAACTATTTAAGCGAGGCCTTGCGAATTGAAACTCGGGATGTGTCAAAACATTGACACCAAGGCGTATTTTCTTATACTTTGAAAAGCCGAGACAGGCCGGGACCCCCTCCCGGTCCCGCGGCGCCTGGGCCCCACCACCGCCAGGCCGCTAGAAGAAGAAAATTGAAAAAAATAAGCGTGCCAAAATGCCGATTATCCACGGATCAGCACTAAAAATATGCATACCAAGAAAATCCCTCAACACGATCGAGTCGAGACTGCGACCAGCCGCATTCGGCACCAATGTTTCATGTGGTTTGCGCCACGATCAACAACAACAAAGCAAGTCTGCGTGGACTCAGGGTTTGTTATATCTAGCTACAACTCACTTTCGTCTGTCTCCTCAAAAGACGAAAGATATTACCGCGGAACGAGAGTGACGAAAGCCCAAGGCTAGGGAGGCTCAGCTCCATTCTAAGTCAACGCCGCTCGGTGGGGCCTCGACAGATACGAGAAGCAGATGTGGTCGGGAGGGGGTTCATCTCGTCCCGAAAATTGGGTGACGGTACGGACACGCGGATCAAGCTTTGGCAACGACTTTGTGGATCATGACGGGAGCACCATTCGTGGCAAGCGTTTCGCCCGCATGAGGGATTTGCTTCTGCGGTCGTAAGGTCTAGACGATAGATAGAGAGAGCCAAGGGAGCTGTGTTGACGTTAGACGAGCTTTCGAATATCCAGTGTCAGAGGGCCAGTTGTGCTGCTCCTATCCCAGAGCCAAAGCAACATCGAGGAGCCGCATAAAGGATCATGAATCACCGGCTAGCACGGCATAGTGCGGGACTCTCACACGATCCCGAGGCCCAGCGCACATGCAAGCTCATGAATCACCGGCTAGCACGCCGTACTGCGGGACTCACACAACAATCTCGAGGCCCAGCGCACATGCAAGCGGACGTCTGCACCCGGGAATCATCAGGAGGGTTACTAATCTGTTCAGTGCCCCGTAATAGGGGGCAGATCTGAAGGACAGCGTGTTAATTAGCGGAAGAGTAGTAAGAGGAGCGGATAACGCGCTTAGAAGGGCTGACGGTTATATAAGAGAGGAGATATCCCTTATTTTCATTCCGTAAGTCAGTGTTATTAGGCCTGGAACCTGGAAGAAGCACTCGACGAGTGGGCAGGCAGGAGTTGCGGCGGCCATGAAGAGAGTGCTGGAGCAGTATGAGGTTGGTGGCGGCGGATGATGCGGGCCAGCCCCACCCCCACGTGTTCCTTGGTCTGTGGGTCCAGCCGAGGCAAGTGTGCCTTGCAGCTTGGCAGGCACCCCAACAATATCTATCTATCAAGCGCAAGCCCAATAGATATATCTCCCATTCCCAAGTCTCGAAAACATTGCATTTCAGCGTCTGTTGCTCTTAAGAGCTCAAAACAGTTGACGAGACGTATCGTCACCATTAGCGAAGATGCTTGTGCTTCTACCGGAGGGACGCAGTGCTCTCGCCACTATTCCAGTGATCCTCCTGCTCGCATACATGCTGCTAGTCCGTCCCTGCGATACCAGCGTGCTCGCAAAATCCAGTCCCCTTTCGGGCCGGGCAAGAGACCTCTCTCGAGCATGACGGCGGAGGAAGCGCACAACATCATGGCCCAGCTCCAGGAACTCGAGTTCCCCTACGCTATGAACAAAGCCCGCCGCATTGCTCTGTTCAAGGTAAGCGAGTCCGTGCCATGTCCCCCAACTCAACACACGACCCTCTTCGCTAACGCGAGCCCCAGGCAGGCGGTATTCCCGCCACGTCCAAGCTCTTTGCCGCCACGGGGCAGAACACGCTGCGAACCGCGGGGCGGCGTGCCGTTGACACGGAAATCCTCCTACGCGAGGCGCAGTCGCAGCCGCGCGACTCGGAGCGGTACATGCAGGCGGTGGCGCGAATGAGCTACCTACACGCGCGGTGCCGCAAGGCGGGCAAGATCCTGGACGAAGACCTGCTGCACACTCTGGGGTCCGGCGCCGAACTGGACCACTCTATGCGGAAAAGCCTGAGGTAAGTCTTTGCGAGATGCGTCCGCAAACTCGGCTGTCGTTAACATTGATACCTGCAGCCTCGAAGCTCCAGGGCCGATGCTCACGCTTTGCATCACCCTGGCCGGACATACCCGAAGATTCATCGTTCGTCACCTGTGCCTCCCCCGACCGTCCTGCCGAGCATTCAAGGCCGTCGCCGATACATCCAACCCAAAGACAGGGTTATACAACTTTGACCACGTTAGCTTTCAGCCCTGGTACGTCAAGCCGACCTTCTGGGCACGGTGGCGGCCATCAATTTTGCTTGTGGAAGTCCTCGGTGGCAGAGCTCCCGGCACCGGAGGGGACAAATACCACCCGCAGGGATATTCCTTGAAGACAATCGGTCCCGTGCCGCAAGAAGGACGAGGACTAGAGGAAATGGGCGCGATCGTCGAGTTTTTGAAAGCTCGTGGCTCGCCCAAATGCCTTTTTTCTCAAGGCTCGAAACAGCATTGAGACATGGTGCAAGACAACTTCAGCAGCTGAATAATTAGATCTGCATTTGAGCCGAGCGCCCACTTGGTCATAGAGTGAAGCGTAGCTGCAATTTTGACATTCCCTTATAGTCATGGTAGCCAAGCGGAAAGAGAAAACCCCCTGCGATTGCAGCCCGTCGAAATTATCGTCTAACACACGACCGCTCCCCCACCCTGCATTGCGAGGAAGAGGGTGATTAGATTCAAACGGCCAGTATTCCGTTCACATACAGAAAAATAGCCATATATTCCCCTATCCCCTCCGCTGCCCGAACAACGCCGGCACCACCTTCATCAAGTCTCACTGGTTCGCAAACGCCGTCATGATGCGAGCCCTGTACCGCACGGCCGGGAATTAATATAAAATGCCTTATGACGAACTACACGGGCATATTATTCCGCGAATAGCTCATTAATATCCAATTTAATTTTAGTGGCTTCCCTCTATAGCTGTAAATTAATCAAGAAGGACTCTGGATTCACATCAGGGGCGGCTCTCGAAACAACTGATTCTCAAGCGGAGGATTATCCCGCGGCAATTTATAGTGCTTCGAGAATGTGCGGAGGTATCTTATCTCCAATAATGAAGGCGAGCAGGATTGCGATGCTATGAAGCATTCTATGCTGCTGGGAATGACCGACGGGGCCCTGCTCTGGTTGCGGCAACGGGGTAGGCAAGTATTAACGGCCATTGATATATAGTAATTAATTACTGTCCCCTCTTACAGAGCCCTGAATTTGAAGATTTCGTACCGTATAATTATTAGCCTTAAAGTCCGGCCCAAAAGCGTCAGGGGCCGACTATTGAAGTTACGGCAGTTCTATCCAATAGGAGCCCTCCCTTTCTATATTAATTACAGTTTGTTTCCAATCTCAGGACTGGCAATATTCTATTGCAATCAGAGGCGTCACAGACGCGAGAGTACTCGGCATTTTCCAACGGTATGCACGGTAGTTTGCGAGTACGGTTTTATCTGATAAACCCGCTGGTGCTAAGGATATGCCGATAATTCACTATATAGCTGTACCGTATAGCCGAATCGAAGTCGAGCAGGAAGGAGCCGTAGACAACCAACCCACTGTACAACCTCCGGTTTGCCTGTCGAAACTCCTCCAAACGTCCACTCGAGATACTACCTATCCTAATGGCTCGGCTCCAATTCTACATCGCCACGTTTGCGTCTATCATAATATCGACTGGAGCATCTCCCACCTCGACGGCCACCAGCAAGCCAGTCGGCTACGAGATCTCGCGCGACTATAGGTGCTTTGCAACGGAGTGCTTCATCAATTGCGCGTATGCGGCTTGCCTCCATGTCACTGTTAAAACAGAGGATGGGAAGACTACCCGGTTTAAGATAGATGACTATGGCTGGGACACTGAGGCGGCGACGACGCAGCTTGGGCAATCCAAATGGCAGTTCCAGACAACGGGCACCGGGGAGAGCCAGGTTACCACTGCGCTAAGCGAGAGCTCTCAGGATGGGGAAGATGAAAGGGTCACCTGTGCGAAAAATGTGCTGCAGACTAAGCGGGAGGTCTATCTGGGCACTGATAAGACATATTGGCGATGTCAGTGGCCGTTTTAGTTTATGAAGCTATCGCTTTCAAGACGTTGTTATGATGGGATCGGGAATTGTCGAAAGCTAGGAGTCTCCTTGACAACTTGATGGCATATTGATATAATTAATGCATTATAATGATCACGAGATTTGGAGAAGAGAGGCTGGTCAATGGCAGCTCCCTGTAAGGAATCATGGGTGTTGTGAATGGTCTCACATTGGCCTAGATTCATGATTGTTCGTCTAGGCAACGAAGGATGCGTTCAGAAACCTGGGAACAGATCCTAATTCTCCGGCCCTACGTTGTCATATGCCACATACTTGAAGAGGCCCGGGATGCGGGGGATGCAGCTGTCCAAAATCAATTGATCGTCCGCACATATTGGACGTAAAATGAATTCTGAGGTGCGAGGTTGGGGAATGGTAGCTTATAATGTGCCAGAGGCGGCCAGGGGAACATTTCTGGGTAGGTAATTAATGCTGACTTGAGGTTGGGATATGCATCTTTGGACGGTCGATGGTATCGTGATGGTAAGTTTAACTCCAGCGCTCTGAACAGCCATAGCCTACATGAAACGAAAATACCACGGCGGTACAAAACAAAACATATGCAGCGACTCGGCTCAGGACGGCCCCCCCTTCGCCAACTTGACCATCGATCGGTCACTCCATCCGCAGTCTACCCCTGGATTGTAAAACATAGACTTGTCCATGGCGAGCAAGCAATGCCACCATCCGCCATCTCTCACCTCTGAGAATGATAGACGTGATCTAGCGGCGGGTATTCAATCGCCTGATGATGCAGGATGGCCTGGTTTTTGAACTGAACGGGAAAGTTTGACTCGCAGTCATTGGTACCAGACTCCGAAGACCTCTTGGTTGTTCTGTCAGGATCACCCTGCTCGTCGTATCTTCGAGTGACTTCGTATCTCTTGGAGATCTTGTGTCCAAGACCTTTTTCTGGACCGTCTAAGGAAGAGGCATTGACCTGGTTAGTGCCAATACCACGGGGAGGTGAGAGCACGTAATAGGGGATGGTGACTCACAAAAGTACACATTGACAACCTCATACGCCACCGGTGCCCATGTGGCCAAGGACAAAACCTGACCAAACGTCCACTTGCTATCCTTGTCTGACCTGCCAGACAACTCCGACACCTCGTTCTTGTAGTTGTGGAACGAGGCCAGGAACAGCCACATGAAGACTCCAGCGACGAAGCCGTTGATCGTCCGGAGCGGGATCCGATGCCGGTGGAGCCAAGCGATGCCCTTCCATCTCGTCAGCCCGGGGACCTTCCAGCCTATCACCGCGACCAGCAGGTAGTAGAGCCAGAAGATGCTGTTGAGGAGGATGAAGATGTGGCCGGCGTTCAGGATGCGGCGAAGCACCTCCCGCTCGCCGGTGGCGTCGCAGTTCCCGTACCAGAACAGCTCGGCCAGGTGGGCCCCCTCAGCCCTCTGCATGAGCCAGCCGCTGACGCCGTCGCTGTCCTCCCGGAGGAGGGGCTCAGACTGCACCTTGAGGGTGATGGTGAGGGCCACGACGGCGGTCCAGAGCACTAGGCGCAGCGAGTTCATCCTCAGGCTGTCGGACATGGACTGCAGCAGCAGGGCCACAAACGTCGCAAAGGTCGGCATGAAGGCGGAACCGAGGAGGCTGTAGAGGGAGTATGGCTGGTCCGCGTGCTTGAGCGAGGAGGAGTAGCGTGTGACGGCGGCCCCCAGCATGGAGATGTCGAAGATGAGGGCCGTCTCGAGGAAGGGGATGGTGGACTCCCGGAAGCCGGCGACGTACTTGTACAGCCGGTCGCGCCTGCCCGCCCTCCTGTCCCACCAGGCCGACAAGCGCGCGGCCAAGATGACGAAAAAGAAGATGGTGGCGAAAGATGCGGCGACGTAGTAGGCGATCAGCATCCCCACCCCGGTTATGTCCGAGTCCCCCTCGTAGCCCAGGAACCTGCAGAAGTCAGACCTGCAGACGTCCTGGGCGAAGCTGAGACCCCGTTCTGAAAACTTGAGGGCCGCATCGTAGTCGTGGGTCCTGTTGTCCGCAAGGAGATCCAACGTGTCGTAGTACCATCCCATGAGGTCTCCGTCAGTGGGCACCGGCGTGTAGTTTGCGGGTATGATCGACCTCAGATATGAGATCGTCACTGTCAGTGGGACATCTGCGTCTGCCTCGTAGAGGTCTCGGTGGAAGGTCTCCGAGTTTGTCTGCACCGAGCGCATTCCAGATGCGTAGTACTTGGCCACACCATCGCAGGTGAGCACGAGAGACTGGTAAGAAGGGGGCTTCCAGCTGCCTGAAGTCATTTCGGCTGTAGTTGAAGCCGAACCGCGGCAACCCGGAGAATCTGTTGTTTGTCCTGGTGTCCGCGATGATCAAAAACCTGAGGATTTGACGAGTAGGCAGGTTAAGGATAAAATGAAAAGTAAACAAAAGGGAAAAGGGGTTGAAGAAAATTAGAAGGGCGAGAAGCCAGTTGATCTTGCCGGGCCTCGCTGGGTCGGCCGGCGAAATTTGGCTTCTGAGGTCCTGCAGCTCAGCTTGGGGGTTTGAGAATCTGAATCTCGCTAAGGTGCTTGTTGGTGCAAATGCGCTGCAACAACAGCCCCCACCACCAAGCTGATATGTTATTTGTTTCCAAATGCTGTGTCTAATTTCGATGCGCCCTATCAGCACGTAACGGTGGTACGATTGACGGAAGAATCAGAAGAGAACCGAGGAAATGAAAAAAAAAAATCAGCTGTCGATAGACCTGTTTGGAACCATTTCGCTGTTGATGAGGCGCTCATGGGTGGCATCTTACCAATGAGCCAAGGACACTTCATTACTGGTGATGGTGGCTGGCACTGTAAATGTTGTGCGGCGCAGGCTTCAGGCGGCTGTTTAATTCATGGTTACTGTAAGTGCGTTGGAGCCGACTGTATGGACGCACGGATCCCTACAATGGAAGCTGCACGCCTGTGTTGTTAGCACCAGTTGAGCCGATAGGTCGGGGACGGGTCTGTGTGCGCTACACAGAGGCGCAGCATGCAGGAGAGTCAGCCCCTATCCACCCCAACCTTTAGCTTATCGTAGACTAAGCAACTACGTTGATCTAGTAATGAATCCTTGCTAGACAACCACTTAGGAAAGCCAAACCACTCCCAAAATATCAAACCATAAGAAAGGGATCTCATGGGACTGATTTGATGATCTCTTAATGATCAAGTGCGAGTGTCGTATTTACATTTTCTGTCTGAGATGAGGTTCTGATCAGCGGTCCCCAGAAGGCAGAGAAGTAGTTGAGAGTTCGGACTTTTGGTCGCCTACAGGGTCACGAGCGCACTACAAGGCGAGGTTGAGGGTCGGGTCCGCGAGCTCAACCACCGAACCTGCCATGGTCGCTACATCGGACCAGAGTGCAAGCCGCTTTTAGGCCTCGTGGGCTGCACGGACACACAGTACTGCCTCCCGACGTACATGTAGCTATCTACCCGACCAAGCTGCCCTTGACACTCTGGACATCATTGTATCTTGGGTAAATAATACGATTCACTAAAGTATCTAGAAAATCTACACAGCTATTACCTAGAAAAGGAACAGCGGGTATTAAAATAGCGGGTATTGGAAGTGCTAGCAAATGCTAAGCATTCTTCCCCTTTGATATTCGGCCGCACGGGGGAGTGTATCTTACCCACTTTTGGCAGGACAAGAATTTCCTCCATAACAAGGCAATAGATGCCGCCTTGATAGCTTTCAGCACACGGGGCTTTAACAATAAGAATCCACCTACAACCCAACTCTCAAGCGGTATGCCACGGTACGGAGGAGAGGGCGCAGGGGAGGGGGAAGGGGGAAGGGGGAAGGAGAAAGTCTAATTAAAAACTTCATCTCTCTCTCGGGCTTGCAGCTCTACACCATGCCCGAGACCAGAGAGGCTGGTCTACGCACACGCTTGCGCGGATGAACAAAACGAACAGTTTAGACGGGAACCCGCCCTGTAGGCCACAGATTTGTTAGGGGGAGCAAGTTCAGAAACGAGGAGGATGAGGACGAAGTAGTTCCTCGGCCTAACAAAAATCCATGCACAACCGGCAAGACTGCACGCAGACGAGGCAACACAAGGAGAATCCCTGCTACCCCACGGTTGAGCATGCAATCACTTTAACTCTACCCGGCAGTGGTCCTCGGCCCGCTGGGCTTTGTAAATTGTCGGTAATAATGGCGCGGATGACGTGGGAGCCAGGAATAGCCGTGGTCGTTGCGATGTGCGAACAGTCGGATTGCTCAACTTGTTCCGAGTCCTCGACAGCCAAGAGGGTGATGGGGAATTTTGTGTGAATCGCACATAACACTTACAGTAAGCTTCGGTGGAGTGTGGACTGGGTAATCCAGGTGCCTGCTCAGGGGTTACATTTTTAGGGGGCAGTGTGCCGCCAGATTCTCACGTGACGAGGCAAGGCCTGACCGAAATTCCGGGACCAGGTACGTTTGAACCCACATCGTCCAGCTGAAGCGGGGGAAATTCAAGAGGGTAAGTCGTGAACTCATTAAGAAGCGGGATTTGGCCTTAATTCCTGTTTCGAATTATTCATTTCCGTTTTTTTTAGATTAGGTCTGAAGCATATTGCGACTAGAAATGTCTACTGAAGGGATTCAATCCGAGGCTCAACAGAGCAGGCCAACCCGTGCACCTGCCTCAGTGACAGCAACCGCCAGATTAGGCAATGAATATCCGGGCACCTAACTGGATTTAGGTAGGATAGGTCTGTTGCCTGCAGTCCAAAATAAATCTCACAATAATGAAGTCTTGGAACAGCCCGTCTCACCCCACTAATAATCTCACCTGGGCTGAAGTCCTTGGCTAGACTGCAGCTTCAATTGATGGATGCTTTGCCTCCCAACCAACCACTTTGGCTGGGTCATTCACTTACATTCACAGTACACACCCAAGATGATTCTCTCCAAAATGTCACCTCGCCACCCCAGTACAGTGTACCGGGTGGTGTTGGGCCTCCTCGCTTGAGAAAGATCTCGCGAGCTCCCCATCAAATGCCGACGATCTTCGGGTCCAGATCGGATTCTCCCGTCAATCCTTGTGGTGTTAGGGGGGGAAGATGCGACGCTGGGATTAGTGTACGGGGGTGTGCTATCCTCCTTGGGCTTTGGGGGATGGAACTCTCGCTCACAAGGCAATGTCATATAAATCAACCAGAAGATATCGTCAACTTGCAGAAGCGAAATGAGATCTCGACAAACCCCAATCAGGCTAATTTACAACCGTGAAAGGCGAAACGACCCAACTTTACGGTTTCAGCAACTTGCAGCAAGGCGGCAGCCACAGCCCACACTCTACACACAGTCAACAAGATGAAGGTATTCACGACAGCCACTATACTGGCGCTGCTGATGGCAGCCCGCACATTTGCTGCCCCGGTCGACTTTGAGTACACACGGGAAGATGCGGCCGATGCGGGTGCCGACGCGGACTCCGGTTACGACACGATGGACCACACGATCGCCGCGCGCATCCCCGAGCCGACTCCAGGCCCGTCACCCGACCTCGTCAGGAGGGCGATCGACAAGATGACCATCACGGTGATCAACAAACACGGCGCGCCCATAACGACCCGGCACGCCAACAACGCGGGCCGGCCGAGGCCGGTCGCGGGCAACGTGGGCTCCGGGGTGATGAAGAGCGGGGCCTCGGACACCTTCGTGGTGCCGCGCAATTGGGCGGGCGCCGTCTTCGTCAACGATGCCAAGTACACGCCCAACCAGCACTGCTCGCAGATCGAGGGCGCCCTGATCGACGGCAAGATGAGCTTCGACGTCAGCTACGTCACGGGCTTCTCCCTGCCGATCGTGTGCAAGTGCAACAACGGGGTGACGAGCGGTTGCAACAAGGACCTTTTCAAGATGGGCAATTGTCCCGTGAGTTGATCCACCCATGTTTCTTCTATTCTTGGACTTTTTATTGTTTTACTTTTTTTGCTTTTGCTCTTCCAACCTTGCTGACCTACTTTTACCTCACCCGCTCAGAATATGGCCGGGGGTAATGAGCACGCCTGCAAAAATCCCTTCCGCGACAACTCCGTCACCAAGAACGCGACTCCATTCTTCAAGGCCTGCCAGGGCAAGTCGTACACCTTTGTAAATGACCACGCCGCCATCAGGCATGATCTGTGCCAGGACGGGCATCTGAAGTGTTGCGTCGGGGCCGCCTGCGCCGCTTAAGTCCACTGTGCCTTGGCCGTGGTGTTTGGCGGGTTATTAGACGTCTTGGAGACTAATTATGGGCTTGCCCACTCCTTCTTTCTGTTGTTAAATATTGACTTCTCAACTTCACTTCTCATATTTACTTTTCATACATATGGGCTCTGGGAATGCACTTGTGGCGTTGGAGATATCTGTGGTTTGGGGGCGTTTTCTGTTTCTTCATTCTTTTCCTTTCAACTTCTCTGTATTTAACTACTTTTCAAGGCACATTCATGCTATTATTTTAAATGGATATCCAAATACCTGCTAAACACACAGATGGCCAGTCTTTCATAATTCCTAGCGAGTCAGCTCCCCCGATGATCCAGAGCTGCTTGTCGCCTAACCTGGGGGCCAGATAATTACAGTCCATTTAAGTACCTAAATATGAACAACTAGGTACTTTACTCGACAGTTGCCGTTGAGTTGAAGGTTGACTGTTATCCATCTTGTTACTTAGAAGGAGTAGAAGAATCTAGCGGAAAAGGATTCTGAATAGCCTAGTGCTGGACTTCGGGGGAGTTCCTATGGAACCCATAATTATCTGACAGTCGAGACCAACTTATGAATCAACTCATACTGATCACAGAAACTTTCGCGTTCTTTCTCTCGTTCCTCTCATTCAACCCTACGGCACTAGATTGAGATGGTTCGAGGTCAATTTTGATCACCCAAGCGGTTCCTCGGCGTAGCCATGTCTTCAGCCCTCCTCATATACGCCCTTTCTTGTTACTTTATGTTCATGGAGTCGTTCTGTTACTTCATCACCTTGAAACCCGGGTATACTTCGACGCTGTCATCTTGTACACCGCCGAACAGCGACAAGCCTAACCAAGTAAATAGATGCCCAATGAAGAACTGCTTGTTTCAACTCTCCTGGTCAAGCATGATAGAGCGAGAGGTTGGATCTAATGATCTTTTCTGTGGATAAATAATTATGTCAACTTTTACCTGAGCCACGTATCTCAGAACATTTGCCAGTCAATCCCAAGAGAACTTTTCTGATTCCTCCTTTTTTGTTCTGTCCTTTTTCCAAGTTTTCCATCCTCTCCTTACACCACATTTGTCAACGACACAAAGGAAATACCCCCCGCACGCACGACGGGTCCATGATAATTACCTAAGAGGCAGCGAATGTGTGACATGTTGTTGATAAGGGGCATAAGACCCGCGGCACCTCAACGGGCGCACACACGCTGCGTCCCCCCACCCGCACTCACTTGGCCACGCCAACGTAGGCAAAGGTGCGCTTGAAGGCCTCGGGCTCGAGCGCGAACAGACCACCGTGGTCGAGCAGGGCGGCGGGCTGCCAGAGCTCGGGCTCGACGCGGCCCAGCAGGCCCGGGTAGCTGGTCAGGCCCTGGGGCTCCGTGACCCCCCAGGGGTTGCGCAGGACGACGTACTGGCGGTCGCCGAGGATGGCGTAGCCGAGCACGGAGTAGGCGTGGTTGGCGACGATGTTTGCGCCGCGGTACATCTCGCCCGTGGCGTGGGTGAAGGCAGCCATGGGGTTGATGGTCTTGAGGGAGACGCAGTTGGCGCGGACGAGGCCCAGGAGGTCGTGGGCCGAGTGGCGGTCGCAGCTAAAGTAGTGCGGCTCGCGGCCGTTGAGCTGCGCCATGGCCTTGATCGGGTCGCCGCAGTGCGTCTGCGTGATGTCGGGCTGGTCCGAGCGCGTGCCAGTCACCCACTTGGCGAAGGCCTTCTCGTACAGGCACGGCCAGATGTCGGCGCCGTCGCTGGACCGGCAGAAGAGCGGCTGGTTGTTGGAGTTGTTCATTGGGATCTCGTAGTTGACCTCGACCGTCTGCGTCTTGTTGTTGTTGTCGCCACCCTTGTCGTGGAACTTGATGGCGAGCCGCTTCCTCCCGCCGTTGTTGCCATGATGGCCGTCCCTGTCGTGGTGGCCGTCCCTCCTCTCGTCGTCATCAGAGTCCCTGCCGCAGTCCCTGTCACCCTGGCACCCGAACAGACGGGTGTCCCGGTTGATAGCGCACGGGTTCGCCCAGAAGACGGAGAAGAGCGCCGCCACGAACCAGCTGTTGGTCGAGCAGCCCTGCGTCGGGTCGTCAAAGTGGTGGTAGGAAGTGCCCTGCCCCATCGACCGAGCAAACTGACCCCAGTTGCCCATGATGCCGTGGTGGTTGTCGCCAATGTGGAACATGTTGATGTCCTCGACGAGCCGCCTGTTGAAGATGCGGAAGAAGTAGTCGTACATGTCGCGCCACGTCCCATTGGGCAGCCTCCACTCGCCGCCTTTCTCCCGGCGGTAGGGGGTGCAGAGCTCGTTGATGGACATGGTCACGTCCCGGTTGGTCACAGTGCGCCCGAGCTGGTGCGCGTGAAGGACCAGCCGCAGCTTGCCGTTCTGCATGCGGCAGACCTTGACGCGCGTGTCATCCACGTCCTTGAGCCCGATCTTCTCCAGGTCCCCGAGACGCTGCACGCGAGACAGGTCGGGCGTGATGAGGTCGCGCTCGTTGAGAATCTTGACGTCCTTCTCAGAGAGCCGCTCGGCCCGGCGCTCCTTGTCGTTGAGCCTCATGCCCGCGTAGAGCACCGATTGGTGCTTCATGTCGAAGAGCTCATCGTAGTCCGTCTGCAGCACGTTGGATAGGATCTGCGAGACATTGATGTTGCTCTTGTCGATCTTGCGGCCCAGAAGCGCCTCAACGACGGCGTAAGGGTTGGCAGCCCCGACGCAGATGTTCTTAGGCGGCGAGTCAGGGCGAGGGCCCTTGCCGTCGTTGTTATCGTTGTCGTCTCGCATGTCAGCGAGCTCGTCATAGTCCCCCTGTAGACCATCGGAGACGCTCTGGGTGACCGATGCCTGCCGCTGACTGCCCATGATGGCCTCAACGAGCGCGTACGGGTCAATCGACACGGCGCGGGAGGAGGAATCAGAAGCAAAGTTTCGCATATCGCCCATGTTGAGTGTAGATGTGGGGTCTAGGAGGTACACCAAAGGCACCAAGTGGTGGGTGAGAGTGATTTATGTAGGGGATTGATTTTATTGTTTGTGTTGTTCAGATAGGCTTAGAACAGATGACTGTCTGTTCCTGGTCCGGTTCACTGAGTTGGTGAGGAGCAAGACCTTTCGAGGCGGACAATCGTGGCCTCTGGGTCTACCTTATATATCCATCGGTCGCCAACATGACATCGCTACCTGCTCCCCCATTTGTTTGTTCTTGTCCATGCCCTGCCATAGATCGACACTGTATCTAAGGGGATGAATTACGGACTATGGACATAGATTCAGAAACCTCGGCTCTCGGTCGGCATCACTAGAATTGCATGAGACGTTGATGCATGCGGGGAACTGGTGCGTCGTGATGTTCAGACTTTCTAATGCCCGAGAAACTTTGAGTTCGCAGATCGGGTGAGTCTAGAATGGTGCTACCTCAAGAAGCAATCTCCATTCTCATGTCCGCGGCAAACCAATGCACCTGGATGGCACATTCCTGCAGATACGATGCCGTAAAATGGTCCACTCTATTGCCTCTCGAATGCCCCTCAAGGTACAAATTCTTTTGACGGTCGGACCTCGATGTTCGCTGGTGGGCTTTCCCCAGGATTTCATGCATGCAGCCAATCTAGACCTTACGCAGGACTGGGAGTCTAAGACGTAGGTAACCTTGGATGCGCGGCGAAGGGCGAGGTCACATGCCAGAATAGTGAAAGTGGCCAGAATCAGTTTCTCGCTCTGCTGTCTGGATCCTTCCCTATGCAGGACGCAGGATCGAGGCGGGCTTTCAAACATGCGACGTGCAGTCGACCGGACTATCCTAAGCTAGAAGAATGCTAGCGTGGACCAACGACTTACTATTGACGGCTTGCCAGTGACTCGCACTGTCTCCCTTCTATGGACAATCGACATGCCTATACTCGCACAAGGGGAATGAGCCTCTGGGGTAGAATTTTTTCACAAGGAGCTATACATACAGAAAACCAGCGCATCCCCCAACCACCCTGCATATTGTCCAAATAAACTGGTTGCCGGTTCACCGAGCGCAGGGCTAGAATGCAGTGAATGTGACGACAGGACTAATCTTATTTTCCACTACGGCACCCCTCTCCAGTCCCCTCACTTAGCAGCCTAGTTGCGCAAGTTCCTTACTCACCGTGCATGTACGTCTACGACATAGAGCAGGATGCGGGGAAATCTAGGCCATGAGAACCTCAAGGGTCGACCTTAAGGTTTTCCAAAAGCGATGCACGCCAACATGCAGGATTCGCTACCTAGCTGGGAACCTACCTACTTAGGTACTCTGTAGCTCATTTAGTCAGTGTCTTCCCATACTCCCCTAGACTTCGGTGTGTCCCTGGCTGTTCAAGGCTATTAGGGCGTGCCTTCCCCGCCCCGGACGTTGAGGATTTATGCTTTCGGCCCCTCATTCCTGTGCGACAATATGTAGAGCCTCAAATTTTTTTATCCAATCAAACAAAAACATGTTCTTGCATGCTGCTGTAACCGAGTTCTGTCTATTTCAGCCCCCCCTCGTGTTGGTGAGACAACCGACACTAAGCGGGTGAATGGGATGAGATGATTACTGATTACGGAGCGAAAGCTCGCAGCATCGGTCAGAATGAAACTACCTTTGCGTCCATGGGCTGAGAAAGGGAAGTATAAATCAGGTTTGCAGACAGAGAACTCGGTACATCAAACCCGGGCCTGGCATCCCGAAGCTAATTGGGCAGTGTCAGAACCTAGCTTGCCTCCACTGCCTCACCTTTCTCATGATATGACGCGGATACGACCCGTCAGTAAAGTTCAAGATTTCCGCTGATACCCGTCGGTGAGGTATATCATCTCTAAGCCCAGGCATGCGACGCTCGGTCAGGATACCAGACGACGTAATTAATCGCCGACTGGCGGACATAAGATTCTAAGGCTACCTAATTACCATAAAGATATTTGCTGAAGCCATGGGTGCTTATGGTCTCATCAGTTCCAGAATCCCGAGAAGCTACTATTCTGGTCATTCCCCGCCTCTTTTTATGATCTCCCAGTGCCCCCAGCTGCCCCCTTTTGGGCATGGTTAGGAGGACTGACCTATTTACTGCGAATGCACCCGAAACCGACATCCGGCTATTCCAAATGAGACGCGGAGGCAAGCAGCACATAATTCTGGCTCGTGTTATGTTCTGGTGGTTCCTTTTCCAGTGTGGCTGGTGTTCTAGCGGGGATTTGTGTTTCTGAAGGCGTTGCACCCACGGAGCCACCCTACGACATAATACTGTCAGCGTATGTCCCATCCATGTGAAGAGGATGCAAATGATCAAGTGAGAAAGGCATCAGTACTACGCACACTGCAGTATTGTAAATGACGGCATTCCGTGACAATGTAAGAAAGGAGGTTGAAGTAGCATTCCAGACCTAAAGTTTCCAAAGACTCCGACCAGAGTCTAGCAGATTCAATATCTTTGACCCAGGACTGCACGGCATCGCTCTGGAACGCACCAGCCTTCCAAATGGCGCTGATATAGAATAGAACCCAGAAGTTATTAGTCTTTGCTAGATCTTCCATATGTAATTATCACAAAGACACACGGACACACACGCAATAAGAACCAACGAAAAAGACCGAAAACAGCCAACTATAACGAAATTCCCTCACCCCCTCCCACCTTCGCCCCCAGGATCTCAACCTCCCTCTTACTCAGGGCCTTCTCCCCCTTGGCAATCCTCAGCACCGTCTCAGTCGCGAGCTCCTCGGTCCTCCCGTGCCCACAGAGCCGCCACTGCGCGCTGCTAGGCACGCCGAAGACGATGGCCCACAAGGTCCGGAGCGCCGTCCACGGCCCGCCGCCGCCCCCACGGGACAAGACCCGCCCGAGCAGCCTAGCCAGGGTCGGGGCGGCGCCGAGCGGCTCGAGCAGCGCGTCGATGGTCTGCATCTGGTAGCCCGTGAGAACGTGCCTGCTAGAGCGGACGAAGCTCCTGGCCTGCATGGCGTGGAAGACCGCGAGCTCGGCTCGCATCCCCTCCGTCGAGGGGAGGCGGACGCGGCCCGAGACGACGGCGGCGATGAAGCGGCCCTGCGCGTCGACGATGGGCGGCAGGGGGCCCCAGAGCTCGACGTAGCCGCACACGAAGAGGTTGCGGTACCGGGGGGAGGCCGTCAACTTGTACAGGTCGGCCGCGAGCTCGGGCGTGCCCTCCTGCTCGGAGCGGAGGGTGTCGGCGGGGAGGTAGGGGAGGTCGAGCTGGCGGTAGCCGGTGCAGGCGATGACGACGTCGACGTCCTCCAGGGTGACGCCGCTCGAGAGTTCCAGGCCTGTCGGGGTGAAGCGGTTTATGCCGGCGCGCTGGATCTTGATGATCCCGGTGCGCACCTTCTCGTTGAAGTCGCCGCGGATAGTCGGGTTCTGCTCAAGGATCTTGTGGTCCGGCTTGAGCTCCGGTGGTGGCGTGCCGTCGACGAACTGGAGCAGCTTGGTCTGCAGCCACTGGGCAAGGGAGTGAGGCATCCAGACCTGGGTTGCACGATCTGACGGGTGGGGTAAGTTAGTTCGATGGTATGTTTAATAAGAATTGAGTGTCAGGGCAAAAGGAAAAAGGGAGGAAAAGACGAAAAGAAGAGAAGAATCGAGGGAGAATGGAGACACTCACTATCGAAGGACTCGAGGGTCTTTCCAAAACAGTAGCGGGGAAGAACCCAACCGCCTCTCCGTGTGATCAAGTGTAGCTCCTTTGCTTGTGGACCAACCTCGCATGCGATATCTACGGCCGAGCTTCCGATCCCGACGATGACGATTTTCTTCCCCTCAAAGGGGCCGGGAGTCTTGTATCTGTTGCTATGGATGAAAGTGCCCTTGAACGAGTCCCTGCCCTCGAAATGCGGAATATTGGGAGTGGTCAGGTGGCCAGTTGCCGCGACGAAGGCTGAGAACACACGCTCTTCGACCTCCTCCTTGCCCTCCTCCTGAATCTTGACTGTCCATGAGCCATCCTTGTTCGGCGTAGCCTGCAGGACCCGCGTTCGTAACCGGATGTGCTTCTTGAGCCCAAAGTGATCCGCATATTCGTGAAGGTACTCCAAAAACCGACGATGGCTGAAGAAGTCCGGGTAGCGCGCCGGGTCTAACGGGAAGTCGGTGAAGCTGGTGGTGTCCCGGGATGAGTTCACAATCACGCCTTCATACATGGGCGATTCGTCAAAGTCCTTCGAGTAGGCCCATGAACCGCCTATCCAGCCCTTGGCCTCAAAAGCGACGGCATTGAGCCCTTCAGCGAGGCATTCCTTAAGGGCAGCCAGGCCAGAGATTCCTGCCGAGCGGTTGTGTCCATCAGCATGGTGGGTCAACTCGGCGCCGCCTCTGACACAGAAGACCTCGGAAGTATGGGGATTGAACTGGAAGCTGGATGAAAAGGGGGATGCCAGCCAGCTGGGTTGGAGAAGGAACGGAAAGAAACGTGAATGGACGCACCGGCCCCTACAATGGCGACCGACTTCTTCTCTATCGAGCCCATCGCGTTGTGGCCGGAGATCGGAGATGCTCTCGGCTCACTGGCCTCTCCTCCACACAACGAAGCTTGCGATTCCACCTGTGAGACCCGGACCAGAGGGGCTGACTAGACTGGGTTGGCATGCAGAAGCGTGCGTCAGGTCGCCTCTTTGGGCAAGACTTAAGCGTAGAAATTACAATGCTAAACGGTTAAGCCTCAGGGAGGTGGTAACTGGGCACTGGCTGGGCACTGTTTGTAGCAGGATCGATAGCTTAATCAGCTCGAGCCTTGCCTACCTCAGAAATCTCCTAGGCGGCACCCTCGCATGCTAGGGGTGATTTGGACGATTAGAGGGATCTTGACACGGGGCTTTGGGGTCATGATGGGCTTTTTGTTATTTGGGCGGCTTGGGATTGCACGCATATCTCCATGGCGCATCACTCGTGTTTCTCTGCCACCCTGGAGTACGTAGTCCACTCCATTAAGGATTGCGGGATCCTACCTACCTATTGGCCATAGCAGCACGCTTTGGTTCGGGTAGTGGTGGTACGCCTGGATGGCTCACGTCAGTCTTGGATTTTCTCGGCTGGAACACGAGCGTCCTACTTGACGTCAACTTCAAGGCGGTACCTATTACTGCGTACGGTCAGAGGCGGACCGTGCGGTTGAGGCTTCCATTAGGTTGCGCTTTAGCGACTCGGGTGCCTGGGAATCCTGGGATCCACCACTGGCACCGCTGTAACTTGTCGTTCCAGGGCCGTGCAGTCAACTGAAATCGAATCAATCGCTGCCAGGGCAGCCTGCTCCGCCTCCCGATGTCGCCGAGTCAACTGATTTCATGTGTCTAGGTAGCCCACAGAAACTCATCGGTTGAAGAGAATGAGGTGCTATTTTGCTCTGGAAAATTTTGCTTCTCGTTCCTTCTCCCCCCTGCATCGTACTACTGATGGGCCACGAATTCGAATGGTCTACGCCGCAGTCGCGTACGCGCATTTCCGAGAGTCCGAGAGAAGGATTCAAGCCACCCTCTGGAGACTGAATCGTTCCAAGGGCCACGAAGGTCGTAAGGATCAGGATGGAATGGCGAGGCGCTACTTGAGCCGAGTTCCGAACGCAAACAAGGCCGACGTTGCTCTCAATAGCTATCCGAAGGTAGCTACGTTCCATATCCGGCAAACCCCTGTCAAATTCTGCCTGCCCTTGGGCGTTGATGTGCCTTGGCGCTTGCTGCCTTGCTGAAAGCGCGCCTCTTGCTCGATATGATGCTAATTATCGTGCCTTACTCCGTACTGCGCGGGATTCCCGCTTGCCTTGCCCAGTCCCCAATATTCCGGGCGAGCCAAATCAAGGCCGATGCAAAGACCGGACGCAGCGCCGGCAAGAGGCGTCGAAATCCGCGCAGAGCAAGAGCATGGGCTGTAGTGCATGCGTTGCCGCGTAGTCCCCAAACAGCCCCCGGTCCTCTTGGTTACGTCTCAACGCTGGGGACACCGTTACCGAGAAGTGAACCAGTGACAGTGATAACACTTGCTCCCGATGATTTCTATGCAGACAATGGGGCAATTCGGGCGATCGGGCGGCAGCATCTGTTGGCTCCTGTGGGACATATTCCCGGGTCGCGACAGTATCTTCGATCTTGCCTGCCCTCCTTTTCCACAGCCCACGTCCTAACATGGAATACATGGATGGCGCTCTTCCTACGAGCGAGATGGTGTTCGATACGGACCTGACGCACGTTCTCCTACTGAAGGGAAACCAACAGGAAGAAATTGAACAACACACACACATCAAATGTGGCCATGGCTACAAGTCCGTGACCACCTAGGTGCTATTGCCACCTACCTACTCAGTCAGTCAACTGGACCACGCCAGGCAGTGCGCCAGCGAACTGGCCTATGCCTGACGCCGCTGAAGCTCTTTTACGTCCCACAGACGGTTAGTCGGCGCTGCCGTCACTAACGCCGCCGTTGCCGCCTTGTGCGGTCGTGCCTCCAGGCGGGGGTAGCGAGCCTCGATCTTAGGCCTGGCCGCCTGATGGCGCTCATCCGCCCCATGGTCCCGGTGCATGTCCTGCTAGGCTCGAGAACTGCAATCTTCGTCCGATTGCCCATTGCAATCTGACGTGGACAATCACAGACTCTGCCATACTGGCGGCGTGGCAACGACATCTAGCCATTGTCGGAATATTGGCGGCACCCGATACCATGGAAGTTCAAGGATCATTAGGTTTTCCATCACATTCGTACCTACTTATCCAGGTGCATCGATCCCCTTTCATTGGCTTGAGATATGCTCGACCAAAACCGGGATTTCCTTTCACATCTTGCCGCCACCGTCTGACGGCGCACCAGCTCGACAGATCGACTGCTTGACAGCTCGCTTCCATCAAGAGTTGCCGAGTCGCGACAGCGATATTTAAGAACGCTTTTGACCTGAGAGTGGTATATAAGTGCCCTACCCCAATCATAAGCTGCTCAAGTTGCTCGGCTTGTCTTGGCATCGCCTGCTGGAGTCAGGAGGCAAGATTGAAGCCCTTCGCTTCTCGAGATCTTTAGCCGCATCTCTTCTCCTCCGTCATCCTCGTTTACGTCGACCGGGGTTCACACCCTCGTGGTATGAGCTAGTATCGATATTACTGTCGCTTTCCCTCTAACCCGCCGGTGTTGAGCATCTGGATAGCCGGAGAAGCCAGCCATGCGTCTACCGCGAAGCCTCGCTCTCCTTCAATTGGCATTGCCCCTGGCCATGCCATTTGTGGCGGCTGAGATCGAAGATGTTGGAGACAAGCCGCGCAAGTTCGAGCACAAAATAATATGGGAGAGTGGTGCCCCCGATGGTGTCGAGCGTGAGATGGCCTTCATCGACGGGGTCTTCCCAGGCCCCCTGATTGAGATGAACCAAGGGGACAACATTGAGCTCGTTGTGCACAACCATATGCCCTACAACACAGCCATTCATTTTCAGGGTACGAAGGACTGCCCCAAACGCAGACATGCTCAAGGATATGATATGAGAGGCCTTGAGCTCCGAGGCAACGAAATTATTACGTTTTCCAATAACCTCACCTGACCTCATCTCCCCCTCCCCCAATACCTAGGCATCAAGCAGACGGCCTCGGTATGGTCCGATGGCGCCCTAGGTCTGACGCAGCGCCAGATCCAACCACAGCGGAGCTTCACCTACAAATGGAAGGCGATGCCGACGACGGCGTCTACGGCCCCATGCAGATCCACGCCCGGAACGACACGCCGGCGCCCTTCAGCCTGATCGCCCAGAACAACGCCAGCCTGGAGGCGATACAGCGGGCCGTGCGCATGGCGCAGCCGATCGTGCTGTCGGACTGGCGCCACCGGCCGTCCCAGGACGTGTGGGACATCAACCTGGCCGCGGGCATGGACACCCCTTGCTACGACTCGTTGCTGATCAACGGCAAGGGCCGGATCGACTGCTGGTCGTAGAGCAAGATCGGCCAGCTGACGAGTGCCGTGCAGCGCGTGTTCCTCCGAGCGGGCGGCGAGCAGGCCATGACGGTCAAGGGCTGCCTCCCCGCCAAGGGGGGTGGCCAACGGCCTGTACAGCGGCTGCGCGGTCAACTTCTCCGCCATCCTGGATGACATCTTCGACACGCGCACGGCAACCGACGGCTAGACCGCGGACGACACGGAGCAGTGGCAGGCTTTCGACATCATCGGCACCTTCGGCCTGCTCACGGCCGTCTTCTCCATCGACAAGCACCCCATCAGTCGGTCCTGGTCAGGGTTGAGCAGCCGAGCGAGTATGGGATTCGGGCATGCCGCAGATGATGGCCGGCGTCGCCATCATGCGCGTCTCAGCGGCGGGGAATAGCAACAACAATTCCACCTAGGCGTCCTCCTCCTCTACGTCTCCTCCCCCGCAGACAAGATCAAGCGTCAGGGTGGAGGAGGAGGACGTGGAGGACGTAGCGGTCGAGGTGGCGGTGGCAGCGCAGCGCCATCTCCGACGTCGACACCCTACATCAACGATGCGGGCGGCGCGGCAGGCCAGGGCGTGACTTACTTCAGCCAGAACCAGCAGCGCCAGTTCCCCGCCGACCCCCCGACACAGCAGGCGAATCAGACTTACGACCCGCACATCACGGCGCCGACGCGGCACGACAAAGTGGCCATCACGACGCGCAAAAGCACCTGGATCGACCTCGTATTCCAGTCGTCCGTCTTGCCCATGCCGCCGCACCCGATCCACAAGCACGACACGCACATGTACCTACTGGGTTCCGGCCAGGGCAACTCCACCTGATCCAGCGTGGCTGAGGCGGCGCGGGACCGGCCGGGCAGCTTCAACCTGGCCGACTCGCCCAGGCGGGACTCGTTCCAGAGCCCCGTCGCCGTCAACGGGCCGGCCTGGCTCGCCCTGCGTTACCACGCCTCGGCACCGGGCCCTTGGCTGCTGCACTGCCACATCCAGGACCACCTCGAGGGCGGCATGGCCATGGTGATCCAGGACGGCATCGACGCGTGGCCACAGGCGCCGGGGAAGTACCTGGAGGTGGCTTGAGTTCAGGGAGGGGAGGGGGGATGGGCTGTTAGGAGGCGAGTACCCACCCCGATGTCGTTTGCTCCTGCCTCACTCACTCATTTGGCTGCGTAGCTTTGTTGTTCGCAAGGCGCCATGATCATATATATAGATATAGATGTATACATACTGTATTCCATAAGCTGATTGTCCTTTACACCTCCGGCATCAATAATTCAACTTAGACTTTCTCAGCATGACAACACCCTCCACTAGCGGTAACCAAATGATCATCTAGGTATGATTACCCCGCACAACATATGGCCTAATACTCTCGAGGGACCGTGTCCTGAGCAGGCCCGTCGATCTGAAAGATTGATGGCACAAGTCTGGTCGGCCCTTCCGCCACAGCTGCGTTTCGATCTTTAGCTTTCAACATCCTAGATTACAATTTGAAGGGAGAAAGAAGCGCAAGAGGAAAGAAAATAAGGGTCAAAAGGCAAAAATAGACTCACCCCTCAAGACAAGTTTCACGCCAGCCGCAGCAGCAGCCGCCTTCAACTTCCCAACGTCGTCGTCATCGTACTCGGTGTCGTCCACCCAGTCGTACAGGTCCAGCCTCCTCAGCCGGGGGAGCACACCGTGGCGTCCGCAGTGGCGCACCAGCTGGGCTGCATGTGCCGCGTTGCGGCCGAAGTCGTGAGGCGCGGCACAACCCAAGCCGCTGATAAGGGTCAGGCTCTCCAGTGACGGGGGCAGCATGCCGGCGATGCCGGCAGGCCGTGGAGCGACGAGATCCCCACGATGCTGCCCCGCGTAGTATCCATCGGCATCTGGCATGTCCTGGTCGGCACGGTTGCCGTTGTTATCGCCTTGCTCTTGCCCCCGCTCTGCCTCGTGGTCGCCCCCATCCCACAGGAGACAGCCCTGGACAGTCAGCCGCCTCAGCACCCTGCAGGAGTGGAAGCAGTCCCCCAGGAGGCCCGGAGAGCCCCCCGCGTAGAGCATCCAGTTGGAGACGGTGGCGTCGATGAGGAACACTTCGAGCGAGTCCGAGTGGCGCCTCACCGCGTCGGCGACCTCGGCGCAGCTGAACACGCCGTCCTCGCCGTAGCAGCCCTCCCCCCAGCGCAGCTCCAGCCTGCGGAGCCGCCGGCACGACTGCGTGAGCACCCGGACCCCGTTGTCCCAGATGTTGCAGTCCTCGAGCAGGACCTCCTCCACGGCCGAGGTCCCGTCCGGGAACAGGATGGCACGCGACCCGTGCAGCGGGTTCCCCGGGTGGGCCGAGCCCACCTGGTCGAGCACGAGGTCGTTCGCCTCCATCATGACGCCCCGGAACCGCCGCAGCGACGGCAGCCGGAAGAAAGGCGCCGCCGCCGCCCCTTCCATGCTCAGCTCCGTGTCCCAGTGCCGCAGCGTGACGGACCGCAGCTTGTCGAGCGGGCGGGCCAGGGGCGCCTTGGGCGGGGTCGGCGAGCGCGGCGCGCCGATCCGCAGGCGCTTCCTCGACGACGGGGACGTGGCCCAAGGGGCGGACGCCCACGGCGGCGACCACGAGGACCCCGGCGCGACCCCGGCCACGTGCTTGACCAGCTGCAGGATGACGAGGTCGTTGTCCGCGTCGGTGAAGCCGCCGCCGCCGACGCCACCCCTCGCAAACCAGGGCACCTCCAAGTCCAGCTCCTCCAGCTCCGTGGCCCAGGCGAACACCACGGCGAGCACGGCGTCCGGCACACCGCGGCGGAGCTGCTCCTCCCAGTTCCACGCGTCGAACAGCTCCGGGACGCGCTCCCTCGCGGCGCGGACGAGCACCTCCACGTCCCCGAGGGTCAGCGACGTCATAGCCAGCCGGACGGCGGGCCGGGGGAGGCCGTCGTCGCCGTCGCCGCCGCCGCCCGCGTCGTCGAGCCACGCGGGCCCCTCGTCGCGCTGCGCCCAGCCGGGCACCTGGGCGAGGCGGACGGACCGCACGGCCGGCCGCAGGGACGGGTCGCGGATCAGACGGACGGCCCACCCCTCCGGGTCCCAGCCCCGGTGGCCGGGGAAGTTGCGCGAGAGCAGCGGCGACGCGATGCCGTGCAGGCGCCTCGAAGCCCGGACGACGGCCACCAGGTCGCCCGGGTCCGCGTCGGCGACGTGCACGAGGATCTCGTGGAGGATCTCGTCTGGGAGATGGTCGATTGCGGAGCCCTTGGTTGCCATGGCTTCTGCTTCCTCGGCCCACCCGGTTGTTATGGTGCGTGCGTGGTTCCTAAGTGGGTGTCTGGTGGTCTTGTGGTGGGAACAGGAGGTGGGGGAAACGGGGCTGGGCTATGGAGGGGTGAAGATGAAAGATTGAACTCAAGCTGGATGGGAATTATTCCCCCTGGTTGGGAAGAGAAGTTGGGACAAGTATTGCGAGAGAGGAGAGATCAGAGCAGAGATGAGAGAGGGATTGTTGGGATTGAAGGAACCGAAAGACGAGGGTTTTTGATATGATGTGCCGTTGTAGTAAGGCTGGCCGGCTTACCGTCTAGTAAATGAATGGATTTCCATGTGTGTGCAGTTTCAAGAAAATAAATTGGGGGCCGTATCGGTTTTATGACCCCAAAGCTAGGGACATCCCGTCGGCCAGAGACAGCCCAATGGGAGCCCATGCTTACCTACCCTGCCTAGCGACCTACCCATATGCCGTTGGATTGTGGAGGGGAGTGAAGATTGACGTGAAACGACAAATGAAAACTTGGAGTGCATGAGGTGCACTCCTTCACTATCTTATTTGTACCCAGTCACACCCGACCTGCCATGCATGCGTGTCATGATGACTCTTTCGAGGGGCGACACTACCTGACAGCGATCCATCTGAGCAATCACCTACCGAAACCTGCATGGGTTAGTCTTCCTTTCACATAGCTGGGACCATCCGACAATTCGAAAGAAGGCTACGTCATTCTCCAAATCCATTCTTCAAACCATGGCCATACGAAACGGAAAGATGGTGTCGCCATTAGCAATCCCAAGCGAAACCCTCCCCGTCTCTCGGTTCAACTCGCGCTCACCCTCACCCTCTACCTCCCCGTCGAGGTCCCCGTCAAGTTCGGCTGGGATTTTCTCTAGCCCGGGCTCGTCAGCCGGCGCCGTCACTCCCATTACGCCGCATTCAGGTCGTTCTACCAGCTCGACGGAATCCAGCTCAAATGCGGTTGGACGAGGAACGCCGGTTCCAGCCCCAACTGCCAACGAGAAAGGGGTGAGCATTGGGAGCGGTCGCAGGGGTCGCGGTATCACTCCAGCGCGTTACAGCAACCGCAGTGGCAGTCGCAGCAATATCCATCCCATCACCTCCGGCCAGTAGGCCGACCATCACACTGACTTACACGGCGGCCCGAGAGGGGTGGAAGGCTGACCAGATTTCTGCCCAAGTTATCCGGGTTGTCTTTGGTTTCGGGTCCTCACGAGCCCATCGACCCGGACAGTACGCTCTCCCGCGACCGCAGCCGGAGGAAGCGGGAAGCCAGGAGACCGGAGCGAAAGAAGTGTCCGGAGGATGAAGACCTGTCGCAAACGGCCAGTTCTTTCTGTGAGGCCCGCGCCCACCTGCAGCAAGTCGCGGTCGAGCGGCCAGATTGGTTCCCGATCATGATGCGGGCTGTTTCGTTGGAAGGGCCTCGGGTCTTCCTGGAGCACAACTTTCCCGGCTGCACAGTGATCGATGAAGGGCCGTATCCTGGACGGATTCTGGACGGGATTCGGATCGAGGAGACGAAGCTTTACCTCGTCAGAAGGATGGGTCAGCGGTCAAGGTATGCAGAGATGGACTCTCAAGAGGCCCGGGAAGAGGAAAGTGATGACGGAGGAATGTTTACGTCGAGGAGACCGCATGCCGATGCGTCGGTTTCGCCACCGGCAGAGGAAGGAGAGGTCATTGCCGTGCATCTAGTTGTTGTCCCGCCATCAGCCCCGCCGACGACGGACAACTCCTCGCGCCATGACGACTGCCACCATCACCATCACCACCACAATCACCATCACTATTCCCATGACCCTCGACATCCACCAAACCATCCGCGCATGCCCGCCCCGGGCGACATGCTCCATAGCCCCGCAATGCGCGCGTCCGAGCAGGCGCTCCTCGACTTGCTCCGCGAATGGCAGGCTGAGGGCCGCGTTGGAGGCTGCGTAGCAATGGTGGGGATTGGGGTCGACATGATGTTCAGGCGGTTCGACGCGCTCAAATCCAAGCTCGCGAGCCTGTCCCTCGCCGAGACTTCAAAGCTAGTCACTGAAGTTGTGGACAAAAAGGCGATTGAGGCGCTCCCAGGCACGAGGGTGCTGCTGGGCATGGTGGAGCAGGAGGCGGAGATTGAGTGTCGGGCCAGGGGGGAGACTGAGGAGAGGAGGATCAGGAGCGCTTCGAGTTGATGGTAAGGGGACAATTAGCTAGGCTGTGTGGGTTGTTTGCAGTGAGGACAGAGAAAATGACGGGGCCGCTACGCATTAAACTCATATTGTAGTCTTATCGCCGATAGACATGACCACAAACCAGAGTATGAGTATATAAATAATGTATAGCCACCGTTGTAATATACTTCCCTGTATTGGATCTCTTGAGCTCCTGTTTGGGCAATGCCTTGGGGCGTGATAGACCGAGCCGACATTGACTAATGTGTGTTACCGCGGGCTTGGGGAGTTCGAGATTCTAGTCTTAGCTTACCCGATATTGATCTTTCGGCGCAGCTCGCAGCGCCTGTCAGCACTCCGCACCACCTATTCTGCTACACCGAACAGCGTCAAGTGCTGCAACCTCAACTTCTGATCAATCCTAGTGGGCGTCTGGGGATCCCACAGATCACGAATCAGCCCAACACCAGTGCGAGTTGCTTCTGATGCGAGTTGTGCATCTGAAAACCACCCGGCGTCTCTTCAGCGATTGTTTGTACTCCGCTATCGGCGCTCGCATCACAAACTTTCAACGCGTGTGGGACGTCAATTGAAACCTCCTTGCCGGCCACGGACCTATCTTGGCAATCGGGAGCCGTCGCCAGCCGATGTCTTCCATCCCACGCCACGACAAGCATTGTGACCATGCCTTCGTAAGACCTCGTTAACCGAGACAAGAGGAAAGCTGCAGCTGGAGGTTTCTCAACGTTTCGTAACATCACCAGTCACCATCAACCCTCGATCAATCATGTCCAAAGCAGCCGGCACCACAGCAGTCTACCTTGAAAAGCTCTTCGGCCTGGCCGGCCAGACGGCAGTCGTGACAGGCGGCAGCTCGGGCATCGGACGCGAGATGGCCCTAGCCCTGGGCCAGGCAGGCGCCCGCGTGATCATCGTGGCGCGCCGCCCGCAACCCCTGGCCGAGACGGTCGAGGCGCTCTCCCGCCTGGGCGTGCAGGCGCGCTCCATCGCGGCCGATGTGAGCGACGCCGCCGCGCTCGAGTCCGCCGTCGTCGCCGACGTGCTGGCCGCGGAGGGCACCCCGGACATCCTCGTCAACGCTGCCGGGGTCAACCGGCGCCCGCACATGGACCGGCTCACCATGGCCGACTGGGAGGCCACCATAGCGGCGAATTTGACGGCGCCGTTCGTGCTCGGCCAGCGGTTCGGCCCGCTCATGGCGGAGAGGGGACGCGGAAGGATCATCAACGTCGCCAGCCAGCAGGCGTTCAGGGCCTACGGGAACAGCGGCGCCTACGGAGCGTCCAAGGCCGGCCTGGTGGGGCTCACGAGGTCGCAGGCGGAGGCGTGGTCCGGCAGCGGGGTGCTGTGCAACGCCGTCGCGCCGGGGGTGGTGCACACCCCGCTCACCGAGGCCGTCTTTTCCGACCTGGCAAAGGCGGGGGCGCATGCCGCGAGGACGATGATTGGGCGGAATGGCGTCCCGGAGGACTTCGCCGGCGTTGCTGTTTGGTTGGCCAGTAGGGCGAGCGAGGCTGTCACGGGGCAGACTCTCTTTGTAGATGGAGGGTATTCGGCTACTTGAGCTTGAGCTAGTTGGGGGCTTTTTTTTGGGTGGCTGCGCCGACCAGACAGACTAAGGTTTTAAAGGCTGGAGGCCTCGGTCCCACCCGACATCATCCCATGCAATGCAAGTCACGTGACTTTGGGTTGCCCTGCATATCCTGCATGTTCCAGCAGCCGAGGTGAGTTGCCTGATTCCTAGCCTAGCCTAGGATTTTCTTTTTCTTTTCTTTCCCCCTCACCCTGCCCTTCAATAAAGTCCATAATTCTACTCCCATCATTGCTCTTCGCGAGCTGCAGTCGTGACCTGTTTTTGTGGGACCATCCGGTGCTCAATTGGCCATTCCTCCCTTCTCCCTTCTCACCTCAATGTCTATCCCCTATGCTAGGCCCTCTGGCCCTCCACTGCCCGGTTCCTACGAAGCGGCCTACCCTACCCTTAGTCCCTTCTACAGATCAATTCCGCTGCTCTCTCGCCTGGTAACTGGTGCCTGGGCCTCCTAAGCATCGTCCTCCCGATCAGCCTCCATCACCAGTTATGGCTGAGGCTTTCGCTTCCCTGGCGGTGGCAGCGAACATCGTTCAATTTGTCGAGCTTGGGTTCCGCATGTCCAAAATTGTCATCGACACGTATCAGAGTGCCGATGGCCTAGCCAACCCGGAGCTAAGCACAGGCACCAACGAGCTTCAGCATGTGTGCAACCTCTTGAAGCAGGATAAGACCGCAAAGAACGATTTGGACATGGCCCGCCTCCTCACCCTCGCTATTGACACCGCAGATAAGCTGCGCAAGGAGCTCAACGGTTTGAAATTCAGCAGCTCTACCACAACCAGCGAGCGGCTCGGGAAGTTGATCGTCTCCATGCGGGCGGTCAGGAGGAAGAGGAAGATCGAGGCTTTGCAGTCAAGAATCGTTGAGATCAGACAGCAGGTGCTCATGCGCCTGCAACTTCTGATTTTCGAGCAGAGAGCCTCCTTCTCGGCAATCTCAGGCCAGCTGGGCACTCTTGAGGCCGCTTCAAAGCAGTCCGAGAAGTGGGACGATGTGCACGCAACGAAACTAGAGGCCATGGCTCGCAAACTCGAGGACCTTCTGGCGGCACAGGCAACGTGGAACGGCCGCGAGGATGCATTCAAGAGCTTTACCGAAGATCTCACCAAGTTCATGGAGCAGGCCAGAAATCACGACCGAGTCCTTGCCATCCTGAAGAGTCTTCACTTCAAGCAGCTCAGGGTGCGTCAGAATGAAATCCCGATTGCACATCAGAACACTTTCGAGTGGATATTCAACAACCCTGGGGGCCACGAGTTCCGGACCTGGCTGAGGGAGTCGAGTGGAATCTTCTGGATCACTGGCAAGCCCGGGTCCGGCAAGTCGACCCTGCTGAAATTCCTCCTTGGCCACCAACAATTGACGAGGCTTTTGTCCGATTGGGCCAGAGATAGGCCGGTCTTGATTGCCAGTCACTTCTTTTGGGGGGTTGGGACAGATCTGCAAAAGTCTCAGGAAGGGTTGCTGCGGTCCCTCCTCTTTCAGGTCTTGGTCAATCAGCCCGAACTGATCCCCCAGATTTGCCCGGAGCGATACTCCCAGCAATTCCGCCACCTGGAGTCGTGGACGCTCGAAGAACTCCAACTGGCGTTCGGACTCCTTACCAGAAGCACCTCACTCCCCGCCCGACTATTTCTGCTCATCGATGGCCTCGACGAGTATTGGGGAGAGCCAATGCAGATCGCGAAATTCATACATACCTTCGCCGCGAGTCCAGACATCAAAGTCTGCTGTGCCAGCCGGCCCTGGACAGAGTTTGAGTCCTCTTTCCGAAGTGCCGCCGGCCAAATCCAGATCCACCTCCTCACAGAGAACGACATCCGAATCTACGTACAGGACTGTCTTGAGGAGGAGAATCAGTACAAGCGGCTCTGTGCAAAGCACCCCCTCGATGCCAAGAAGCTCGCCGACACCATATCATCTCGGGCACAAGGCGTGTTTTTCTGGGTTTACCTTGTCGTCAAATCGCTCCTCCGCGGGCTGGAGCACGACGATGACCTCCAGACGCTACAGAGAAGGCTAGAGCAGCTTCCGTCTGATCTGAACGCCTTCTTCGAAAAGATGCTCTTGTCAATCGAGCCGATCTACCAACAAAGCGCATTCTCGATCTTAAATGTGTTGCTCATAGCAAAATCGGCCTTGCCCTTGCAGCTCTTTCCGCATCTGGACGAGGTGAGGGTCGGAATAGCCGAGCTCCATATGCAAAAACCCACAGCGAGTATTGGCTCCGCAAAGTGGGAAAAGCGGTTTTTGAGT
The DNA here is from genome assembly GCA_003049395.1 of Pseudohalonectria lignicola. Taxonomy (NCBI): domain Eukaryota; kingdom Fungi; phylum Ascomycota; class Sordariomycetes; order Magnaporthales; family Ophioceraceae; genus Pseudohalonectria; species Pseudohalonectria lignicola. Next base: position 314,145 of record PYSP01000005.1, on the reverse strand, counting down.
AGACACCTCACGATGCCCGAAGTTTTCTTGGATCCGGATTCTCACTCCCGTACCAGGAACCGCGTGCTGTCGCAGTGCCGAGACCTGGTGCAGGTACTAGAAGCTCCTGACAAACAAGGCCGGACCACGGAAATAACATATACCGTGGGATTTCTTCACAGGACCGTGGTGGATTTCCTCTGCACGCCAAAGGCACAGGGCCTGCTAAACGAAGCAAAGCCGCCCATGCCAACTACCTGGCCCGATGAAGACCGATACCGATTGCTCCTTTGCGAGTCATTCCTCTCCTTGGTCCTCCCCGAAACGGGGCTCAAAGACACCGATCGAGAAAAGATGCTGCTTTGGGTCATATTATTGATTGCAGAGATATCGACTCCCCTAGCAGCCAGGAGGGTACTCAACTTGTTAGTTCGAGCCATGGATCCGACATCTAGCTCATGGGATTATGCCCTGAACACGTTCCAACAGTCTCGCCGCATCGAGCTGCTGTTGGTGACGAGATTCGGGCTGCAAAATTGCCTGTCACTCGTGGACGGGGACCCCAAGTCCGACGCAATATTCCACCATCGCCTGTGTCTGACTCAGGCCTTGAGGCCTCAAGCAGAGATAGGAGTTGGTCTTGAGCCCTCATTCGCGTGGTCACGGCGCATCAACCTCGAGGTCCTCCGGCACTTCGTCCGGCAGGACAGCGTGAAGGGGTCCGAGACTCTCAACGAGAGAGTGTTAGCTGAAGAGCCGATAGAGACCATGGAAACATTAGTGGCGCGGCTGTCCCAGGAGGGGCTGTTCACAAAAAAGCCCCTGACGCCGTGGAGGAGGTCGATCTTCGAAACTGGGGCACGCAAGTTCTCCAATGTCGGTCTGACTGTGTGGGAGGAGTTTCTCATATCCCTGCACGGCCCAACACGCCCGGATAACGCATTCGAGGTGTGCAAGCTGCTGATTGAAAGTGGCCTGGTGATGAAAATGGTCCCTTACCGAGTCTGCGTTTTGCTCCGGCAGGATGAACCGGTGTCGATGCATGACGACCCGATGAGTATGGGCGATAGCCCGGTGGTTGACTTGTCCACCTGCTGGAGGTTTCTTTTCAGGTCCGATGCAGAGGTTATGGCTCTCTCTAGCGCCTTTCCTCCGCGGCTGGGTTTCAATCTGGCCATGGCGCGCTTCGCTCGTCTGCACCACTGGGAACAAAGTCACAAAAAAAGGTCCTTGATGGGAGGCGTTAGTCTGTAATTAGGTTCCGTGCGAGGCACGACTAGTCCTGTTGCAGCAGTGCTCACGGTAAGGGCAAGGAGTTAATTATGGAAGGAAGTTCATAAGTTGATATCTTAGCTCCAGATTTCCGCAAGTGATATCCTCTTACGTTAATTACTTATAGCGATTTGATGAGATGAGATGAGATTAAAGTTGTTTCGTAGGCTCTCGTAGCTTACCGTGGTCCGTCGCCTAAGTCAATATCATTCTTAGCAAGTCAGCCATAGGCTCGTAGCATTATGTACTACCAACTCGCCTACTTAGCTAGGCTTAAATATAATCCATCTAGGGAGTAGGTAGTGCCCTTCCAGTCTTAGAACAACGAATCCAATACTACTAGGTGCAACAGACCCCCTGTGACTGTATAATACCTGCAAGAAATGCTTATAGATGTCTTGCACGACGCCTCGAGCGTAGAGCAGGGCAGTTGATCAACGCTAATCAACGCACAACGTAATCGTTCATAGTAATGTTATGTACATCATTTATACAGTTTGGCTACGCACTTGCTAAAGCGCCAATTTCCTATGGGGAGGTGGTGATAGCCCAGTCTGTTGTCCCTCCTCCGAAGTTAGACTGAGCAATGACTGCGCCCCTCCGTCGACCCCATAGTCGGCGCTTGCCCTAGACAGGGACCCGGGAGCGTCGAAGACCATCCGTGCCGGATAGAACGGCCCTGAGCCCTGACGCGACGGGGCATGGGCTTCCTGACCGATGCCGTCTGAAGTGCAGTGAGATGGACCAGGCTGGGCCATCGCGGTCTCGGGGTCAGGGTCCTCCTCCTGTATCTCACTCAGGGCGATCCTGTCGGCGCCCTCCTTGTCGAGATCGTTCATCCCGCCGGATGTACGTTTCCCGCTCAGCCTGCTCCCCCATGTCAAGCTTTTCCCGTCCACTGTGGAGTTTACCTTCCTCGAGGTGAAGGAGGCGTGTAGCTCCCGGACGAGAGGGCGCAGGATGGGGATGCACTGGACGATGATGGTTCCGGTGATTTCGGACGAGTACCAAACCTGCGAAACACCATTTCGCCCTGGGGAGAAGAACGGGGTTAAGATAGTGTCTATAAAATCCTGGCTGATGAGGCGGTAGGTAGGCTGATGCCAGATAGGTAATGCGGTACCTTGGTACTTACAGATGTAATAGGCATCACGGCCATTCCCATCATCCTTCCAGCTCACTCTTATTGCGGAGACAATTGCAACGCTGGTAACTGTGTCAGCTACTTCTCGGCCGCGGTTTAGATAATTACCTGAAGCGGCAGGGGATGTCCTCCACTCCAAGATTCTCGACTTACATCATGCCCAGACTCATTGTGACGCATAGTCCGACCTTTTCAATCCTCCGCATCTCTAGTGATCGAGTGATCAACCAAGGGAAACTGGCAAAGACAAAGTCCATGAGAATATTGTAGACTAGCCGAGCTCGATGTTAGTGGGGCTGAAACTGTCGGCCAGAGAAATTCAATGGGAGCAAGGGGGAATGACATGGAATTGGTCGTGGTGGTCGGCTCACCATTTCCTCCCTCTTTGAAGTCGTCCCGAAAAGTTGAGCCGATGCAGAAGTCAAGCCTGTACCAGTTCTGGTAGCTCTTCTTGTCGCAGACCTTGGCCCATTGGAAGATGATCTTGAGAACCATCCATAGATTCATGGTGAAGATGCAGAACCAGAGAGTCCATTTCTGCCAGCGGTTGCTCATCCGGAGCAGAGTCACCCCAAAGGCCGTCTTGGACCATGCCTGCCCTATCAGCGTGCCACAAGATGAGATGTTGATGAGGATGTGCATGCGATCGTCCCAGCTCTTCGACGAGTCCTGGAGCACATAGCCGGTCGCGAATTGGTGGACTATCAGGATGTTGTTGGCAAATAGGACCATCTGTGTCATGTGGGCGGTCAGCCTAGGGCCCGGGGATGAGTCATGGCTGAGATTATCAGATCATTCAAGATGGCCTTACCCAGGTGACTATGAGGATGTAGTCGTCGTACCACAGCCCGTGCCGGCGGGTCATCTTGCACCAGAGACGGAGGCCAAGGAAAATGGTGGTCCCGGCGAAGAGCGACCACAGGCCCGCATTGAGTTCAACCCACGGCGACACGAACGGCTGGACCTCTTCGTCCTCGGAGGCGCGACTTGCTAGAATCGAGTCCATGGTTCACATACTGCCACATGCCCAGATCCGCTCCCAGGCGACAAATGGCGATTTGTAAAGGGAACAGGAGAAAAAGAGTGATGAAGGAAGTGTTTGGAACGGAGAAGGAGGCGGAAGGCGGCGACAGGGACTTGAAATAAATAAGATAAAGATCGTAAACGTATCAAGAGGTTGCTGTCGTTTAAGGAGTCGGCCGGGGATGCAAAACGCTTGAGGCACGTCCAGCCGTGGAGTCCCTGGACGCTGTTGACTTGGCTGATCCTGGGACACTGGAGCTCCAGCCTCCTGAAAACTGATGAGCCTGTCTTACCCGCGTGGGTTTGCGTTCGTCGGGATGATGTGTTATCACAGCGGGCTGAGCGGGAGATAAACAACGGGACTTTGACTTCTTGCCCCAGCTTGGCCAGGTTTGATGAACCCGTAAGTGGATTCGAGTCCCGCAAGCTGTTGTTAGAGAGTGTCCCCACGCCAAACACCATTTGTTTCTTGAAGCTGGTCTGGTTTACATAGTAGGTACGCACGATTGTTTCGTGGCCGTGGCTGTGGCGGCACCATCTCCTCAGTCTCATTATGTATTCAATTTTGAGTTCCTCTCCCTTGCTTGGTGTGCCCGACTCGGCGGCATTTCTTCCGACTTCATCCCCATCTTTGGCCTCTCGAGCTGTCATTTGGGCGTGCCATCCCAGGTATGACATTTTTTAGCGCAAGTGCCAAGCTGCTGACATGTGCCCTGCAGCCTCCCACGGAGAATCTTGGGTCCTTAGTCCCTTAATGGTGCGTTAGAACTTGGACCCCCGCCTGCCCAGTCGACCCTGGGTGGTGCGCCCTGCTGTTTGACTAAGTTGAGACAGGAGATTTCAGGAGGCATGGAGGCTCCACCGAGCTGCTTTCTTACCTAATCTGCGGACACTCGTGACGCTACGGATGTCCCTACCAAAAGTTCCTCCTCACCGCTTTGGGTTTAAGCCGGCAGATTACAGTATGGGCTCTTCTTCGGACTGTTCACGCGTTCGGTAACTTTCCAGCGGCCTTTTAAGGCTTATTAGGGATTAACAACCCCTAAGCTTGTTGTGAGATTAGCGAGATTCACGGGTTAGCGAGTCTGCCAAGTGCGGGCAACATTTAAATACTGTGTGGATACTACTGTCTTAAAGGGTTTGGCGGTGAGCAGGAACTTTTAGTAGGGACATCCGTACCCTTTCACGGGTGGGTTACGCGGGGTGAGTGGGGTTGGGACTACAACCGAATGAATTGGGTTGGTGGCCTTTATTGAGAGATAAAAACTGCCGACACACCCATAAATCCGCAGACTGGGGAAAAGATGGTGATTCATTAGGATGGGACTCGATATTATTCGCGGGTGCAATTATATATTTCTCCGACGATCTGGTTAGTGCCTAACCATATCACCTTGTCTCCTATCCGTATCTCAGGCATAGAATCCCATCCAACATAGGTGCAGCCACGTGGAGGCATGGACTAGCGGCTTTGCGGTATTACCTACGTACCGTGTCCGTGTTCTGTTCTCCATGGTTCCAGCCCAGCGATCTGCGGGAATTCCCGCATTTTGGGGTGATCTTTGGGTGGGACGATGCTTTGACGGCATGATCGATTGGGACGAAGAGCTAGGGAAGCTATCACATCAGTTGGCATATGGGAGGGAGCTTCCTTCGGTAACGTATGATACCCACCTATCCGAGAACATGTATGAACCGATTATCTGCGTCGGAAAAGGCGAAGCGCGTTCCAAACGGAGAACGAACTGCCACTGCTAGTTAGGTCGCCCGATGTGGTCAGGGGACACGTCGCAGCAGGGCGCTTTCAGCATTAGCAAATCTTGTGATTCGAGGCCAAGAAACACGATGGGACTTAGCTTGATGCGACTAATTCACGACTAGGTCAACTAAACATTATTACGATTCCAACGAATCAACATAGTAAATCAACTACATCTGGGCTGGCCCCTCAGCGCTGATTGTACCCGTAGGAAAGAAGACGAGAGGAATGAGCACATTTTTGCTGGTGCATTGCCGTATGTGAAGAGAAGATTGCCCAATGAAAAGCTTGAACAGACAAGACTGCTGTGCACCTGGACATGACAAAAAAACAAAAGCCTCAAAAAAGACACAAAAGAAGAAGAAAAATACAGTAGGTGCCAGAAAAGCCTGCGAGGAATATCTCTAGAGTGCTCAATCCAGAGAGGCGACCGCGTGGACAGACCGGTCGCTTAGCGTGTGTTCCAGTCCGATCGAACCCTCATCCTCAGTAGACGTACGGCAGGATCCGCCACTTCACGATACTCTTGTACTTCTGCCAATCCTCCCCGTACTTCTCGGCGCAAGCGGCGTCGTCCCTGCCCTCGCGGTGGATGAGCAAGACGGCGAAGTAGAGTACGTAGAAGTACGTATAGATGATGCCCCAGCCCCTCGCGGCGCCCTGCACGACGACCCTGCCGTCCAGCATGGTGGCTCCCTCGTCAGCAACGGCGCTGCCCGCGCTGAGGATCAGGTAGCCCGCGATGCCGGTTGGCAGGCTGAAAGGCGAGGCCTGCAGCCAGTCGCCGAAGTAGTTGATGTGGCGCGACGTCCCCCACCAGCCCGCGGTGAGTAGGCGCGTGCCCCGCTTCGTCTGGAGGAAGGACAGGTCCTTGACTCTCGGGTCGTCGGGGCGCGTGCGGAACACGTTCTTCTGCGAGTTAGCGGCTCGGAAGATGTACAGCCCCAGCATGAAGACCACGCTCACGGCCGTGACTCCGGCGGCGCCCAGGTGGACCGGGTAGACGGAGAGGTAGCGGCACTGCGTCGAGTAGAGGAAAGGCACCCAGACGATGTCGCCGAAGGTCAGCATGAAGCCCAGCCCGTCCGTGGTGATGTCCATCATGGTCAGGACGCCCTTCTCCAGGTACTGGCCGTCGAGGACGTAGAAAGCCTGCACAATGGCGGTGAAGACGATGCTGTCCGACACGGTGCCGTAGGTGCGGTACTGCTTGGCGATGAAGGCACAGTCGAGAATGATCCAACCCGTCAGGCCGGGCCGCATCTCGAGCCACGTCTTGACGTCGATCTCCCCGAAGAAGGGAAGCGTCACGCGCGGGTTCAGCTCGCGCCCGATGTAGAAGTCGTACATGACGTTACCTGTATGCCCGCCCTTGGCCAGCTCCCGGAGCTCTGGGTTGCCGGGCTTGACGCTGAAGCTCCTGATGTACACCCAGGTGGCGATGGTGTAGGCAAGGACGATGTTGGTGGTTAGGATCTGGAGGTAGTGGTCTGCGATGTAAGTCCAAACCACGAAGTCGGCACCTTTGAGGATGGTGCCCACGCCCAGGGCTGCCAGCTGGATGATGGTAGCATTGAAGGCTGTGATTTGGTGGGGATAATCCGACTCCCTGTTAGCGGGTGTAGCTGGCTCGGTCGGCCGAGGCCTTGCTATGAGAGACCGGAAACGAGAAGGACAAGACCCGTACCGTTGAGCCGGTACTGGAGCGGCCGACCAGACTCCCGCAACTTCGTTCCGAGGACCTCCTCGGCCGGCATGAGCCGATAGAGGATCAAGCTGATGAGGTAGTAGACCAGCACCCAACCAGTGGTCTCCCAGCTCCAGAAGCCACGGATGCCATTTGCTGGCCAGGGAGCCTCGGCCTTGAGCTTCTCTAGCGTGAGTGCTTTGGGGCTCAGCAGAGACGGAACGGGGCAGCCCGTCACATCGTTGCAGGTGAAGTAAAATGTGTACAGGAGCACAGGCAGGCCAAAGACGATGGCAAAGGCGCCAGGACTGTGTGGGGGTACGCCTGTGAGTGTCTGTTCGCTCAGGACACCTGAATCAGGGGAATTTCGTAGAGAGTGTGACTTACGGTCCAAAGAACTCGTATTTTGGCTTCTGGGGTGCCATCTTCTTGACTTTCTCCTTTTAATGATGGGATGAATGGTTGAAATCGACGATGTCGATGGGAAAGTTTCATGAGACGTCAGTAGGTAGGTTTGGGCCTTCCATGTCCATTTTCAGGGACACAGGAATTTTGTCCACCTGGACCGTGCACAGCCCCCCTAGCGGGATTTGGTCCAATCGGAATCCGCGGGGTTTCGCAGCCGGCTCGGAGCGGTGATTTGCACCGTCGTACGATTGAAAACCGCGCTGGCGATTCCATCACAGTTGCCTCGTGCCAACCCGGGAGGGAGCTAATTTGGAGATCAAGTTGATTTGTTGGAGCAGATGGATTGGCAGGCATTCCTTCGCGGCTTCCGTTGCGCGCAGCCACAGAAACCCTCCTGCCTGCCTTTACCTTTCAAGTCTTTCGTTTTTTCTGCGGAATATGGATAACTTGTTTGCGAAACATGGAAAAGCAAACGCCTGTCTCCGAGACCTACCGCTGAGCATGCTCTTGCCGTAAGACGTCCCCAACACGCAAGATCTCACGGCAACATGGATGGAGATTGCCACACAACAAGCCGCACATACCGCTTGCCACAACAATGATAGCACCCAGCACCCGGCACCCACCGCCCCTGCTCTTACCTAAGCCGTCTGGTTTGACAATTCTCAGAGCTCCCCGCCAACTGTCTCTGGACGGCGGCTGCCTTGGGGAAGATTCCTTGCCCTCAGACGCTTGAAATTCGTATAAAAACCAGCTACGCTTCCGTCGGTGTCACTGTCGGTGTATTAGAATGCGACCAGTGTGGGCCAGATACTCGTCAAAGTCTAGTCGTAGATTGCAGCGGTATTTTTCACGCTCGTTATATTGTCGGGCCACCTCTGTCGGTCACCATCTCTTACCTGGTGTCGTTGACGAGTATAGCTAAGTCGAAGAAGGAAGAAAGGGAGGGGGAGAGGGGGAGAGGGGGCTTAACTGTGGCATCCTCCGTGATCTACTTGCTTAGGGTTCTTTGTTTAATTCTTCGTTGACAATCTGCTTCATCACCACCGCATTGCTCAATGCTGAGGCGCGAAGAATCAGTGGATATGGATGGACGACCCTGTCGGACCGGCGCCGTGTCGTTCACCGCATACCCACAACCCTTTCGCCGAGCGCCGCAGCCTTCCGTTTCCGCTACTCCATGCCTCGGATTGCAATTTCCATGCTCCACTGCCCTACCCCTGATACACGCAAAACACCCGACCGTCCATAATCACCCCCGCACACGAGCCCGAGTCGTCACCTTACAATCTCGCAGTCGAATCGGAATCCTTCGGAGCAGCCATTGACGAAGAACTCCCAGTCAAGGTCGACTCTCTGGCCCAATGATAAGGACCTGCAGGAGGATTTGTTGAACGCGTTCGTGAAAGCCTTGATATATAACCTAGTTTCGTTGGAGGCTCCCCTGGGTCTCGCCAGGATAGAAATAAGAGATGCCGGTCGCTGGCTGGATCCTAAATGCTGGCCAGGCCTCCCTGGATGCTGCCACCGTCGTTTCCCCTCGAGTATGGTCTCGCGATGTTGGAGTCGATGGTGGGGTATCTACCGGTTGCGTTTAGGTGATTGTCGAGGGCCTTCCTTGTAAGCAGTTGGCCTGGCACGAGCGAGCATAGAAACTGGCATGGAAGCGTATATCGTTGTTCGAGAGGCTATCCTATTCGGAAATTCTCGACAGCTTGAACCGGCGGAGGCAATTCGTCCCTGAGATATCGATCAGATAGATACCTGGAGAATCTACGACTCCCTTGCATTTGAGCATGTGCTGAGACCGTTCGCATTTTCGACGGCTAGACTGATTAGTTTGGCTAAAATGGTGGGGATGCCTGGGGAACCCATCCACCTTTCTTTCTCCTTTTCACACAACAATTGAGCAGGCCTTTCCATTCGAGTCGTTTCCTACCGTCCTGATGCGCATTCCTATAGCGACTGCATGATGGCTATTTGATGGTTGGATTTTTTTAGCTAAAGTGTGTTGCAGGGAGGCTGAGAATTAAGAGTATGAATTCGGCTGGAGGGGGATGCTCCAAAGCAGTTTTGTCCTTCTACAGGGGTGTTTTCATACGAGTTCGCTAACTAGAATGCACAACTGGAGCTGGAGTCAATGGGGAGGGTTAGGCTCCCAATCTGGGCCCTGTTTTGCCAGATGCCTAATCCTCCCTTCGTCGACTTTGGTTGGGTTCCCCCTGGTTTTTGGATGTACCGTTGGTTGGCAGACAAGACGAGTCGGCTCAGTGTTCAAATTGTGCTACATACTTCGCTACCTACAGAGACACTCGGATCTCGGACCGACGTAGGCATTCCAGGGCATGGTGGGTGGGGGCCAGAGATTCCGAGAATCTAGTACTAGGCCACCTCACCAACGTACAATAGCTTACTCTTCTCGTAGCCTTAGCTGGAATGAGCACTATGTAACGATGGACAGCGGCTGGTTGTGGATACGGCTTCATGCGCCGCCATCGATCGCTGAGGTGCCATTTGGGGGAACGCCTAGCCAAAGAGTTTGCCCCACTACTTCGGCATGACCTAAGTTAACAGTGCACGCCTACACATATCATGTAACCAATATTCCAGCCCTATCTATAGGAGTTAGCCATCAATCGCCTATGGCCTGGAATTCCCAGGCGCCCCGGCGAGGTGTCAAGGACGATAAAAACGAGTCATTCCGAAACTAGAGCCGGATGAGATTTAATGCGTGTCAGTCTGTCCCTCCAGGGGCTCCACGATGTGCATTTCTACCTTGATAAGTCTGGTCTCTAATGTTGTTGAGGCTCTGTTTGGCGGAGAGTTAGCTCCGGTTCGTCGCGACCGGTTACCGCAAAGCGTAAGTGCCAGTCACATGCCAGGTAGGTCCGTAGGTGGGCAGGCAGATCTAGGACTTAACTTGTGCTCTTGTTCTGAACACAAATATTATTTTCACTTCTACTACGCAATAGACTGCTTAGAATGCGATGCATTAGTCGGCTCAAATCCGGTATCATTCCACATGAAGGGGGTTGGCCCCTTGCTTAATCATGAAGCAATAAAAACAGGCGGAGGAGGTTATCCCGTACTCACACAACCCAGTTCCATGGAAGCGGCAACAGACCCAGTTTCGGGTGGAGTCTATCTCAACGTTCGGCCAGCCTCCTAACACCGTCCATGACATCAACCGAATGCGTGTCGTTGCCGATGTGAATGTGCCCTTTTTGTCAGAGAGGCAGAAACGCCGGAGGAAAAGGAGGGCGGATTGGGGGATACCTAATTGGCGTGCGGCGTCTGCGGTGGCCCGGGATGGTACATACATCATTATTCTAGTGCCTAACTACCTACCTGCCTACCTATGCTAGGACAGTGCAAATTGGCTTATTAGGGACAACAATAAACTTTGAGGCGGGATGACGGAGCCTGCCGACTTCAATCCATAAAAAGTAAAGCTTGTTGTGCTGTCATTGCCGTCATAGGCACTGCCGACAGTATGAGGCAACCCAGGCGTAATGACCGACGAAAGAAACCGGGACCTACTTGGACTGTTGGACATAGAGGAGCAAAGCGCCCGAACGCCATCGGAGACAGACCTCCTTAGTATTGTGTAACAAAAGCAGAGTGAAGACCTGACGGGACTCGCGGACGGAGTTCTTGCTCCGGATGTTCGCCTCAAAAGCAGGTAATTTCTGGGCCTCCAGTAAGCTAGCTACCTTAGGTATACGAGGCTCCCTGGGTATATACTGACCGAAATTCATCCAACTATGAAGCCTCTCTGGCCGCGCCCAATGGTACGCCAAGTACGGATCTCGACAGACTCGACGGACATGTGGCGTTTGAAGCCACGATGAACCTAAACTCTCGGACTTTGAGGTGTGGAGAAGGAGACGATAACGTCATAGATTGGTCAATCAACCCATGCCGCCCGGGCCTAGAACCTCAAGAGGCGCGCAAGGGCATCGAAAGCTAACACTCGTTGGGAATCATGGGCCTCCGTAAACGGCACCAGTCAAACAATGACGAGGGCAAGAAGAAATCACCCTCACTCGCATCAATTCCTACCCTCGAATATCCAGCCTACGGAGTATGAGCGGAAGTGGCGGAGAGCCGTAGTCGGTAGTGTAGTCAGGATGTGTGAAGACCTAAGCCCGGCAAGGATCCGTTGGTGACTTGGCGCAGTAGCGTCACGGCACTCACGGCACTGTAACTGTGGGGCATCCTTCACGGCAGTGTCGCTGCAGTGGACGATGGAAGCAAATCATGGGTGGGGCGAAGCTCACGAGGTACCTGCCTCAACAAGCTACCTACCTCTCCCTTGTTGTACACCTTGCTCCCGAGCTTACCCGACTCACGACATGGAACGGATGAGCTGTCATTGTAACCATTTCACCATGTCCTTGTCCCCGCGGGTGACGGCCCATGTACGTAGGTGCTGCGTGTGGACGTGATGATGACAGAAGATTGGCGCCCATTGCAGGTCATCTCGATCCCCACCTAGTCGCGGAACGTCTTAGCTCATAGTTGAGTCACATGCATACCCTTGATGATTTCAGCCCAGGCTATCTTGGCTATTGAGCCTTGGGCTCTGTACTCCTGTCGGTTCCCAGCCATTCCCAGTCGGGTTCTTTGCACATCTATGACGTCCGGTCGGCATTTGTTGCCGCCCTAGGTACTGGAAGTCGTGAAGGAGGCATGGTGATACATATCAACGCCCGGTCGATCACCGCCACGACCCACGGTGCACCTCCTATATCTAACCTAACGTACCGGCCCTCGTTCTCGACTGACTGTTCCAGGTGAACAGCATACTCTATCAACACCTAGAAAACTTTCAGCCCTCTTGATACCCCAAGGTTGTGAAGTCTCACCGACGCACAGTCGTCAGCCCACCCATCTCGCCAGCTTGTCGTCAAAGTCCACCACCGCCATTGTTTAATCAATTCTATCATCAATACCTGTGTCCCGAGACTCATCCTTTCTCCACCCTTCTATTACCAATACCAACACGATGGCGCCCACCAGCACCACAGGCTACCGGCCCACCTGGCTGACGCCCGCGCTCCTCTTCAACAACACCTTGATCTGGATCTCGGCTGCGATCGTCACAGGCATTACAGCGTGGTTCATCCACATCACAGACGGTGGAAACCGACACATTGTCTACCAGCTTGTAGTAGTATGTATCCGAACACAGGCCCACCGACCACCATCTGCTTCCGCAGGTATAACACCCGCATTACCAAGGGTTGATGCTAATTGTTACTCCAACCCCAGGCCGTCCTAACCCTTCTTGTCTACCCCGCCGTCCTGTTCCTGTCGAGGGGTGACTCGTTCCGCGGCTACCTGATGCCGATCAACCTGGTGTTCTCGTACCTCTGGCTGGCCGCATTCGTCGTGTCGGCCGACGACTGGGCCCAGGACCGCTGCATCTTCGGCTCGGGCCCGTTCGACCGCTGTGGTCACAAGCACACCACCATGGCCTTCAACTTCATCGCCTTCTTCTTCACCGCCGCCAACGTCATTATCGAAGGCTGGTTCGCCCGCAACCCCACCGGCGCGATCCACGGCGAGAAGCATGAGGGCCACCATGCCGCCCCGGGCACGGTCCCGGTTAGTCACGGCCATGGTGTCGTCTAGACAGGTTGTTGACCTTGCTTCTTAAGGAAGGGGTAGCCGAAGGAGGGAGGAAGGTTGTGTAGAGCTGGGAGGTCGACGGGAAGGTTGAGAACGGGCAGTATAGATGATATCTTTACCCACAATTGCTATGTCTGAGAGGTTGGAGGGAGATATATGGTTGCACTTGCCACTTGTGGCGGAATATCCAGCCTGTTTGTAGGACTGAAATGGACAAAACCGTGGTCTCGATCGGGAAAGCTGGGCGGTCTATGATACGGGAATGGGCAGGGAATGTTTATGTTTTTCCAAAGGTTCAAGCTCATCTATATGATTCGTTGTGCTGTCGACTGGGATTTCTCAAAATCACTGACAAACAAGGGATACAGGGGAGGAGGCCAATCCGCCTGGACAACGGCTTGAGCTGTAGCACTCCGTCTCGACGGCAGCGGCAGCGTTGTAATCTCTGCAGCCATCGACTGCCTGTCATGCTGCCCCGTGCGGTGGCCACCGCAAGCCATCCAATCGTTCTCGCCTGCCCTGACGGCTTCCATGGGCCACTCGCTGAAAGGTCCCTCGACCGATTTCTCGACCACCTATTCATGGGGACATGCCACCGGGAGCATGTACCTAGACAAACAAGGTCCTCCCGAAGGGTTCTTGCAGACTCTCACCGCCGGGGCCGGAGCTTAGGAAGGCGCCGTGCCAGGCTGTGGGTGCTGGGCAGGCGGGCGGGAGGGAAAGATTGGATGCTATTCACCAAAGTGCAACCGAAGCAATGTATCGGATCCGCTACTCTTAGGCAGGGTAGGAGAAGCCATGGTGCCTTCGGTACCGTCCTCCGACACTGCCGGTCACGGACCACGTTGTTGGGCAAGGGAGAGCATTCGAATTGCGTCGGCCCTGTCTTCATCAATTGTGACCCCATTTATCGTCGGCATGACGAGCCGAGCAGCCTAGCACGGCCGACCTCATGGAGATGTCTGGGAGCGGTATTCTACGTCTTCATCCGACTGGCTTTATTCTGCCTGCCGCGCGGAGCGTCCGTGGTGGTCGGAAGGCATCTATGTTATCGAAGCATAGCGGGCCACGAAGGGAGTCTCGTATCGCGTCGAGCGCTTGGGGGTTGTCGCGACGCGACAGAGCGAATGTCTGCGGGTAGGTGGGGGTGTCGGATCTTTCGTGCTCGCAGTCGCGGCCCCCTTACTCAGGCACTGGCGCGATGCCCCGAAGATTCATCTCGGACCTCTCTGCCGAGGCTGTTTCCTAACTTGCTTGGTGGGGGCGTCGGTGTCATCTAGCTAAGCCAGACCCGCCGGTTGGTGGTGCAAACGGGACACAGTAGCGGGTAGCCAACAGAGTACGTACGCATGTTGCCGGTGTTGTGGGTATTGAGGGTGTGGAGACGAGTTAGTGAGCGACCTCGTCACATTACCCCGTGCTGAGCCAGCCGCCCCCAGGGCAATGTGAGCGGGATCGAGAGCCGGGGAAGTGGCAAAGGGAGTTGCACCCGAACGTGTTGCATTCGCTTAGAGAGGGTCACCCAGCCGGTCGGCAGTCGGTTATGAGGTGGGGATTGGATGTGAATTGAATGTCACAAGGCACCGTAAGCCCGCGGAAATGGACAATCGCGGGCGGTTGACTGGAGTGGCGGGAGGCAAGAAAAGGGTAGGAGGGCTGATTGTGGCGGCCTCGTGCAATACGAGGCCAAGGATCGGTGAGGTGTCACCAAAGCTCAGGCCGGGTAAAGGCCCTTGACCTGACTGCTTACTCAGCAGCCCTAAATCACTCAGAGGAGGGTCAAATAAAAAGTTGCATTAGGGGAAATAGAAGGGAAAATAAGATGATCCGTAATTTTAAAGCTTTGTCTTCTGTTACGGCATATTCCTGGTACAAGGTATAATCCAACCAGTCTTGCCAAGCCATGACCGGACCCGATCTGCCTGACTGGACCACCTTGAAATGGGAGCACTGCCCGTTGTTGAGCGGCCCGCATTAGGGCGTCTGAGGCGCTAAAACTAGCCACTACCAGACCCAAACTCGCGGTTCGACCGTGGCAGAATTGGGATCGTGTGAATCTCTAATTAGGTAACTCAGTCCGTTATCTACTTGCCAGGTACGTAATCCGTCGAAGCTAGCCGCCCCTGTTTCGGTTGCCACTTTCAAGCCTTATCTACTTACTCATCAGTAGTTAGGTGGCTCTAGTCTGCTACTGCTTCCCCGCTCCTGGCCTCATTTCCCCAGGCTGGGAGTGGCGACTACCTGTACGGATTACTGCTATGGGATGGGGCATAAGATTTCGCACCCTTGCCAGGTATCCTCGCGGGCAAGCCGGCAAAGAAACCACCTTACATCCGTACGTACGTGCTTTTTTGTATGAATGTGTAGTCAACACAAATGCGTGGGACTGGGTATCTAGGTATGTTCCTGAGAGAACATTTATCCTACCAAAGCCTCAATGCGGTATCCCGTCCTTTTGGCATATCTAGGTATCTTCCTTTGTAACGACAGCGGGAATCTGCCTCGAGCCTCCTCCTATGAGAGGGGAGCTATGCCTTGGAGGATACCCTACCTTGCTGAACACTAACGTGCGCAGTTCATACGCAGATATATAGGGTTCCCAGATGCTCATATTACTGATGTCTAGTCCTTTAACCCCCCAGCACGCCCAGATATTCCTGCCATGCCGATCTAGTAGACCGACGTCCTGACCAGCATCTGGAGCAAACAAACGGCCCAGCGGCCACCGACCTAACGACATGGACGATCGAGAAGACAACCCAAACTTTTCGTCACGCGTCTACCGGGAACTGCGTCCCGCGCCGGCGGAAGATGTTGGCGAACGGTCGAACATGTCGAGCGGTGATGCCTCGATTAGGTTCGCAGCCTCTGATGATGCACCAGGTGCGACCGAGAAGACACCTCGAAAATCTCGACCGCTCAAAAACACCCGGAATCTCCTCGCATGCGAAATGTGTCGGATCAAGAAGACTGCAGTGAGTTCAATCTCGAGAGACCTCCAGCTCCAACAGTTTTCTTCTTGGGTTCCAGGCGAATGCGGGCTCAACATTCCTGCCTGTTGGTCTGTGCAGAGCGGGCTTCAACTGCTCGTTACTACCTACCTACCTCCCTACCTCCCTACCTTACCTACCTCCCTCCCTATGTATTCAAGGTCGCCATGCGATTTTGCCATCCAGTCCTGCACCCAATCGTTCCACACTTCCACCCACCAGAGTAGGATGCCGTCATGACCTGATGGTAGTTCAGGGTCCATGCGGGGTTCAGGGTCCAGGCTTAGGTGGCAGGCCGCAGGTCTGGATAGGTAGGCTGCTCGCTCTCAACGCCACCTGTCACCATCATCCGACCATCTAGCCGATTGTTGGGCCTCTGCCATCGACCCAAGCCTGCGACCTGCGGCCAGCCTCCAGCAGCGGCCGCTGCGCGGCTGGGCGAGGCTGCTGTTTGCCATTCTGCTAATCTCTTCCGCTCCTTTCCCGCCTACACCGACGATTCAGTGCAGAGGAGGCCGACCGAAATGCATTCCCTGCGCCAGGCGCCGGTCCGAGTGCCTCTGGCGGGAAACGCGCCGGATAGACGATCCTCCAACTAGCGAGCTGAGAAGCCAGCTCGCAGGCTTACAAAAGGAGCTGACTCACCACGAGATCATCCTCGATCGACTCACCTCCCTGCCTGAACACAAGGCAATCACCTTGTTGCACCACCTCAGGTCGCCAAAGTCCGCCGCCAGCCCCGCGGAGTTGCTGTCATTCGTCTCCGACAGCCTGGGCGCCGCAATTCTGGCAATGCATCGGGTGTCTGCCCAGCAGACTGCTCGGGCGGTCTCAGCGCCTACAATATCGGATATGGAACTCGAGCTGATGGTCCGCCATGGGAAAGTATACCCCGCACTCGCCCCGATAGATGAGGCCACTTTGGGGGCCTTCTCAGAGCCCGGCAGCTTCGACCGTCGCGGCACTCTTCCAGCGCTCGAAGGACTCCGTGTCTCCGGCCCCTCCCCTTCGCAAGAGAAAGAAAACCCGCTTAGCCCGTGGCAGGCCACAGCCCGCGACTCAAGCCTGCCGCTGTTAGATTACCAGGAACAAGCCGAGCCTGCCGCAGCCGAGGAGCGGCGACAACGTCCGCTGTGCGACGAGCGCCTCAAGGATCTGCGGGTCTCGTACTGGATCAAAGTCCCCATCGGTGACGAGCTTGCTGCGTCTATCATCTCCTTCTTCCTCGAGAACGACAATGCCGCCCTCGGGTTCTTCGACCCCGACCTCTTTATTACTGACCTCACCGAATGTCGGCTACGATTCTGCTCGCCATTCCTCGTTAGCTCCGTCTTGTTTGTCGCCTGCGTAAGTCGCTGCTATATTTCCGTGTTTGCCGTACATACGACTCTCACTCACTCAATCAAACCTCCCAATAGCAATCTTTCTCCTCGCTCGATATCAATGTCGTCGCTCTCGTGAGCTCCTTTTTCCGAGAGGCGGAAATGCTGTACGGTGCGGAGAAGAATGTCGACACGGTCACGAACCTGGCCGCTATGAACACGCTCAGCCTCGGATGCCTTTTGTCTGGGAGATCCCTCCTCGGCCAGGAGCTGCTGGTTGCTACCAGGCAATTGGGCGAACGTATGGGGCTTTTCAACGTTCTGCCCACCCATGCCGGGTTGGAGCAGATCCTCAGGGGCGACCCGGAGGAGCTCAGAGCCTTGGTTCATGCCGCCTGGGGGACGTACAACTTCCACTCGTGAGTGACGGTATGCCGTACCCTAGTCGTCTCGTGAGTTTATGCCTCCGCTCTGACGACGGCTGGGTCCTGCAAAGGACGGCGTGACAGTTGACTTGATGACTATTAGAATGTGTGTCTTCGATTACTACGAGGTCGTCCCCATCACGCACCCTCCCCATCTTCCCGTCCCCGGCGATGAGGGTGCCCGAGCACGTGCGCCGGTCCCTGATTACATGGGATCTACCTTCCCCATCGCTTGCCAGTTCTGGCCCGTCATTCAGGAGGTGGCTACGGTTTACTTCGGCGCGGGTCCTGCGAGGGCTCACATCATTGACCGTGTCCCCTTGGCCTTCGCCGAGTCCAAGTACCAGCAGCTTCTCGGCTCCATGACGACGCTTCTAAGGGCTGCCACGCGCGAGCAGTGTCCTGATCACGCTCGCCCCTTGCTGTGCGTATATTTCCCGATGTGTGCTCTTTGGGGGCCTCCGTTTCTCCAATCTCCGACGCTGTCTACGAAAGAAAAAAAAAGAAGAAAAGAAGAAAGAAAAGAAGAAAAAAGGAAAGAAAAGAAGAAAAAATAAAGAAAAGAAGAAAAAAAGAAGAAAAAGAAGAAAAAGAAGAAAAAGAAGAAAAAGAAGAAAAAGAAGAAAAAGAAGAAAAAGAAGAAAAAGAAGAAAAAGAAGAAAAAGAAGAAAAAGAAGAAAAAGAAGAAAAAAGAAACGAGGAAAGAAACCGAGCCCAGGAAACGGAAAACAGCAAAGAATCACACACTGTGTCTCCAAAGCCATTATCCTTGACGTCGCTGACGTTGTGAGACCTGCCCACAGTATCTGGTTCCACTGCTCAGTGCTGCATCTCTTTCGACCATTTATTCATGAATCCCACCGACTCCGTTCGTTCGACTCCTCAGACAGCACTACGCTGTCCGTCTTCGTGTCGTCGATCAGGCAGCTGAAGCATATCATCTTCACCTCGGTCTCGGACCCCTCGGGCAAGCCCATCAGCGTCCTCGTCGGCTCGGCGCTGTTCATGGTCGGCCAGGCAATGGTGTCTTCGGACTGGGACCCGGAGTGGCGGGCCTACTTCTTGCTCTGCGTCAGGGCCTGCACGGACCTATCCGTGGCTTTTCCTACCTTCCTGCCTATCATCAAGGCACTCTTGTCGGTGGCGATCATGAAGGGCAAGATGACGGGCAGCGAGGCGTACCGCATCGCGACGAGCATGGAGAAGAGGGCCGCACACCATGACTCGCCCGGGAAGGTTATCGTCTCGGCGGTGGCAGACTTTGAGCTCTCCATGACGGGCTCCCAGGATGCACAGGTGAGCTCGCTTGCTTCCAGGTTTGAGGATCTTGCTCTGTTTCAGGAGTTCACGACGGTGGACTTGCAGGGCGGGGCGCGGGGCGAGGGAACAGCCGAGGGCCGGTCGCCTGCTGGGGAGAGGACGAGCATCGAGTCGCGATGATGCAGTGGATTAGGGGGAAATATCGAGTTTTGTGTGAGACTCTCGACCTTAGTATGGACAAGGGATCGAGAAGCAAGGGTGGCTTGTGGGTGGGGTGGGATGGGGAAGACAAGGGACGGCCGCCTGAAATTCCAAGCATGAGGGCTACTTCCGGGCCTGGATAATAGGTGTTACGGTTGGCTACCCCCTTCTGCCGCAGACCAATTTGAGCTATAAACCGTTCTACAGGCGTGTTACGTGTGGAGCTTCACATTTTGGCAGTATGGTGTATTTGGCACACTTTTTCTGTGACACCTTCCTTCTGCTTCTATGAGCTTTTCGGGGATAAACACGGCACGGCTGGGATTTACGCTAGCTTGCTGCTCAAGGCCCCTATGCAAACTGTCATAGGGGCAGACACATATATGCATTACTCAGTAACTACCTAATTACCTTACTCTCTTGGTCTCCACCAAGACTCGGAAAGATTCAAAACAGGCGGTAATTATCTTGTAAGTACAAGAAACATTGAAATGTAATTACGGGAATGTTCCCGGCACATTTCATGGTTCAACAGTGGAACCGAACGGCCGCGTACCCTGTTATCCTGTAATTAACTACTTTTGCTATCACTCTAGCTAACGTAGCAAGTTGGTCTTGCCTACCTTGGCAGATATGCATCTGTGCTACCACCGCACTCTTGCAGCGTCACTGTACGCTTACTAGTAAGTTAATCTCCCTTCATTCATTTTCAGCAGCCGAGGCGACTCAAAGTGAACATCAATGCCTATGGCACCCGTAACCCGTATCTACCTACCTAAGTAACGAGTGTCGAGTGCATACCACCGCGCCCCTCCCACCCCTTACATCTCTCCCTGAATCATACTGGCACTCATGAGATGGAACGAACCGGCTTCCCCCGCAAGACTCCACATCAACACTTTGAGAGCCAGGCCCACCTTGCCGAACCTCTCCTCGTCGGCGAAGAAGGTGAGTGAGCCCGACAGGGAGAGCAGTAGATTCGCCGTCATCAGGACGCAGTCGCTATCCTTCCGGTCCCTCACCGGCGTCTCCGCCACGACAGCGACAGAAGGGACGATGCCCGCGACGTTGAGGACGGTGTCAGCCAGGGCCGAGGCGGTCTCGTAGTCAACGTCCTGTCCCGCCTGTTGGATGAAGGGCACATTGTCTAGGTACGACTTCCCGATGGCCATTACGGTGAGGTATTCCCCCATCTCCGCGGGCCACGGCCACTCCCCCGCCCCAGCGGAGTGGATGAAGCTGTCCGGGAACGCGGGGCAGGCCACTAGCAGGGTCGTGCCGACCACCAGCCCGCCCAGGACGAACCCGGCCTGGACCTTGTCCGCCAGCTCCCCGGCGGCCGAGACTAGGACGGCCGCCCAAGTGCCGAAGGCGGCCGTGACGTCGAGGGAGACGGCCATGCTCCTCCTCTCCTCCTCCGTCTGCCGGCCACCAGCTCGACCAGGGCGGGGATCACGTCGACCAGGAGGTCCAGGACCTGCCGCGCGATCTGCAAGGGGGACAGCTCGAGGAAGTGCCTGCCCAGGTGCTCGATGGACCGCCTCACCGTCTCCATCTGCGCCATGAACGCCTCAGGCGTGTCGGGACCCCCTCCCTTCCTAGCGTCGTCCCTGATGTGGTCCGCGATCTCACCGAGGCCGTCAAGGATCTTCTGCTCCGTCTCAGCCCCGTACTAGTGGTCCGCCAGGCGGTCGATGGGCACCGCCCTGCGGAGGTTCGCCTTGGCCTGCCGCATGATCCACCTGACCTGCGGCGTGTCCGCGCCGGGCAGGTCCTCGATGGAGCCTGCCCTGTGGTCCTTGGCGATCTGCCCGACCGTCTGCTGGGCCGTGCCGCCGCCGTCGGTGCCGTCGGCGAGGAGGAGGAGGTCGAGGCGCCGCCGCAGCCGGGCGACGCCGTCGGAGGTGCTGTACTGCAGCGACCCGATGGAGTCGATGCACCGCCGGGTGTAGCAGCGCATCAGCTTGCTCAGGACGGCCTGCGTCCGCTGGATGTCGGCCCACCCGAAGACGTAGAAGAAGACGTCCTTGAAACCGCCCCAGATGCGGTTGAAAATTTTCCCAATGTCGTCGAGGGGACCGCCTCCGCCCGCCCCGACGCCATCGCCGCCTCCATCGTCTTCCCCACCGTCGTCCCCGCCGTCGGCATGCAATGTGAGCTCGGCCTCGTCATGCCAGGAGGGGTGCAGAGTTGCATGTCTGGGCCTGACTGCCTGGGTCTTTGCCAAGCCTTGTCGCATGGCCAGGAGACCTTCTATTGTTGCGGCTGCCTTCTTCTTGTCCTCCTCGCTCCCGGTGCAATCCTTGTCCAGGAAGGGCTGCGTTTCGCCGTTGATCTGGACGGTGAGCCTTTCCAGGTCTTCGGCAGTCTTGACCCGGCCAGCTTGTCCGCCGCGCCCTTGAGGTAGTCGAATCTCACGGTGACGTCGCCGCCCGAGCCGTCGAGGGTGGCTCGGAGGTGTGGGACATCCAGGCTTTCGGTACCCTGCGAGACGCAGAGGCTTCCAAGGGGGTCGGTAGTCACGGCCAGCCCCATGGCTGGGTCGACAGCCCGCGGGTAGTCGTCGATGTAGACCGTAGTTGGCACTGGCGACGTGATGGTGATCTTTGCGTTAGGCAGGGCCTTGCCGTTCATCGTCCTTGACGGTCGCCGTGGTGATGAAGCTGTCCATGTGGGTGATCTCGTCGGCGGACAAGGGCTGTATCCGGACGGCCATAAGAGGCGCCTGCTAGCTATGCCGGTCGGGAACCATGCCGTGCCGGAGAAGCCGACCGTCAAAGTGGTTGGTGTAAACATTTCGGGACTTGTCGGTCCAGGGGTCCGTGTTGGACAGGACGGCGAAGCTGTGAATCTCTGAGCATATGACCGTCGGGTGGGACCAATACTCGGGGAGTAACTCGCCAGAGGTGTAGCAGTGCATCTCGAATAACTCTCCGTAACTGTTGACCCCAAGGAGGTAAGTGAAGTTGTTGAATTTCACCACCTTGAGTGACTCGACCTTGGAGAGGATGCGAGACTCGCCCAGTGAGAACCTGTGCAGGAGCAGGTGCGGGTATGAACCCTCCCTCTGCTCCTCGCTCGGGTAGACAAATATCCTGTCGCGTGCCGCCGCGAACAGGTTCGTCGCGAAGTTGACGACACCTGACGCAGCGATCGCCGTCGTACCAGGGGCCACACCGAGACGAGTCACGGGGGGCGGGACGCTTGGTTCCCACGTGCTGAACGATGGAGCGAAGACGAGCTGAGTTTTGTCGCCGAGCTTCCCGAGTGTGTAAATGCCCCCTCTCCCCCCAATCTCCCATTGCCGGCCACCCACCGCGTTCGAGACGGTGCCAGCGCTGAGGTCCACCGGCAGCGGACTGGGCATTGCTTTTGGTTTATTGGACGCCATGCCGACTGAGTACCGATCGATGACGTGGAAGGCATCGTCGGGATCGGATGCCCTCTCGACGTCTAGGAAGCAGGACAACCCCCTTGAAGAAAGCCGCAGGATCTCCACCTCAACCGCGCGGCCCTTGGGCATGCCATCGTCCGGTTTGTCGCCTGGCCGGCCCTGCATCCAAGGCAGGGGTTGGTCAAAAGTGGAAAAGACGTAGTTGAACCCAGGCGCGTAGCAGAGATAATTGACATCGTCCACAGTCACGACAACGGCGATCCAGAAGTCGGGCGACCCGGGGTGCTGCGCTGCCGAGTACGACTTTGCCGATGCGCTCTTGTCGCCGTGGAAGAGTTGGGAGATCTGACCGGTGAGGTCAATATTCTGCCACCGCCATTCACCGTCATTCTGGTCTTCCACCTCACGACTAGCCCAGAACCTTCCGTCCGAACCGATGGAGATGTAGAAGTTCTTGCCGGCCCCGTCGCCGGTCTCAAGCACGGTGAAGTCGTGGTGAGGGCTCATGCGGCGGACATGCCTCATGTCCTACATGAGCTCCGTAATTGCCAGGATCTTCATGGCTGTATCGACTTTGGTGTGGTGATTGGTGGATGTTGTGATGTTTGAAACTTGGAGGTGACGAGGTGTCTCCAGACGCGTCCCTTGTCAACTGGACTGTGTGAGACGGGGAGGAGTGAAACGAAACATAGCAAGCATAGCGAAATATGCCTGTGCGGGAGTCGATTGCAAATACCACAATTTGAACAACATGCTACGAGGCGGCCTTAAACATTCAACAGAGGGACGGCCTGGCCCCCTAGCTCGCGTGATGGTCGGGACTCTGGAGCGGGCTCGGGTCTCCCCTCCTGTGCTGAGGAATGAAAGCATCTGAGCGCATATCTGTTGGCCGATTGAGGCCATACCTATTCTCGCCTTTAGCGGCGACGAGTCGATTGCTACGCAGCGTAAGACAACTCACCTATTGCAGCCATGGACGTCGAGTGCAACCGCTCGATCTATGTTGGATGGATGGCGGAAAACATATTAATCGTGTGATTGATTACTCATCGGGTAATTGCCATCTGATGCCTCGATGCTGAGCGGCCACGCGAGGACCATGTTGATATAGAAACCTTGCTGCAGAAGTTGCCAATTGGATACCTGGCTGGGTGGGGTGGGGGGAGTTGCATACAGGGCTGACAGTTTTCAGTGTTCAGTCCAGCCAGTCCAGGCAGGAACATCTTGGCCAGTCCGTCTAGGCAGGAACATCTCATCGCTGTAAAGAATACGAGCCCTTCGAGCAAATAATGCATATCGATTGAATAATGGCGACATAATTATTTCGCACATGTACACGCCCGCAGGTATCTAACCTACCTGGATGCTGATGTCAACGGAGACGGACGCCAGGAGTGGCCTGATAGCTGGCACCGGTTGAGACAGAGAGAGAGAGAAAGAGAAAGAGGTGCTGCCGTGGCGGTTAACAAATGCTATCCGGTGGACAGAGTCAAGTTACTAAATGACCCTTTGTGCTAATTACCTCTCCGGGAGATAAAAGTTTGTAGGATCCGGCTTGTTGCTGTGGACTTGTGGACTTGGTGCTTTGCCTCGCCATGAGTGTTTTCATGCTAATTATCCCTGGCATTCACGGCTTACCACGTTACACCTACTAATCATTGTTCATCAGCTTCCTAATCTTAGAGCATCTAATTACCGCCCTACTGCTCAAAACCTAATGGCTTTATCTAAGAGTTCAAACATCGGATATGACCTGGACGGGGTCTTCGCAGTGACACAGCAGGGGTTAAACGCTACCCTTAAAGCCTATCTAATCAGTCTCTCAAAGGCTAGTCCCATAGTCACCGTCTACTTCCGTCACGACCCGACCACCGGCAAGCAGATCCACCAGCCGGTTGGGTTGGAGGAGCTCAAGCGGCTGTCGAACAATGCAGACCCATTTGACCTCCCGGCAGACGGCGCCGACAGGGCATCAGCTCTGCAGGGTCTGCAATCGGCGGGGTTCCTCATCGGATTCCGGGCCCGGCTGGGGCTCCCCGAGGGCCTCGACCCACGGCACCACATCGTCCAGTTACGCACGCAGGAGGACACAACCGTCGACTTCACCATCTCATGTCGATGCTCACCATCGTCGCGCTGCGGACGCCCGACGGCGGGGCGCCAGAGCTGATCTCGGAGACGCAGGGCGCGGCAGCGCTGATCCTGGTCACCATGCCGACGAGCCTGACGCTGGAGCACGTCCCGGATAACAAGAGCATGACGGGCAAGGTCAAGGGGCTGCTGGTGGACATGCTCCGGAACACGAGCGAGAGCGCCTTCTCGATCCAGCAGCTGCTCCTGGACCTCTGCATCGGCATCGACATCGACGCGCAGGCCTCCGTCGAGGGCGTGTCCGACGTCATGCTCTGCCTCCTGTTCCAGGGGTACTTCCCGCTGTACGTTGCCGACGTGATTGGAAGGCAGGGTGCTCCGGTCCTCGACTGCCCCAAGCCGGAGAGGGGAGATGAGCAGTCCGGGTTCCGGATCTGGGACTTCCGTCTCGACACCCGCCCGTACCTGACACCCGCTTCTGGGGAGCCTGTTCCTGCCAGCAACCTAGCCGTGGTCCAGTCCGTCTGCACCTCTCGCTTCATGGGACCGCGGATCGTGCCCGAGGTCGCTCGGTTCAGCTGGAACTGGGTGGACGCCCCACGGGAGCCAAGCTACCCGACCACCCCCGGTGTCATGGCCCTCGGCCGCTGTTTCCTCGCCCGGTGGCTCGACAAGGGCCTCCTCCCGCATGTCAGACGCAACTGCCTCAAGGTCAACATGTGGTCGGTGGAGCTCGGCCGCGACGGCGAGCCGACGGTCGTGTTCGACGACCTGGTCGGGCCCGGCGCGGTCACGTACAGCTACTCCCTCCGGGACCATCATGAGTACTCGCCCAAGACAAACGGGGAGATCACGGCGAACGTCCAGTACGAGCTCTCGGTCGTGTTCTCCGGCTCGCAGATCAAGCTCTGCCAGAAGCAGATCTGCAATGTCCACCTGCGGATACTCGCTACTAAAGGGCAAGCTAACGTGGTCGACGTCCAAACCGACACCGCCTTTGACCTGGCGGTCGACCAGGATGGCTGGCTCCGGTGCAGGTGCTGGGAGGCGGTCACGAACACGTCGCAGATGCTGCCCCGGGCCACGATCGGGGATGCTGTCACCAAGTTCAACGAGCATGCGGAGAAGATCTACAACCAGCTCGGGGCTTTTGCAATGAAGGAGCGGGAGATCACAGCGGCCGACTTCAATGCCCTTCTTCTGCCGGGCGCTAAACACTGGGTGTATACGAATCCCGTATTTTCCGATCGCGGGGATCTGTTGATCAAAGCCAACATTGTTGACTTCAGTGGATAGGTAGATATCTAGGTATCTGTGGAAGGATCGGGGGTATGAGGATATGGCATCGATTATCAATGTGTTCATTTGGAAAGGGACGGGACACAAGCACGAAGGATCCGTTTATAAGACGGCCGGACGCTGCCCCGCACCGTCCCCTTGGCCCCTACCAAGATTGTCAGCTGGAAGCAGGAATGGAAGGTGGAAGGCTTCGGGGAGAATTTGCGATAGTGTGAGGTGCCCGTCTGTTGGATTGTTTGTCCCTTCCGGACTATTTCGCACTCGGCGATCATCATGCCGTTTCTAGATATTCTCGGCGCAAAGAAATAGTCGCTCGCCAAAACAGGCGGCAAGAAACGAACCGGATGACGCTCGCTTGATCATTCAATCTCGACTTGAAACTGCATCACTTGCCCGGGATGACAGAGCGAGAGATCAAAGAAAAACGAGGGCTACAATGAGATCTAAGTCTGGATGGCCTCTCTAGGTCTTGCTTGTGCGACCGCGAAAACGTGGAGTGATCTGGTGCGCATCTTCTAGATGCGTATCTTTGGGGGAGGGAGGCAGGCAAAGCAGCACGGTCAGGGCTCGATACTATGTCGCTAGGTGGTGATGTAAATGCCAGATCTTGTTGTCAGGCGAGCGACCTTAGCTTGGCAATTGGAGGGGGTTGAGCTTTCCGAGATCTGCTACGGTAAATATTGAAAACCGGAAAGACTTCCCCCTTCTTTCTTTTCCTTTCTGCACCACGTAAATGAGGATATCGACGACGCGTGTCGCTGTCAGCGAATGTTGCAGTGATCTTTCAGGCAGCTCTTAGGTCGTTACAGGGGATCCATCGCGCCCACGTAAACCCGGGCGGGGAGTCGGGACGGATCTCACAGTGGAACCATGTGACCATTCAACGCAGTCCTGCACCCTGTGCTGGTTGGAAGTCCTGGCTAAGATGAGGCAGATAGAGAAGAAATTGATAGAAGCGCGTCATAAGATTCAATTAACTTGAATACTTGACTGCTGATATTGTAATCTTAATACAAGAGCGTGCGTGCATCTGCCAACGATACAACAACTCGAACTATCAACAGTATTCATGACTCTGCCGCAGCCTGCCTACACTGCAAGTCATACCCATGCGAATGTAGCTTGTGAACTGCCATGCAGAGAGAGAAGATGGGTGTTAAGATCTTCCCCGGGTTTGCAGTAGCATCCGTGGCCGACAACGTCAACGTCGAATGCTCCATGATGATCTTTTCTGACTTTCACAAGCTTCCGGTCGATCATCTGCTTTTCATTCTCCATCTCTCGGAAGCGTCTTGCGAATCTTAGTGGGGTTGTCTGTGCTGTTGGTCTTTGGAAACTGGAAAGGAGGGGGGTTTCTAGGGTGGCTGACGGTTGCTGAAACGAAGACCATTTTGAAAGGAGGGCACCTCACGGTCCTCCCCTGACTGTGAAACGACAGTAAGGCCTGCTCTACCGCAGCTCCGGGCTGCTGTGGTTGCTTGCCAACTAATCTAGTCTAGGTGCCCGATCCACTGGAATTAAGAGCGATTCCAGCGAGTCCTAGTTAGTTCTAGGGACTAGAGTCGCCTGAAACTCGGGAGGATCCCTATCACGTAGTGGGGTCGGCTGGGGCTGTTATTCCACGGTCCAGCCCCCATGGAGCCCCTGAAGGAGGAACTATGTGGAATCCTGTGGTTTGTTGAAACCGACACTATGGGCCTGAAAAAGCTTGTTCCAACGTTTCCCACGCACACCCGTTTCGATTAATTGTCACACCAACTGGCTCTATTTGCCTTTCCGTGCGCTTCTCCAATGATTCGTCGGCTGCGCTCGTTGACCGGGCCGCATCACGGAGGATTTTTCGTCATCTTAGGTCGGTTTCAATCCACTTAAAACCGCCTCAAAACCGCTGATCCCATCTGGTCTTCGTTCGACCCCCTTGCCCTCCCCTTCAAGCATCTTAGACTGATGGAAACACTAACAGATGAATGAAATGGCCTTCCTCATTCCACACAGATCGCACGCTGCTCCGATTTATCCCGCAAACGTACTGGCCTGCCGTCGGTTCTCCGTAGCACCCGGTCCATGCCCCTTCCCCATTCGTTCCATCTCCTCATGAAGAGAAGAAGGCAATACCCAGGCTGAAATCATCTCCTCCCGTAACATCCGCACTGCTCCACCTCTCGATGGTGATAACAGCTGCGCTCTCCGCTATCGTGAGACATTCGCGCTGGAGTACGAGAGAGAAGCATGATTGGGGGGAATGGGGGGATGCTTCGACCAATCATCCCCAGTCTAACGAGCCGTAAACCTCGATGCCCGCCCCAAGTACGCCGCTCTTGTTCGGCGGCAGCATACAGGTCTTACAGTTCTGGAATGAGTTGAGGGGTTGGAATTCTAGGATGACTCATCAGCTTCCATCAGCTGGCAAGAGGATCATGCTGGCAGCGTACTAGACGACGGTAGGCCTCACTTCCAACGACTGGGACACACAGGGGGGTGAAGTTCAAGACTGGCGCATACCGACTGCTCCTCAGGGGCATGTACTTCACGCGGTTCATTCGTGCGATCACCCTGCTGGGGAGAGGGATTGGCGTGCTCTTTGACAGACCCTAAAGACAGCAGTCTCTCTGTCTAGACTAGATCAGGGTTCCAAGGTCGCTGCTATCTCGCCGCCTGCGACCGAGACAAGCAGCACAGAGACTCACGGCATATGAGCGCCATCGATCGCCAGCTGTACCTGTCTGATGACTCCTCTTGTCCAGGCCGGTGTCAATAACCCCTTCCGCCGTTGCACACTCCGCAGCTGCGTGACGTACCTGGAAGCAAGCTACAGAGCATCTCAACGCAACCTGGTTCAGGCTTTGGGCCCAAAAGACTGGACATGTCCACCAGTTATGCAGGTAAGCTGTCAGGGGGCAATCTTTCCTGTCAGGATGGGGATGGTGCGATTCGGGCGGAACGAAGTGGTGAACTGACTGGCCCTGGAAACACGGTGGGAACCCCGCTGAAGAAGACGCAACAGGGCGAGCAACAGCGCAAGTTGACCTGACCAGGGCCGACCTGACCAGGGCCGACCTGACGAGGGTGAAGAGAAGAAGGCGAGAGCCTTCATGTGCGATTCATATCAAGTTTAGGAGCTTGACGTGCTTTTAATATTTTAGGTTGGTAGATTCGACATGAAGGCCGCCTACGAAAAGCAACAGTCTGGGAACACGAAGAAGACGTGAGGATTCCCCAGACCCACATTCCCGAGTCCGAGCGTCCGAGGCAGCTGCACAGCCCACCAAACCACGTGTTTACAGCCATAAGCTCTCCTGGTATCAAACGCAACAAACGGTCATGGCAAAAGAACTAATCTTCTTCTCCGCCACTGAACGAGGGAAAAATCCATTACTCAGAAAACCGCCGCTGACGAAGGGCAATTGCACCACTACCCCAGATGGCTGCAAGGTCCACATATGCGGCTCTCTTAGGCCTCTCCGCCGTGGCCGCCTCCTCCGCCCTCGTGGTCGCTAAAATCCTGCCCAATTTCACTGTTCAGCATTTCTCCCGGTCCCACGAGTTCACATTCTTCTCCCTCCGAGGCATCGCCAAGCTTCTCGCTATAGCGACAGTCCCGCCCGCTTTGGCATGGGTGGCCATAGTCGCGGGCCTGATCTTCTCACCGTCCGTCCAGCGCCACGCCGTCTACATGCACAAGATCATCTCCACCCCCCGCGGCGTCGACGAGCCGGAGCGCTTCGGCTTCCTGCCGAGGCAGGTCGTGCCCTTCAACCTCGAGGCCGAGGACGGCGAGCGCATCGCCGCCTGGCTCGTCACGCCCCCGGGCCTGTACCACTCTCACCAGGACGAGATCACCTCGCAGACAAGCCACGCCTGGAAGGGCGGCATGGCCACGGCCTCATCCGCGACCAAGACGGTCAACTTCGAGCTCCTCCGCTCCTCCCCGACCGCGAAGCTGGTGATCTTCATGCACGGGAACGCCGGCACGATGGGCTCCGGCTGGCGCCCGGCCGGCTGCCGCGCCCTGTCCTCGCTCGCCCCGGACGACCTGCACGTGCTCACCTTCGACTACCGCGGCTTCGGCCTCTCCACGGGGTCCCCCTCCCAAGGAGGGCTCCTCCTCGACGCAGCGGCGGCGTTCCGCTGGGCCACCGAGGCGGCGGGGGTCCCACCCTCCCGGGTCGTCCTCCTTGGCCAGTCCCTCGGCGCCGGCGCGGCCATGCAGCTGGCCGCGCACCTCTCGGGCCTCGCCCCCACGCCCGTCAGCCCAGCCGGCGTGGTGACGGTGGGCGCCTTCACCGACGTGGTCGGGTGCCTGACGGAGCTGTGGGTCGAGGGCTTGGTCCCGCTGCTCCGCCCGCTGGCCTGGTGCCCGCCCCTGCTGCGGCTGCTCGCCCGCCGGCTGCCCGAGGCGTTCCCCAACACTAGGTGGGCGGCCGAGCTGGTGCGGCGCGCCCCGGCCTACCACCTGACCTTCCTGCACGCCGAGGATGACCAGGTGCTGCCGCCGCGGCACGCGGACGCGCTCTTCTCCAGCGCGGTCGGCGCCGCCGTGGGGGGCGGCGGCCTGTCCGCGCGGGAGGTTGAGGAGGAGAAGGGGCGGAGGCGGGTGGGGCTCGGCCGCGGGGGCTGGGCCGTGGAGTGGAGGACGGACAAGGGCCTCATCAGGGAGGAGAGGCCCGTGTATGGGCGGCACGACACGATCGTGTCGTACCCCATCACTGTGCTGGCCGTCATGAGGGCGTTTGAGGCGGCCGAGGGGCGGGGGGTTTAGAGTGGCGCATATCGCAGGTCGACTAGCTCTCTACGTGGCTCTGCCTGGCCTTTCCTGTCCGCGTCGGAAACGGTTCCTTTTTATAACACTGTCGAAAGCTTCCTAGGATACAACACGCAACTCGGGCCTTTCTCTACACTGCTACCTCCTACGTCAAGCCGTTCATAAAGAATGCAGTCTTACTCTCCCACAGCCCTTCATGACCTTTTCACCATTCCTTTCCCCTGCCCCCTACCTTCCATTTCCCCTTTACAGCCCCAACCACCGCCTAACCTTCTGCGTCCAAGGGTACCCCTTCCAAGGCGACCCGGTCGCGGGGACGCCCCCATCCTTGGTCCACATGTTCACCGGCCTGGGGTTCCTCCTTGCCTGCGGGTTGACCCCGACGTCGATGACGCCGTGCAGCCCGTCCTCGACCGAGCCGCCCAGGAGGGTGATCTCAACGACCGGGTTGTCCCCGTTGGCGGAGCCCTGGCGCATCAGCATGTCGGCGCTGTTCTGCATCCACTCCTGCGTGTTGGCCGAGTAGGGCTTCGTCTTCTCGACGTCCTGCAACATCTTCTGGTCGAAGTAGAACTGGCCCACGTGGGAGATGGTTCCGCCTTCGATGGTATTGTTGACCCGCTTAGTGGCGCCGTGATGGATGATGGCTAGGTTGGGCGGCAGAGGGGAAGGTTTTTTCCCGTCTTGGTCAGCATTGGTCCACTTGTCCATGGCATTCCCTCTTCTTTCTTGCTCATTGCTCACTGTGGAGGTGGTTGGTCCGACCGACGTAATGACCCGGAACTAGCGTCACGAAACTCGCTGTTCCGTTCTCATTGGTGGGTTGCACGCCGCGGAGAGCCGAGTTCTTGATCTCCTCCTTGACATCCGGCCCGTTTCCGTTGCCCTTCGCGAGGACCCCGGTATATACGCCCTAGATGCCATACCGGCTGTTAGTGAGGCTGGGATCGCTGGGTGCCGTGGGTTTTATTTGGCATTATATAAGGAAGCTCACCGTGGAATTGCAACCCCAGAGCTCGACATAAGCATTCGTAATGGGCTTGCACGTCGTGACGTCGATCACGTTGATGTCAAGGTGAAGAGTGACGCCACCACCGCCCTCGCGAATGTCAGGCCGGATGAGCTCACCCGCGACCCCTAGTGTGTGCGAGGAGACCTTGTCAGTTGGACCCGTTTGTCCTGACGAGTCAGGGATGCTTGGGTGTAAGGGGGTTCAACTCACAGAAGGGGCCTTCCGTAACCTCTGGGTCCAGAACACACCCAGCACGCTGCTGACGGGCGTTGAGCGGGCCCGATGTGCCGTTGAGACCCCGTTCTATCTTCAGGTTGTCGATCTTCTCCATCCGTCGGGCCAGTTCCTTGGCATAATGACCGCTCTCTTCAAGCTGTCGGCTGCAATGGCCGAGGGTCCGCCGCTCCGGGTTGTTGTTGAGGTGTTCCTCGCGGCTCTGGAACTCAGCTCGGAAATCCTCCCCCGGATGGGCAAAAACGCTCCCGGCTGCAGCCAGGACGGCCCAGGTCAGGTATCTGGTGAGGCTTACCATGCTGGAGGATCTCAGTGATTGCAGATGGGTATGGGGCTTGGGTAACCTATACCTGAGCAACGACAGAAAGCCGGCAGTGAAGGAGCTCCATGGTGACGTTGGTTTATATACAACTCCCGGCTTTGTGTCCAGGCCATACGCCCCACAATCCCGAAGCCGAGGGGCTCTCCCAGTTTTGGTGTCATACGCGTCTGGCCCTTGTTGATCCTCTTCTCCCGGTCCTGATCGAACCATCTAGCGATTTCCGATTAGACATTTTGGCATGATATTCCGGGGTCCGGGGTCGGCTGTCCATGTCGGCAGTCGGCAATTAGTCGTCCACTTCCGCTTTTGGGAGTGGGCCAGTGGTCTCGGAACCGGCTAAATCGGGGGCGCAATTCTACGATAGTAGTGATCCACTAATCGCCCAGGGGGCCGAGCAGACTGAAGACCCTTTATTTGAGGTCTGCTGCATTGGAAGTCGTATAACTTGGGGCCATTCGTAACCCCTGCTTTCTGCGACGTTCTTTGGCTGCTCCTCCCCCACAAAGCACTCTGCCGGGAGAAGTGTCTGGCCTATCAAACCAAACAGATTGTTAATCTCCAGTATTGGATGACGATGCTTGCCGCGAGGCTCGGGAAGTATTACATCTGCTTTTCGGGATGTGGCGGCGCACGACCGTATTATTCTGTTAAACTAGAGAACTCACACCGTCAACGAGGCCTAACTTGCTCATGACCCCAGGTAAGCCGCTGACAAACAGCCCAAGTTGCCTACCGAAGGAGCAAATGCAGGATAGGAGCCTGATATCCCTTTCCGCTCATTCGCATCGAGTCCATCCGAAAGAAGCATGAGCCGAGTTCTGGGGGCTAGGCCTGTCTGGAGGCGTCAGTGGAAAGTGCTTCTTGCGAAGTAAACCGAATCGCTGAATAAAGACGAAGTCGCAACCTGTAGGCTGTATATGCAGTCTTTGTCTGTCACAGTTCGAGCTTGCAAACCATCTCTTTGAAGGATACAGCTGGTTCCTAGGTATTTCTTTGGAGTAATTGCTCTTTCTGTGACTCCCTCGGTCCCATCGCGCCAGCCTGTGAGTTGGCCCTAGTGGTGGGTGGTCCGGAGCTTTTTGATAGCGAACTTACTCAGGGGTGGCAGGACAAATCTCCTGCTAATTATGACTTCTACTTGCGGCTGAATAGACCCCTCTCGCATTTTTCTTGATCGAGGTCTCGGCTCTGCGTTACAAAGGCCAGTCACGGTGTAACATCATGCTCTCTAGACTAGGAGGCATTGGAATTTGCATAGCACCATACAGAGCTCATCATGCGCTCTCCCCTGATAAAAGGGTAATTATCGGGTGTCCGAAGAGGAAGTCAAATCACGTAGCCCCGCCGCTTGCCAAAAGAGGAGTTAGTGTTATGATTTC
The DNA here is from genome assembly GCA_003049395.1 of Pseudohalonectria lignicola. NCBI lineage: Eukaryota > Fungi > Ascomycota > Sordariomycetes > Magnaporthales > Ophioceraceae > Pseudohalonectria > Pseudohalonectria lignicola. The sequence continues at coordinate 280,548 of PYSP01000005.1, read as the reverse complement.
TAGCCACTGACGAGATCACCACTTGGCAGCCTACACTTTGCATAAACCAGCCCAAGACAGCTTGGGAACTCCACGTGCATATTCACCTCCAATTTGATGATGCTTCTGTGGAGCGGTCTGTTAGGTTCTTGATCTAAGTAGAGAAAAGTCTTGGTTTGCAGATTATCTCTGACGTCAAGTCGTGAGGAAGTCCTCAATAACCTGGGTGAACTGATCCGGATCCTGCAGGGGTGCAAAGTGGCTCACCCCACTCAAGGTGACAAGCCTACTTCCCTTGATCGACCGACTGATCCGTGCCGCAACATCACGATTGACAGCCTCCTCCTGGTCCGCCCCAACCACAGTGACCTTGGTCCCTCTGCCTGACGGCTGTAACGTGGCGTATTCCGTCCGACACCGGGTGACAAACTCTGCAAAGATGGCACTTCCTGAGAAGGTATGGTTGGTGTCAGTGGGCAGGACTGGGGCCCCGAACAAGAATGGGGCTCGCGAAGGTCTCGTTCGTGAGAGCGGCTAGAGAGTTGCTCCCCCTCCATCAGACTAGCTGACCATGATAGACTTGCCCACCCTAGATGCGTTTAGCTAAATAAATATATCCTGTATGAACTGGTCGTACGTAAAAGTGTCGTCGGCCTTGAAGGTGCTGCGATCGTGGCTCCGCCGGTCCACCGCGATCACGTAGTGCCCATTGACCACCAGCCTGCTGATGACCGATCCGAAGCAGGCGCTGTAACCTAGACCGCCGTGGTCTATTACGATCGGCGTCCGGTTGGCAGCCTCGTTGTATTTCTGCATCCAAAGGTTGACCCCGTTGACTGGCATATTTGTGGTGCTGATGGGCAAAGAAAGGTCTGGAGTGGCCGGGAGGGTCACAAAGACAGGCGTGACCTGTCTGATAGACAGTCTACATGCGGTGGCTGCGGATGCAAATGCAAGCGAGAGTTTTGAGAACGAGGCCATTGTGGTAACAGCAAAGAATGACTGGGGCTAGTAGTACTTCCAATGAATGATATCTTGAGGAGAAAAGAGTGACTTTGTAATTACCTAAGAAGCAATGTGAAATAACGACGAGAATGATGGGCAGAAGGAGGAAATGTTGATTAACTATCGGGAGTATAGGAGAATAACCAAGGTCTAATTATATATATACCATACAATCGGTAATTATACCCAATTGAAGTCATTGCCCGACAGCATTCGGTCCATCCCATGTCAACACCCATATTCGGGATCCCCGGTGATCCAGGAAGAGAAAAAAGGGGCGATGCCAATAGACTTCCACCCGCGTTTCACATCAGCCATGTTAACCGGACTCAAGATGGCATGACAGGCAAGTAAAAACTCCGTAATTGACCGGGTACTTGACAAGTAGGGCCCAAAATAGGAACAACATAATCCCCCGGTCTCGGAGCCAACTGAGTCTTCATTCCCCAAGCTAGCAAATGAACCTGACGGGGCCGAAGGGGATGGCCCGGAAAGTCCCACAAGGTAGAGTTTGCTGGGCGATTGACTGGGCGAGCTGAAGATGAAGATGCTCTGCCACAACCTCTGCAAGGCGGTCGGAAGGGAAAGTCCACAACGCCTCCGAAATTGAATGGAGCCAAAAAAAGAATAAAGGAGTGAGAAGAATATAAGCATGTTACCACGTTTTTGGACTTGTGTAGCTTCTGTGATGAATCAAGTATACATGGAGAATACGAGCACCTGGGAAGCAATGTAGTACATACCGGGCCGCCCTCTTATCGTGAATAGTTCATCCCCTGTATAGGAAACTTTGCTTCCACTGCCCACATGTCCGTCCGAGGGCTGTGGGAGGCACTGGATGGACGCAGTGGATGGATGCACAAGGCTCTGGCTGGACACTGCATCGAACTTCTGAAAACACCACATGTAATTTACGTCAGAGATCCGTCTGAAGGACGTGTGTTCCTCCTCCCCCTGTTATCGGGCAATATGTGTTGCCACGCTGAAAGGTAGCCCGGTACCTTCCCTTAGGAATGCGCTGATGGAGCTGCTGAACGAAGGACAGTAGCTTTCGTAATTATGGCTCCAGTGTTGACTGCTGATGAAGACATAATTAATGGCCCGGAAGCTGGCAGGCAGGCCAGAAATTTCATTAATGACACCGGAGCCGCATGAGAGGAGCCCATACTCTGGTCACATGGCTCAGGGGTGTGCAGGGCCAGACGTTGCAGCGATGGTGATTGCGAACACGAGGCGCCGGCTGTTGTGGGAAGGGGGTTTCCTTGGCCTCGAAACCTCATCACGCGGGGGAAGGAAGCACTGGATCACAAGGATCGCAGGCTTGCACACGAGCGCACACAAAAATAGGGATCGGCACTTCCAAAGGCGCATTCGCGCGTGTGTGTCAGAGTAGCGCAACGTCTCTTGTCTTGAAATTCCCCGACAATCTTAAAAGACGAGATCCCCCAACTTTCACCTACCAGATCAGGTAAAAACCCCAAGATCGTGTTACATCCGATGGCACAAAATCTAGACCCCACACGGCAGAACTCCATTACTCCAAATCTGCGGGGGCTAATCTGCCACACGAACCAACCAGAGCCAACCAACAGTCTAAACCGACTGTTACCCACTGGGCGTGGGATGCAATAATTATGCCCCTGAACTGTTGATGGTCAAATGGCCATGTCATTTCAAAATATCAAGACACACGGTCCCGCGGCGGTCTTCGGGAGTAACCTTGAGCGGACCCATGGTCAACGCCATCTGCGCGGCCGTGGCAGCGGGTGATCTCCGATCATGGCGGTGGAGACGGAAGGACATAGATGATGAGGGCCTGGGACTAGAAGCAGAAAAGGGGCAGAGCGGCCACTGTTCTCCGGCCAGGGTGGCGCCTAAATACAAAGCATAAAGATGCCTTCCTTCAGCCACCCACGTATTGGAGGAGACATTTGAGAACTTGTTTTTGTTCTCTTTTCTTCTTCTTCTTCTTCTGCTTCTTTTTGGCCTCAATGATCCGGCTCTCGTCTTGATTCCAGACAGCCACCACACCAACTATGAGGTTCCTCAAAGTGGCAGCATGGGCGGCGCAGGCCGCCGCAGTCCTGAACCAGTTCAGGGTCATCGAGCACCCAGACCCGGACAGGCGCAGGCAACTTCAGAACATTGTGAGTATAGCCTGGAGCCCCGGCAAGCCTTGATGCCTTTTGTCTATCCACTGACAACAAATTTACGAACCAGGTCACTTGGGATGACAAGTCACTCTTCATCCACGGCGAGCGAATCATGATCTTCGCCGGCGAGTTCCATCCATTCAGGACCCCCGTGCCTTCCCTGTGGCTTGACGTCCTGCAGAAGGTCAAGGCGTTGGGGCTTAATACAGTCTCCTTCTACGTCCACTGGGGCCTCCTCGAGGGGAAGCCGGGGGACTATTCGGCGAAGGGCATCTTCGCACTGGAGTCCTTCTTCGAGGCAGCCAAGCAAGCTGGCGTGTACCTCATTGCTCGCCCTGGGCCGTATATCAACGCCGAGGCGACCGGCGGCGGATTCCCTGGGTGGCTTCAGAGGGTCAACGGGACGCTGAGGACTTCTGACAAGGAGTACCTCGACGCTACTGAGAAGTGAGTGCTGCCCGCGTGCCTCGCCCGTTTGCCCTCCTACAGACGAATAGGGACGTGTGCACTCACACCCTGGCCTGGCCTTCCCAACCGCAGCTACATGGCCAACATCGCCAAGACCATTGCAGCGGCTCAGATCACGAACGGCGGTCCTGTCATTTTGTACCAACCAGAGAACGAGTACACCAACGGAGACGGGGTTCCGGATGGGGCTTACTTCGAATACGTGATGGACCAGGCCAGGAGGGCTGGCATTGTTGTCCCCATGATCAGTAACGATCAGAGTGTGCAAGGGAACAATGCTCCTGGCACTGGGATCGGAGCTGCCGATATCTACGGCCACGACGCGTACTAGTGAGTTCACGATTCACCCGAATGCCCCGATGTCCGATTTTCTCTGCTAGAAGGAGTCGCTGACAATCCTGGACACAGTTGGGGCCCGCTTGACTGTGTAGGCTTTCTCCTGCATCTGTGATAATTTCGTTCAGGAGGTTATCATTCCTGCTCCGCTGCAGATGCTTCAGCTGACCTCGTTCTCACTCCCCATGTGATAGGCAACGCCAAATGTGTGGCCGGCTCCCAAGATCAGCACCAATTTCCGGGAGCTGCATGAGCAGATCAGCCCAACAACGCCTTACTCCATCGTTGAATTCCAGGCGGGCTGTTGGATGCACTGGGGCCGAATCACGTATGATGACTGTGCAGCTCTCCTTAACGAAGAATACGAGAGGGTGTACTACAAGAACACATTGGGCTTTGGCACCGGTATTTTTGGGCTGTACATGGTGGGCATGCCACAAACCCTTCCTTGTCAATCTAGTTGGTGGCTGTGATATCTCGGACGAATAACTGACGCAGACTTAGATCGCGGGTGGGACAAACTGGGGCAATCTCGGATTCCCGGACGGAATCACCTCTTACGACTATGCTGCAGCCATAAGGGAGGATCGGCGCATTGATCGCAAGAAGTACAGCGAGTTAAAACTCATAGCCAACTTCATGAAAGTCACGCCATCATACCTGGAAGCCGGCCCAAAGCCTCTAACCAGGGCAGTATACACGGACACGGACGCCCTGGTGGTCACCCCAATGTTCCTGCCCAACTCGACATCTGCATTTTATGTCGTCCGACACGCGAACGAGGCGAGCACTGCCGTGACCAGCTACAAGCTCAAAGTCAAGACTTCGGCGGGCGACCTCGTCCTGCCGCAGACGCAAGGGTCATTGACGCTCAACGGGAGAGACTCCAAGATTCACATAGTGGACTACGACGTGGGCGGGATTAACCTCGTCTACAGCACAGCTGAGGTGCTCACATGGAAGAAATTCCATGATCGCACGGTTCTCCTGCTGTACGGCGGGGCCGGCGAGCGGCATGAAATTGGGCTGCAGGCAGACACTGCAGACTTGATTGAGGGCTCTGCTGAGAGCCTCTCCCTGAAAGCCATCGATGGATTTGCGAGTGTGAGCTGGGTCGTCTCGTCGGGGCGGACTGTCGTCCGAGTTGGGGGCCTTGAAATCTATCTTCTCGGTGAGTGCCCGAGTGGCAGTCCACACTCTGATATTCCCTTGATCTCCTTTCATTTGCCTCGATGAGTCATGAGGGCTGACATAATTATTTGCAAAGACCGCGATTCCGCATACATGTACTGGGTGCCGGAGCTGTCGTCAGGATTCAGCACAAAGAACAGAACGGCAGCCTCGATAATTGTGAGGGGCCCTTACCTGGTTCGAGGGGCATCCGTCAGCGGCGATCAACTTCATATCACAGCAGATTTCATCGACGGTGGCGACGAGCTGGAGGTGATTGGCGCGCCCAAGGATGCGAAGAGCCTCTACATAAGCGGCAAAGAGGTTACGCATACGACGGACAAGAGCGGCAACTGGAAGGCCTCGGCGGGGTTCACGAAACCCACCTACACCTTGCCCGACTTGGAGAATCTGACCTGGAAGTACTACGACTCCCTCCCAGAGATACGATCAGACTTTGACGACTCCGCATGGCCAAAGGCGGACCTCGCCGAGACACACAACCCCCGGTATCCTCTGAAGACGCCCGTGTCCCTCTACGGATCCGACTACGGCTTCCACGCGGGCGCGCTTGTTTTCAGAGGAACCTTCACCGCGAGCGGGAACGAGTCCGAGCTCTCCCTGACCACCCAGGGCGGCGGCGGCTTCGGCTTCTCGGTCTGGCTCAACAGCACCTACGTCGGCTCCTGGGTCGGGCAGTATGCGGAGCAGGACAAGAGCAACAAGGTCACCACCCACAAGCTGCCGGCCCTGGAGGAGGGGAGGCGGTACACCCTCACCATCGTGCTCGACAACCACGGCCTGGAGCAGAACGGCTACGTCGGCTCGGACAGCATGAAGACGCCGCGGGGCATCATCGAGTACGGCCTCCGGGACGCCGCGGGCGGCGGCGCGACGCCCGCCGTGGCCTGGAGGCTGACAGGCAACCTCGGGGGCGAGTCGCGCCGGGACCAGAGCCGGGGCCCGCTCAACGAGGGCGGCCTCCACGCCGAGCGGCAGGGGTTCCACCTGCCCCGCCCCCCCTCGTCCGGGTGGGAGGCGCGCTCGCCCGTGTCTTCGGGCGTGCACTCGGCCGGGGTCGGGTTCTTCGCCGCGTCCTTCGCGCTCGACCTGCCCGAGGGCTACGACACGCCGCTGTACTTCTCCTTCGCCAACTCGACCTCGCCGCCGGCCCCGTACCGGGCCCTGCTCTACGTTAACGGCTTCCAGTTTGGTCGGCTCGTCGGCCACCTGGGCCCGCAGGCGGCCTTCCACGTGCCTGAGGGGGTCCTCAACTACAGGGGCGAGAACTGGGTGGCCGTCAGCCTGTGGGCGCAGCGGGCCGAGGGCGCCAGGCTGGACGGGCTGAAGCTCACCGCGGGGCCTCCGGTCATGACGGGGTATGGCGGTGTGACCCTCGTTGACGCGCCGGCTTGGGAGAGGCGGGAAGGTGCGTATTGAGTCTGTGTAAGGCGTGGCTTTGGGAGGGGTTAGTTTTTTTAATTGATAGTTTTTCTTTTTGCTCAAAGCTACGTGACTCATCTCTCACTTTTATCAGCATGCCCTGGTAATTATATTACAGTAATTAATGTCAATTTTTGTTATAAAGCCCAGAATTTGGACCTTCTCCCTGCCCGTCTGCAGTGTGTCTCCCAGGATGGGGGTCTCACAACGGAGCTGCTTTCAAGGAAGAAGATGGACCATTTTGTGTGGTAATGACGTGGAGTCGGACTGTCCAGTTCCTTCGACGTGCTGAAGATGAGAAGCAGTAAGAAAGAGCTAAGGAAACCTAATTAGTGAGAAAATACTCTGCGCCTGTAACTATGAATAGGAATTAGTGTCCGTTGGTCAACTACTAACGAATGTATATTAGATCAGCATTGTGCTATCGATGGTCAGGCCTCTTACGGCAGGGAGGACGAAAACTAATTACTACAAGCCAAATAGAAATCTTCTTGGTTAAGTTCCACGCCGCAATCTTCGACAAAGTACGCCCATAGGTTGGCTCATTACTAGGTTCGGCTGTCCCCGCAATATAATTACCCAACGCTTCCCGGGGAACTGCCGAAACAACTACCTCGACGCCCCGTGTCCATTGCTAGCGAGTGCTAGCAAGGGCTGTACAGTGTATTAGGGTTCGGTTTGACCAAACCACTTTAAGCCACCACTCTTAGCAGATCTAACATCAGTGGTAGGTCAGGGGACAGTAGACAATTGGAATTTGCCTCCCTTGGAAGTTAGAAGGGTGTCCACGCAAGATAGCGATCGATCTCCGGTTTGCCCTCGGTCAATCCGAGGTCGAACAACATCCACCGTATGACCAGAGCCTTCTCCTTCCTCGTTACAGGAAGCCGGGGGACTTCCTCCAGGTCACGCAAGACACAGATGATTGTACCGCAGGCCATGCCGGCCACCACGTCAACCACAAGAGGAATCTCCTCCTGGCCCAGCATGGCCACTACATTAGCGACTTATGTCTCCATTATGGCCTTTATCGTGGGGGAGTCCAGGAGCGGTACGTAAATGCGTGATCCAAAGCAGCCCAGGATGCCGACGGGCAGTCTCCAAGGCTGGGTGGTCGAGGCAACGAGCGACACATTTCGGCGACGGTTGCGGTCACGGAGCAGGGATTTGACAAAGTGCTCGGCGTCAAGCTGGCTATGCTTCTTGTAAAGCTGTTTGAATTCTTGGATGAAGGGGACGCAAGGGCCAATTCGTTGGAAGATCTTGATCTAGCCGAGAGCTTGAGGGCTGAGCTCCTGCGAGGTAATATAGCCGAGTAATTAATTATGCAAGGATTAGCATGATGAACAGAATGGACACCGGTGATCGAAGATGGAACAGAATTAGGAAACGACCTGAAGACAATAAGGCGCCCTGCGAAATGCTTATGATGCCAGATATGGCAGAAATGGGGCACTCACCCAAATTCTCTGCTGCTTAGGTAGATCAGTGGTTTGCCAAGCGGGGTCGCCAGAGCCTTGGCTAGTAGTCCCTTACTGGTGCCTGGGGGACCGTAGAGAGTAGACGCCTGCAATTTGGCGGAAAACGGCTTGTAGTTTCTCCTTCGCATGTTCTAAAGCATGGATGTCCTTCCACTGAGTCTCGTTGGAGTTTTGTCTGTTGGAAGATTGAGCGTGAGAGCCAGATCGTTCTGGAAAACAATAGCGTCGGACAATGAGTTATCGCTGCCCCATTAGTTGTCGTTGGGCCGCAGGTTGTTCTCGCTTAAGAAAACCGGAGAGAAGATGTTTGTCTGGCTACTCTGAGGCATTGACGATAGGGTAATTATTTGCCGGGGCGCTAAAGGTGTTTTGCGCTTGTGGTCCATTCTTTCAGCACTCGGACGGGCAATGCTGTGCACTCGCCGTGTCCGCAGGAGAAACCGTCCTCGAAGCAATCTTGGCATATATCCTTGTGCCCCTCATACCGGCAGACTTTGTCGCAGAAGTCGCAGTAGTATATCATCTCACCCTCAGGGATCATGTTGTCGCAGTTTTCCCTCGCACACCTGACAACGTCGTCGAGTGCCACCCATCTGACGCTATCTGGGATGGTCACAACTCCCAGTGTCAACTGTAGCAGGTCTTTGCATCGGCTCGACGCTTGTTCGTAGCAGGTCTTGCAACTGTCCATGGCTGTCGTGTCTTGGATCCAGCGATACACGCAGTCGCCAACCTGGAGCTGCTGCGGGCGTATGTTGCAGGACAAAAGTCCGTCCGGAGACTCGACACAGTGTACCTGGAGAACAAGGTTAGCAACAGCCAAGATTCGAGACTGAAATGCAGTCTTGCAAAAGTTGCAATATGCCTACCTCACGGACAGGCCACTGCTTCAGTTCTTGGCTTCCCATATCGTGCGTGTGGCTCGCTTGTGGAGCACATTGACTATAGCATAATTACCCAGTGTTCGCATATCTCGCAGATCAGGACGTAATTATTGTCTATTCTGTGGGATCGTAGTGCAGGAACTGCACACCAGGCAAGGCGGAAACTTCGCGAGGTTCCATATTGTGGGTTCAGCAGCGGCGGTTGTGAGCATTCGCTACATCGAGATGTAATTACCACATGTGAAGTCACAACCATTTAAGGTCAAGGATGGATGTGTCCGTGATTATCTTCCCTTCCTAGTACCAGAGAGAGTGTCCTAGGACCCCGCTCTTGCCCAAAAGCCTGAGGGCAATAGCTTGGTGTAGTTTTTCATCCGCTCCGCAGATGGCTGTCAACCACCTGTCAAGTTGCTTCTGTGCCGAAGGCGGGATGTTGGTAGGCCAGCCAGGGAGTCTCATCTTGCTTGGTTGACTTCTTCTTAGGAGGGCACATGAGTCTCTCCAGAGTCGTTGCTTGAGACCAGTTATTGGATAGGTTGGTCTGGTATGTACGAACCCAGGTGGCCTCCATCTGGGTAGAGCAGATTGAATTTGGAAGAACAGCGGACGCGGATCAGGTCCCACCCGTGACCCACGCTGCGACCAAGGGTAAACCCACAGGGAGAGAATGTCGAACTACCGATCTACCTGCCAGAATCTAAAACGACAAAGGCAGCTCATACCCTAACTCGGGCAGCCCCGCCCATAGTGGGAATGAATTTCCGGTTCTCAAGTACTGGTTTATAGGCATGAAACTCTCCAGATCGGTTCTGAAGCTCCCTCTGGCCACCAGTGGCTTCCCCTCGAACCGGTCCTGAATCCACTCTAACCAGAACTGCCTTGTGGCGGAGAGCACAGGGGTATGAGCCACACCTCCGGCAACAAGCAGCTCAATATCCCTCCCAGGAAACAGCCTCGATGTCGCCTCTACGGACTCAACAGTCGTCGCGTAAGGCACGTAGATATCCTCCGACCCCTGAACAACCAGCAGCGGGCCGAGGAAGTCCCTTCTCGACGCGTCCCCGAGGCTCGAGAAAACCCTACCGTACCAGGAAGTGTTCCAGTCCGGCCTGATGACATCGGACTCGTTGCCCGCCATGAACAGGTACTGGTACGCGACCGTGCCGGCCTCTACCTCAATCGCCAGCCGCTGACGCGCCACCCCGAGCGGCGTGAGCCAGTCGCTGGCGTCGAACTCGGGGAAGACGGAGTCCAGCATCTGCGCTAAGGTGGGCAGGATGAAGCCGGGCGGACCCGAGAGGACCTTGGTCGTGGGGCTGGCGGGGATGCTGCCTCTGTAGCCCTGGATGAGGTCCGCGAACCTGTCCCGCTCGGTAGCTAGGACCTCGGCGGCAGCCCACGCGACGCCGCCCCCCTGGCTGTGGCCGAAGACGATGAACCTGTCGTCCAGCCTGTCGGGGAACGCAGCGCGGACAGCCCGCAAGCCGTATAGCGCGTCTCTGGCGGTAGCCGGGGAGGCATGGTACTGGTGCGGGATGCGGCTCCCGTCCCAAGACGTGTGCACGCCGAGACCGGCGTAGTCCGGCGCGAACACCGCGTATCCTGCCTGCGCCAGGGCAAATGGCGCCCCGTTGTCGTACCAGAGGCCGCGGTGCGAGGAGGGTGACTGCGATGCGAAAAAGCCGGACGTGCCATGCGTCCAAACTACTACCGGTGCTTTCAGGGGACCGTGGGACGTGCCATTGTTCCTGCCGCGGTGGGTCGCGTGAGCCCCATCGCCCCCGACTTTTCGGGCTGCATAGGGCCACAGAATGGCCCCGGAGGCAGGGATGACTGTTCCGTTGAAGTTGGTCGTGGTGTACAGGATACGTGAGATTGCCGTGTTTGGAGGAATCGCATACGCGGTAGGGTCCGTAAATGCTTGTATCTTCAGGATTTGACCAGGCTGGAAGTGGCCAGTCTCATTAACGAGGGGAGGGAGAGTATAGAAGTCGTCCTCGTGGGGGCCCCCAAAGGCCAATTGTGTTCGCTCGAAGTTAATCACATTCTGCAGGCTTTCGACAAGGGCAGGACTAAGCTGGGCGGACTCGATTTGCGCAGGAGTGAGGATGAAGGAAGAGTTGAAGCCAGTGTTATGAATGACTGCGGGGGGCATTTGGGCTGTGGCTAAGCCAGCGACCAGAGAGATGGCAGTGATGAGGGCGTTGGACAAAGCCATTCTTATGTATTTATTCGATATTGGTATTGGGGTGAATGGAGGGACTATGGAGACTTGTTAAACTTGACCACCCTTGGTAATTAGTGTTCCCTCATCAGCCAACACCTGGGGCATTCATCATGGCTTAAATAGTTAGCCCCCCCTCCCCCGAGCCAAACGTCTAAGGTCTTCTTATTTTCGCTTGTGGCTTTGTAATAATCATGTTTTACGCGTTAGATCACCGCCAGTTCCATTTGACCCTCTGTTGTGCAAGGATTCGAGATCCAGCAGACGGAGACACCGTCGACCATGCCTTGCCGCGAAGGCAATTCACGGAGAGATTGCGCTTGAGCAATGATGGATATGCAGCGCGACGCTTAAGCGGATCGTATTCCTTGTTTATTGTCTATCGAAATCTTAATCCTTCAATGTCGTGCTTCTCTTCGCAGTGATTAGGCGGCTACTGATGTCTTGGCCGTCTGTGTCTGCGGGCTGATGACAAACCCAAAATCGGCCAGTCTCGGACTTTTGGACGGCCAACACTCCCGTCTGCTTGGTAATACCGCCCCGTACATCGGTGAGCGGAACCAGTTCGCATCCGAAGAAAACAAGCTGCATTGCAAATGCGTTAATATCCAACCGAAGAGGAAAAATTAGCCCTTCGCGTCTGGCATAACTTACCCTCGGATTTATGAATTGGTTACACACAAAAGTAAGCCATCCCCTCATGAGCAAATTATGAAGCTTGCGTGCCTACCTCCTACTTATGGATGGCACAGAGCTGTACAGTCTGAGGGCCTTTACGGCTAGCCATACCAGTTTCTGTACCCCGTATTACGATTAATTAAGCATATAATTACCCGGAAATGCTTCCGTGGAGGCTTCAACCTGCGAACCTTCGTTTCGCGATGGCTCACCAATCAAGTTGCTGAAATTTCTTGGGCTCGGCTTGCCGTGCGTGGTTCGTACTCCCTCTTTGTCACCCTGATTATAAGGAAACCGCCCGGTTCTGGACATTGAAAACTCATCGTTCCCAGGACATGGTGGAACTAGGGTCACCAGTAACATCATCTGGGTTCTCTGTTAGAATTGTCGGCACAATTTGATAGCGATATGGCCATAAAAAGCAGCCTCGAGTGCGCCGTCAAAAGAGACCGGAGCAAAAGCAAGCAGGCAATGGCCGGCTGCTGCGGCCTGAACAGAATTCATATCTTCGAGGCATGCTGTCTCTGGTAATTACGGGGTGCCGACGAACCCGCCTAAGATGCTAGGCAAAGACCAGATAGCGCGACTGCGAGCATGTCTGGGAACACATGTCTTTCCTTACACTGGCAGGATCAAAGCCGGGGTGAAGAGCAAGCCGCCAAACGAGGAGTGTAACCGGAGTAACACCTTTGATAGAAGCGCCGGCCTGCCCGTACCCACCATAGCATCTTCAAATAGTGCTTCAGTAGCGAAATCGATTATCGGCGTCCTTACCTTCTCGGTAGTTGCGACTCTTTATCGGTCTGATTTGCATTAATCAATTTTAGCAGGCCATGAAATGCCATCCCCAGGGCTCGAGGGTCGACCTAGATAGTCATAGCGTTTTCCGCCGAGCAACAGCTGGGAGACTTCGTTAGTTATGTCGCCGTTGGAACTCGCCGCCCTTCAGCCCAGCTGCCTGCGCAGTGGCTTGGGGTTGGGATGCGGCGGGCTACATATGTTACACCTGGGTAGGTACCCCGGCAAAAGAAAATACTCTCACTGTCCCCGGTGCGTTCACATCCAGTTCTCCTACCTGCATCACAACCAGCTGTAGGGCTGGGAGGGGGCAAAACTAAAAGGACGGAGAGACTGGTCTCAGCGGAGCTTTGCCAGTCGTGACTCGTGCCAAGTATTTCATGGGGAAGCCTCCCACTTGGCTAAGGTCGGTTGGAGGCATGTAGATAGGAAATGCGCGGTTCGCAGCGTCACCAGATAATTATAAGATCATAACTACCTACCTACCTAGGTACCTACCTTGGGTACGCGCTGATGATCCCTGTGGACCCAGAGACATGGATGTGGGATTGTGGGAATCTGTGCGACAGAACGACGTGTCGGTGGGAGGCAAAGATATAAGTCTAGCCCGGACACTGCCCACCACCATTTGGTCTCTGATGTGTGTTAACTACGGCTTGATTATGTCGCTCGTTGGCTGGACCGCTGTTTGCCATCTGGTTATCCACCCACTCCGCCCCGGTCGGTGCGTTGGTGGTGACTCTGCCAAGAAATGGCCAAATTCGGGGAAGTGATGGTAGAGTCAGCTGGGAACCGGCTGGACTGGAGCCTGCGGTGGCAGGTGGGTATATGTAGGTAATGTGGATACCTCCGGTCTGCCACCTGGCCCTGGCCGGGCGGCGTAGCCTGTAGGCTGTGCTGAACATTAAGTCTGTGACCTCAAGTGCTGCCTGGTAGCGGCAAACGCAATACTTGAACGAATTGATGGTACTGAGGCAGGGAGGCTAGACCCGCCGAACTCCCCCAACAATCGCCCGACTACAGCAAGTCCACGAGATTACATGCAAGAAGGCTGCATGCATGCCACCGCCCGGCTAGTTTGATGGGCTTGCATTTGAAGCTCGCGTGACGAATGAGGCGGGGAAAGATGGCACAGATGCCTAGAAGGGAGCGAGTAAGGAAGGAAGACGGGGAGACCGAAATCAAACGGGCGGGGATGTTACGCCCGATTGATATACAAATGGTCGTCCATTGTGATCGCCTGTCCCTTTTCACTTTCACTTCCGTGAATTCCCATCTCGCCAACCCGCCCCTCAAGCTCTAACAGTTCAACTTCTCTTCGGTGATCCCACGCTCAGCAGGCACCATACAGCCTATCCTGCAGCTGAGTAAAGCACCTGCTGCCATCAAGCACTCAGTCTTGTGCGAAGCCACAAATCGCGAAGCCACAAATCGCTTGGTCTCAACCGTCCAGCGCCCAGCGCCCAGCGCCCAGCGCGCCCCAGCTCGAGCAGCCCATGAAGATATGGCCCTAGTGTACCCCGAACACTTGTCACGATCTCGGGGTCGGAGACACAACCAGGCCGAAGTCTACTACCAGAACGGCACCGTCGAGACCGTCTCGCACGGACACCGCGGCCGAAGCCACCGCCGCGGTCGCAGCCACCACCGTCACCGACACGACAGCTCGGACGAGTCCCTCGTGACAATCAGCCATGTCCCCGTCATGACCACGCGCCGGGGGAAGGAGAAGCGCTCCTCGGCAGCGTTAGCCGCGGCGGCGGGCGACTTTGTAGCGAACCAGCTAGTTCCCCAGCTCCAGCAGGGCTCCGACCGCCCCGTCTCGCTTTACATGAACTACGGCACCATGGTGATGCAGGACGACATGGTGGGCCGGAGCGGCAGCAATGCGGTCATCTACAATTCCCCCGGGGGCACCATGATCCTGAACCCGGCCCCTCCTCCGCAGCCGTCTGCCAACAACGTCTACGCCACGACCAACAATGGCAACAATAGCAACGGCGCCGTCACGTACGACGGGAGCGACGCCACCTGCCAGCTCGGCTGCTGCGACCTGACTGTCGCGGACAGGACAGCACACTACCGTACGCCCGCGAATGGGATCGCCACCGTAGGGCCATCCCTCTGCCTCCGGTGTCGGCAGCCTCGCTATGTCTCAGCCTTAGGCTATTGTGTAGACTGTGAGGCGTTCCAGGCCTTCGGTAGCGTGGATGGATCGGGCATCCGGAGGAACGGTGCCGTTCATTACATCTCGGCGGACAGGCGGCTGCTCGGCTATTAGCGACGGTCTTAGGACTTCCCTTTTTGGAGGTTTCTTTTGTGCTTCCTGGACTGTGTTGTGAAGGATTGATTGGTTGCACATTTGTTTGCATGCGGGCTATCTCTAATTACGACTTAAGACCCCGATGTTCTCGTTCTCGATATGTTTTAGCAAGACTGAAATTTTCCGTGTAATTATTTCCTGCCAACACTTAGACTAGTCACTCTCATGGGTATAGCTTATCCGCACCCGATCTAAATTTCTCCTGTTATAAAAAAATAAATCCATGAGACAAAAGAGCATAAAAATCTCTGCTTCTCTTCATCTCTGGAGGGCAAAATGACTAAAAGTAATGGAATCAAATAAATGCAATGGCGATTGGGAAACTGAGTCCTACTCTCCCGAACAGGTTCAACTGTTGAATTTTGCCATACATCCAGCTCCGGGATAACGTCTTGAACCCAACGGGCCGAGTCCCCCGCCTCTGCGTTTGTGGTGGCTGTAATCATGCCCTCGGACCTGACTTGCTAATTAGTCCGTGGCAGTTGCTCCTCTTGATCGAATCCGACGGGCTTTTGCCCGTTGAGGAACCAGGGTTGGTCCGCATGCGGAAGATGCGGCAGTTTTGACTTTACTCTGGCGGAACTGCAAAGGAGGCGATAGGGTGGAGATGGGGCGTCGATAGTTAAATGTGCCCGGCCTCTGCATTAACGAAAGCAAGTTAGCAGCGTTTTCTTGGTTTCTAGACTTCCTTGGTTACCGCGCCGCCATGTCACCCACCTCAGAATTATTTATCTGACGCTAAGAGGCCTCTATAGCTTTGCTCCGCACAGATTCGGAACCCTTCGACGTCTGATCCCTGGTGTTTGTCGACTCGGCAGCCTCGACCTTTCTCGGGACTAGGGCTGGTGGCATACCCACGCTTGCCGATTGACAGGCGGTCCAAGTGTCGTGGCATCTTATGCACCCCTTGCCGGACGGCGCTGTCTGCACCAGTTGTTTTGCCATGGCGAGGATCACATGTTATGGAAGTACTCCTCGAACTCCTCCCTTCGGGTTGGGAAGGGGTTGCCTTGGGTTTATAAGTAGTAAAGGGGTCAAGCCGTCCAGTGAACCAGATTGTGGCGGTGTCACAGGACCGAATAATTAGCAGTCAGCCAAGAGAAGTCAACCAACCGCCATGCCAAAAGGTCTTTGTCATCGGCAATCAATAGTCGCCCCGAGATCTCCATTTTCGAGGCGCAAGCTGATGCCCAGATAACCAAATGCCCCGAGACCATCTGCGAGTCAGTGGGGGATGAACGACATGACCCGATCCAACTGTGCCTACTGGATGGTCAGGAATGGCGGATTCCCGATCGTTTTTTATGGGCTATTTTGTCTGAGTAATCGCCACCGCCATTTGGAAGTGTCACACACATCCAGCAGGCGGGAAATGGCGGAGTGGGCCCGGCCAGGTTGCCCTGTAGGGCTGATGATCATCAATGAGCATCCTGCAGGTAAGATATTAGCCACAATGTTACGTAATTCCTCCATACATCGAAGGAGCCGCATGGCTCTGTGCCCACTGTGTAAACCAATCCCCCCACCCCAATTCTCGATCTCAGCCGGGCCGGCTCTTGTATCGTTGGATCCTCCCAGTGCCGCCTACGCATGCATGCTATTCACTTTCTGGAACGGCTCGAGGATGACATGACTTTGATATTATAGCTAGGTACCATTACCTCAGCTAGGTCTACTCGCGAAACAAGAGATGACGTACTCCAGAATCACGTAATACTCTAGGTCCGCCATTTCAACGACACGGTTCTTCTGCGTCCATTCACATTTTCTGACGCTACAACTTTCCCAGATCAGTTTCACTTCTCTCCTAGCACACCGCACACGCACCGCTCGAGACTAGGCGGAGTAACCATACCCCTGTCAAAGCTTCACGACTGCACGGTATGTCTGCATAAACTATAAAACAATATCAAATTTCTCTTAGAATTAGTGACAGATTATCTAGTATAAGTAGAAAGTCGAAACAATTACCAAAGATAATTAGTACTACTTTATTCTCATCCTATGATACGGTCTAGCGGCCATTTCGGCCTTCTCCCCTCCTGGCCCCTTTCAACTCCGTCGTACGCTCCGAAATACAAAATAGAAATCCACGGCTTCAACGCCAAACACTCCCCCAATCGGTGAATTGGTATTGCACTATTCTCGAGACCGTTGGTTGAGCCCCGCGGCCTCAACTTTAGCAAAGGTGCTCATACATATGCAGGCCGTGTGGCACCAGGGATCATTCGAGATGACGAAGCAGGTCTGATCCTGGCAGTGGCTCTCCAGCTCCGGGCTGAAGCGCCATGTCAAAGCAGCCCATATAGGGGCACTTGTGTTCGAGCCCGTTAAGAGCAGTCGAGCGGCCGAGAGAGCGGCCAATCATGAGCCTATGGATGGTTCCGACGGGCGAGAAGAGCTGTTGAGGTGGGAAATCATGAAAATGGGCATGGCAAGCGTGGTTTGAAACATACCATTTCATTGTGGTCCTCAAAGAAAATACAGGTTCTGTACCTTCATGATGGCGGTCGATCTCGGGAGTCTTGGTTGTTTGGGTGGGTAAGTTGAGAGAATGCTACTACTTGCGGTTCCGAGCGTCAGGGGCGACAAGGAAAGTGGCAATGGGAAGCGACACATCGACTAGCGAAGGGGGGAAGAGGGATCCATGAGTTATATAGTTTAATTCATCCAACCTCGCAGAGGGGTCTATGAATCACTCTAAGGAAGGGAGTACTTTCCTCCCTTTAGCGAGGTACTGTGTGGTAAAGGCGAGAGGAAGAGAGAAGCGAGATTAAGATTTGAGACGCAAAAGATGAAAAGATACTTGTGCTGGGGAACGGTCTATTTCGAAAGTCTGGTGCTTTCCACCAAATGTGCATTTATGGCTTACATAGACTAGAACATGTCGATAATCAACTTTTCTAGGCTTGCTAACTAGGTCGACAAGCCTTATGCGTCCCAGCAAAGTAAGCACCACATTAGAGTGCCTATCTAAGTAAGACGTTCGGCCTCAACTGTCCTTGGTGAGCTCCTAAGGAGGCAAGGGGTTGCGCATATCGCAAATACCCGTCTATTCACGCGGTTCCTATCAGCAGGCGTGGTAAGTTAGGTGTATGTGGCAGGGAAGTATGGCAGGCACGCCCGCCCCACGCGCGAACCGCCCACCGACGACGTAGCCGAGCGCGGAATGGTTGTCCGCCAGCGCCTGGCACGGCGTTGGCGTCCCAGCCACAGCGCCGCCGCCAGGCGAGAACTAGCTGCCCACGAACTTGATGCCTAGGAAGTAGTGCTCCACCGCTGGGATGTCTCGGCCTAGCTTGACGCCCACCTCGAACTCGAGGCCCTTGATGACCAGGCAGGCAGGGAACACGTAGGGCGAGGGGTCGCTGCGGCTGATGCATGAGTCCCAGATGGGCGTCGCGGCTCCGACGCCATTCGGGTGGATCAGCGTCTTGATCATCGCCGTCTGCTCGCCCAGGGCGGCCTACTGCGCAGCTACGATGCGATATCCTGCCTGCCGGCCGAGCTCGGGAAGGGACGCTGGGTTGATGGCCGGCTTGTCTGGAGCTCGTCTAGTCCTGGTCTCCTGGATATTAGCTGTCCGCCGTCGCGAGTGACCAGCATCCATCCGACACACAGGGTTTCCCTCTCGCCGATTCGCTCGCTGCCTTTATTACCGTTTACCGTTCCGTTTCGGCCTCTCCAGGGTGCCCGGATCATGCCCGACGTGATTTGTCCTGTGAGTCACCAGTGCATCCATGGCAAAGTTTCCACGGTTCCATTCTTCACCCTGCTAGCCTAAGCAGAATTATGAGTGATTGATCATAAATGACCTCCACGGCCACTTGCAGCAACTGAGAACTCTCACTTGTTACCCTTGCCACTCCGCTCTCTATCATCTCAATTTTCTATCCAACCTAGGCCAGGGGTAACTAGCCAAGACTTTCTAGGACTTCAGGACTTGCCACTTTGCTGTCTTGCCCGCCGTCCACGCGAGTGGCGAGCACCCCGGGGCGGAATGAACTGTTGGCAGTACAAATTCTACCCATGCAGGTTGGGAGCGGTCGACCACAGACTCTCAGAGTTGATACAAACGTCGTCAGCCTCACATAACAGCCAAAATAAGCCACATCGTAACAAGGGAAGGGGCGACGGGGCGCTGCCAGTGCCTTGCGGCAGCAGGTTGTTGGACGAAGAGGATTCTGAGGCCAAACTCACCTCCAGTCCCGTGGCCATGCTTCCGACTAACTGGCCAGCGCACCCACGTCGGGGATTGAGAAGGGGCTGAACCAATATACCTGCCAAACTTGATTCCTGAGAGGCAAGCCTACGGAAAACAATGGGAAGACCCCACAACGCCACACCATCACAATATCGCAACAACCTCACCGCCAGGACCTTCCGAACCTAGAGATTCTATTCGTCCATCCCCTTGCTGGGCGTGTAGCCTTTCTTAGGTAATTCGACCGGGGGAGACGCTCCGCCCGCGTTGTGACATCTTGTGACAGTTTGACGCAGGTTCTAAAGCAGACACGATCAGCGGCCAAGCGCTGATGTTGTATTAACCAGTCCCACGTTTTGACGTAAGAGGCAAAAAGTCGACAAATGCACCTGAAAAAGGACACAAGTTCCAGTGGCAATTGAGGAACGGGAGAGGTACGGAATCAGCCGCGACGACGATTGGGATGGCCAGAGGCTGTTCGGATATAATTCCGCCTACACCAGACCGCCTAGACCAGACGGGTCGGTCAAGATTCATACCGTTTGTTTGTAATAATGATAAAACCTGACTAGGAGATAAATAAATGCATGAAACCTGGTATCTGTAATAGATGCGATCCCCAATCCCCTTTCTCTCTCTCTCTCTCTCTCTCTCTCTCTCTCTCTCTCTCTCTCTCTCTCTCTCTCTCTCTCTCTCTCTCTCTCTCTCTCTCTCTCTCTCTCTCTCTCTCTCTCTCTCTCTCTCTCTCTCTCTCTCTCTCTCTCTCTCTCTCTCTCTCTCTCTCTCTCTCTCTCTCTCTCTCTCTCTCTCTCTCTCTCTCTCTCTCTCTCTCTCTCTCTCTCTCTCTCTCTCTCTCTCTCTCTCTCTCTCTCTCTCTCTCTCTCTCTCTCTCTCTCTCTCTCTCTCTCTCTCTCTCTCTCTCTCTCTCTCTCTCTCTCTCTCTCTCTCTCTCTCTCTCTCTCTCTCTCTCTCTCTCTCTCTCTCTCTCTCTCTCTCTCTCTCTCTCTCTCTCTCTCTCTCTCTCTCTCTCTCTCTCTCTCTCTCTCTCTCTCTCTCTCTCTCTCTCTCTCTCTCTCTCTCTCTCTCTCTCTCTCTCTCTCTCTCTCTCTCTCTCTCTCTCTCTCTCTCTCTCTCTCTCTCTCTCTCTCTCTCTCTCTCTCTCTCTCTCTCTCTCTCTCTCTCTCTCTCTCTGAGTGTGTGTGTGGGTGAGTCTCAATGTTGGTCTGCCCGTATGGGTTTTCGTGCGTGTTTAGCCTGCTCTGTCAGACGGCGGATAGGGATCCCGTGAGAACCGGAAAGGGACGGTCTTAGCAAGCAACAGCCAAGAGCCTCCAGATGGCTGCTCGGCCGTGAGTAGAGCAGCGCCAGAGACTAGGATGCGACACGAGGCCTTCTTTTGTCACCTTGAACCAGACCCATGGAAGATATAGAACTTATTCTCCAGCCAGGACTGCCATGCTACCAGCCGACCAGAAACAAAAATGACAGGGGGATAACCCCGACGCTAAAATGTTCTAGCTTCCGAGCCTTCTCTGCAGATCCATGATGCCTTGGCAATGCTGAGAACTAGACAGGCCAAACAGCCCGAAACCCAGGGGCTTGATGACGACGCCAAGCCACCACCAGCTACCAAGAGCCCGAACCTTCATATTGCTCCGACAAGTTTAATATCTTCTATTCCTCCAATAGTCTCCAGGCCCACTCCCTCATTGGTCCTCAGCCGAGCTCCATACGAGCTACGAGGTTCTAGTTTCTCGTGATGTTACACATTGGGAACACCGAGACTGAATGGATCTGGCTCTCCAAATATTGTCGAACTATGGGAGCTATTGACTGAGTAAGAACTAATAACGGCATGTGAGATACGATATCGGCCTCTCCGATGGCTTGAGGGATGTGAGCCTCATACGAAGCTTTGTCGACAGTCTTTCATCGGTCCTTGCGGCTTCCTATAAGAAGCCCACGTACCTTAGGTCCATCTCCCCCAAAGTTGACCAAGTCTCTCATCTCGCTGTCCATCTTGGAGTCCAAATTCACAACAGCGCATTCTTGCAGATCGTTCTCCTCTCTTGCCACTTTCATTCTCCGCCATCCATTTCTGGAAACAGGAAATCTCTCTCTCCCCATTCAGCCGCTGCCCAAGTAGCGTCACCATTCCGATCATACCATGGCAGAAGAGGTCTTGGTGTTGCTGCTCGGCACCCTCAATGTGGCAGTCGACGCGCATGAAGCCGCTTGCACCAAAAGAGCGAAGATTCAATAACTCGTGCCTGCTCTCAAGAACCTCCAGAATCATCTCAACGAAGCCTGAGCGCTTCGCATCAAGGCAAGGGAAGCATTGAGCGACCAGGCGAAAAACCTCCTCAAAGGATGCAAGTAGAAGGACCTGGGCCCCGAGTGGCGCACGAACAGCCGCAAGGTCAAGAACTTGGTCCATTTGCTCTTGAAATGGAGTGACAAGAGGGCCGAGATTTGCGAACCCCGAGTTAAGGAATGCACTGAGAGTCTGTAGGAATCCATAAGTGAAATTAGGACGATAGACAAGGAATTTTCGCCGGCGACAGATCTATCGCATAGGCTCCGGATATCTCACAGCACTGTTTTCCGCGAGCCCCAGGCGCAGCATGTGCCTCATAATTACTTCCTACGCACCACGGCCCTGGGCGAGGCCAATGGTAACCCAGCTGGGGCCGAGATCTTAGCCGTAGGCGCCCGGGGTCGTGGCGCTTCCCGGGGTCGTAGTGGTGCCCCGGCTCGTGGTGGCGGCCCAGTTCGTGGTTTTACCCAAGCCCGCAGCAGCGTGCAGATTCGTGGCAGCATGGCCGTTCGGCTAGATGCCACCAAGAGAGAGCCTGGTAACCAAACCAGTGAAGATACCGACACTGGTAACTCCAACGAGGAGTAGTACCCTGACGAGGAGGAGTTAGGTCAAACAGACGACGACCTCAGCGGGGAAAATTAAGAGGATAAGCTTTAGAGATTATGGAGTCTCTAGCAAGCTCTCCAACAACATAGCTTGAACCTACGCTCCAAAAACACAAGGGCGCCCAGTTGTTCGTTTCGGTTAGGAGATTGTTGTCTTTTCCTATGTATTTCCTTTTCCCCAATGTTCGTTCCTTTTCCACATGTACTTAGGCTAATTATAGACTTAGCTTCTCACCGTAGTTTCGTTTTAATAGACTGGGGCGGTCACCTGCGCATGATCCCGGACAGCGAATTCGACTCACGCCCCTCAATAATTAGTGTCGCCACATAACCTCCCATCGATAAGCCCCTAGAGCTAGAGGCCACCGGCGAGCTGGAGCAGCATTTGCTCAGCCTGCGCTCCCGCCTAGAAGTTTTGATTGGTATCCGGCTGCCACTGTCGCTTACCTGGAGGACGAACAAGGAAGAGAAAGGCTAATTAATAATCACTGAATTTGACCCTCCGATCCGCGTACCATCGAATCAATCTGTCCCCTCTGAGCCGGTTTGCGGTAGGTCTGCATGGTTGAACATCAAACAAAATTCACATTACTGCTCGCACACAAGTCAAAGAATGCACATGACGAGGGTGCTGTGTCAGAGTTGGGGACACATCCCACACCGGGGGGTGTCAGTTGTAACTTGCACGACGGGGCCTACCTAAAGTCACAAATGACTTGGTCACCCTGTGAAACCTATACTGCGGTCAGTTGAGACCGGAGCTTCCATGCCCAACTTGGAAGTAAAGTTTATTCCGTATATACATTGTGAAGTGACCGGGCCAGGACTACCGGACCAGGGCCATGCACAACGAGGGTCTGCCCCCACACTTACTAACTTCCACACAATCACATGATAAACGCTCTCAGGCTGAAAAGGGCCCCCAGGCCCTCCCACACTCTGCCATCCCCACCAGGCTAGTCGGAGCTGACGGTGACAGTGGACGACCCGCTGCTCTGGTAACCCTCCGTAGCCACGATCATGTAGTCGTGAGCGCCGAGCTTCATGCCGTTCTTGGCCCAGGCGTCGAAGTGGGCCTTGGTGTCGACGGTGCCGCTGGACCGCTTCTGGTCCCGGACGGACCAGTACTGCTGGAAGGTGCGGGTGCCCTCGATGGAGGGCTGGTTCGTCCGCGTCGACTGCGCGATCACGTACGTCCCACCGTTGGCGCTGATGGTGCCCTTCCTGGACGCCTGGCTCGACGGGTTGTAGGTCCCGAAGTTCTCGACCACGTAGTACTCAATCAGCGGGTTCTTGGTCCAGCCGTAGATGGCCAGGTAGCTGTTGCCGTTCGGCTTGTAGTCTGCCTGGTATGTGATGTTCCTTGGTGGCGGTTGTGATGCGGTGTTAGATAGAGGGTTTTGATTGGTACGCCGACTGGTAAGCTCACTGGTGGCCGTATCATTGGTAAGGGTAATGGCCGGGGGTTATTAGAGTAATAAATGTATCACTTACTTCGGGCCACCGGGATTCCAGCCCTTGCCACCGACGAGGTTGCCGCCAGTGCCCCAGGTGATGGTGTACTTCCCACCTGGTCCGTTGGTGTAGGTGGCCTGCGCGCCGTTGTCTGTCCACCACGAGTAGTAAAAGCCATCGTGGGTGCCGGTCGCGCTCGGGGTGCCACCTCGAATCTGAAGGTACTTCTCGCGCATGGTCTCAATGGACGGCGCGGGACCAGCAACGGCGCTAACAGCGGCCGATGCGGCTAGGAAGAGGGAGGTAAGGCAGACCATTGCGGCGGCTGGTTGGACGGAAGGAGGTGTGATTCTGTAGCGAATCAAGATCTTGAACACCCAAAGTCGATGGGGAGGACTGAGTGATGTATGGCTTGTCACTGGGTATATCACCACGCTGGAAAGTAACCGATCACTCCCTGAGGAACGGAGGGGCGAGTCGCTTGTACGGATTCTGAATGGAATTTGATCATAGCTTTATATGATGAGCCGAAGAATCGATTACGCATGGGATCAAGGGGGCCGGGAGGACACTAGGGACCGCCTCCCCCTATCCCATCAGCATAATGATCATCTTAAGTTGACATGATTCGTGAAGGTTTAACCCGGCTCCCCCGCATCATTCTGCCATTGGACACACACTGATGTGGATGCTACTACCGGTTGACCGGGAGAACCTGGGGAGACCTGGTTTGTAAAATTGTAGATCAGCCAACTCAGCCATGTCCACGTTTGTACGAGCACCAATAAACCCCCCCCCCCCCCCCCAAAAAAAACCCAAATGAATGCAGTCACCATTCCGCCCAGCCGCTGCGATCTCTTGACTCTGATTGGCAATGCTTGATTGAACGCCCGAGCTGTGGTAGGCGATGTGCGTGCTGGGCCTGCTGAGTGGGAACGGAGCGGTCTGGTTGTCCCTCGTGTCCCACCTTGAGCTCTTTTGGCGACGGAAATGACCAAGGCTCATATATATTACAGTTAACAACAACCCTTGGTCAATGTCCCCACCCACCATATATCGTGGACCCATGGTTAAACACGGGGTGGGGTCATAATGTTTACTCTCCCTTCCATCCCCCGCCAATGACTCTACATCTCGTCCCGGGCCTGTTGTGTATCGTCGTCTCATCTTAACACCAGTGGCTCTGGCATTTGGTGGCTGACAGATTCTTGAATCTCTGTCTCTCGCACGTGACGGACCCTTTCGGTGCGGATGCAATCCTTGCCTGTTTATGGCTCCTGAATCTCATGTCAGCTACTGTCTTACGGTCGTACAGCTACGAGAGACAGCCGAGTCATCATTGTGGCATTGAAAGTTTCTTGCTTCATATTGTGGCCAAGCCGGGTCACAACCGCTATTTGGAAAACCGCGGCTTAAATCCTAGCGTCCTCCTGGGGGCTCAACATATCCTTATCGGAGCAATTCCCCAGACTTTTGTACAGCCTAATTGCCCATCTTGGCAGGCCCCTCCGATTTAGTTCCCGCACCTGGATGGGCTGTCTCGGGATTAGCTGCTCAGATGCTCCGATTCCGCATTGGGTAATTCCGGCAGAATGCGCCCTGTGGGCTGGGCTGTGAATTCCCCTAAAGGCCGTCACACCCAGGGAGCAGTGAGCAAAACATCGACTGGGTAGCAGGTGGTGGACAGACTGTGTATGATAGGTATCGATCAGATTGGTGACTCGGGATCCAGCCCATAATGATGCCCTGGGGAGTAGTCCACGTAATCAATCAATATGTTGTACCCATTCCCCCCGTAAAGTCTGGCCAGAATTAGCCACGGCTTCGGGTCACAAGGTGTAGAATTGCGACAGGCAAGGATCTTCAAACTGGCATGGCAGGACCATTAGGCACTAGCATGTCTGACCATGTCTCCGATTGTCCAAGCCCATAGACTCTGGGGGCTTCCTGACTGCCTCTAAGAGTACCTAGAAGCCCAAGACCCAAACCAAGGCAGAGGTCTCGATGCCAAGGAACGTTTCCGCCCTCAGAGGTTGGCATAAATGCCTGACAGTAGCTACCGGAGCATTAGAAGAAATAGCAGTCACATCATTGAAAATCTGACGAGACGCAACAATGAGGATGAACGGGTTTCTTGTAGTCATGGCATTGTGCTACATGAACCCCGTACTAGTACTGTCCAAAAGAAGAAATATCCCCTGGGCAAAACCGGACTTTGAGCCACTTATAAACTGTGTTAACAACTCATCATCCTTCTCCTTTCGTTATAGTTTCGAAAGAGCTCAAATGATGGAGTAGCAACCCTAATGCTCTTACGGCGGGATTCAATGACAATTAATTACCACATGACACGTTAGAAAAAATAACTGCCTTTACAACCTAGCGTCCTGGACAGGCGACAAGAAGAATCCCGTATCCAGATGCCGCACAGGATTCCTCACCTATAAGACAAGGTATGAGGGCTGTCTACCCTTAGCCCCAGAAAAAAAGGTAAAGAAGTGCAAGTCAATTCATTCCGTCTGTACTGACCCTACCAACATGATGTGGCACATCAATAGCCGCACTGCCGGAGACTTTTTCCGGCTGCTGGGATGTGCAAGGGTGACGACCAACAATTAATAGGTGCGAATGACACATTCCCCCGCGTTTCGTCGGAATCCCCGCATGAGGGCCTAGGAAATTTCCCAGGGGCGGGGATCCTGAAGTTGGCCCGATGGTATTCCCTTGCGGTTGGGGGAGTCCTTGGGGGAGTGAGTTCCTGATCAACGCCGGGAGGTCGGTCAGTCGCTCGAGCGAGGTTCTCGCTGGGAAACCCGACCCCCAATGATCAGCCAAATTCCCGCGAAAACTTCCACCGACCGCCCGAACACACCTGGGGTGACCCACAAATCTTCCACCTATGCAATGGCTGATACAGGACCTCTAGTCTTGAGCCTCTTTCAATAATAGATTGCGACTGGCTCCAATTTGATAAGCCTCAAATTGGCACAGGCGTACGGAGTAGTGTATGAGTGGCACAGTTGTGTGATATTGCTAGAAGTCAGCTCGAACCCGGTAGGTCTCTACTCCCCCCCTCTTCTTCAAGGACACCCGACAGACCCATCATGAAGTACCATTGGATAGGCCCCATGGTTGTCCTGCTGCGGCATGCGGCGGCGGCACGACCCGATGGGGTGCCACCTCGCCCAGAGATCACCCCGGCACCATTCAACAGCGGAAGGGACATGCCATACTCTCCACCTCGGGACGGGAACCGATTCTGCTTCGTCACGCCTAGCGCCTGCAGTGGAAAGAGAGATGACGCGGGCGCGATCGTCCGGGCCCTGAAGGAGTGCAACAATGGCGGCACCGTCGTCTTTGACCAGTCGTACCTGGTCGCCTCCCCCCTGGACCTCACCTTCCTGAAAGCCGTGGACGTGGTCATCACCGGGGAGATTCACTTTGATGACAGTGACGTGTACTACTGGGCCAACAACAGCTTCAAGTACGCATTCCAGAACCAGTCCGTCTTCTGGAAGTGGGGCGGCGAGGACCTCAACATCTACGGAGACCTGAGCAAGGAAGGGGGATCCCTGATCGACGGGCACGGTCAGGCCTACTGGGAGGAGATACGGACCAACAAGGGCCTCCTCCGCCCGATGCTGTTCGCCTTGGATGGGGTGCGCGGCGCGACCATGTCGAACCTCCGTATGCGCAACCCGCCCAACTGGTTCAACCTCATCGCCAACAGCACCGATGTCCTGGTCAGCGGCATGGACCTGCGGGCGCAGTCGCTGGGCGGGGTCACCATCGCCAACTCGGACGGCTGGGACACGTACCGTTCCGACCGGGTGGTGATCCAGGACAGCTTCGTGCGCAACACGGACGACTGCGTCTCCTTCAAGCCCAACAGCACCAATGTGGTGGTGCAGAACATGGACTGCGCCGGCTCGCATGGCATGAGCGTCGGGTCGCTGGGCCAGTACCGGGGCGAGGTGGACATTGTCGAGAGCCTCTACGTTTACAACGTCACCATGGCGAACGCGAGCGACGGCGTGAGGATCAAGGTCTGGCCCGGGGTGTACACCAACTTCCAGACGAACCTCGTTGGCGGTGGAGGACTGGGGAGGGTGAGGAATGTGACTTATGACCTATTCCATAGCACTAATATCGACCGGGTCATCACGATCACGCAGTGTTATGGGCAGAGCAATAAGACACTCTGCGCTGAATTTCCGGTGAGTTAAGGAAAGGGAGCCTGGTTTTGGCCCAGGTTGGTTGGGCCATAGGTCGCAAGGGGTATAATTAATTAATGGGCAAGCAAGAGTGGAATGGGGATGAGACTAACAGAAACTGATCAACGTCATTGCAGGCCAACCTAACCATCGACGACATCACCATCAAGAACGTATACGGGACGGCGTCGGCCAAGCTAGATCCGCAGGCCGGCACCCTCGTCTGCAGTGCTCCTGACGTAAGTTTGGGTCTCCATTTTTCTCAATTCTTTCCTGAAGCTATTATTGTCTGCATCGCACTTTTCTTCTCAAGTCTCAACTGATGAACATTTTGGCCACCCCCAACTCTCCGCCCCAGCGGTGCACCAACATCCGGGCCGAGAACATTTCCATCACGGTCCCGAGCGGTAACCCGCCGGTCTGGGAGTGCGTCAACATGAACAATGCTTTGTTGCAGCTGAACTGCACTGGTGGGGTAGGTGGCGATCGCGACACTGGGTCAGGATGACGGATGGAGGGCAGGCTATGAAAACAGCTGTCCCGGTCGGTTGCCCAACAAATAATTAGAGGCGTAAAAGAGCATGCTGCAGACAATCACATACTCAGGTAAACGGATATTTGCCTGCTTGCATTATCGAAAATAAAGGCGGGGGATGCAAACATGTGATCGAGTACACTGTAGGGAGTCAAGTCGTCCGTAGTCAACAAGAGCAGGCGCTTCTTCGCCCGGTCTGCCAAGAAAGGGGCTCAATCTTTTGGATTCAAGCGTTGTTCCACCAGGAACCTACCAGCGGGAGACCTATGGAGTCCACTACCTACTACCTATTTATCTAGTCGTCACATTTGTGTTCTTCTAGATCTCGTAGTATGTCGTAGACTTTTATCGAGGACTTCCAGGGGCTGGCTGCTTTGCACGCTGTTCTAGTGTCTGCCAAGACTGCAACAGCAGGGGGATATAATTACCGTTGATTACTACCTTGTCAACAAAACATCAAGGCAACTGCAAGCGCTCCAAGCAGGAAGCAACCCAGCTTGTAACCCGACCAACCGCCTGGCAGGCTGGTCTAAATTCCCGATGCCGCCCTTCGGTGGCTTTCCCCGGATTTTCCGGCCCCCTTTCCGTACTGGTGCCGGGGCGGATGCCCGCGTTGTGCCAAGCCAGGCAGGTAGTGGACAAAAATTGATCAGGTAGCGCCTTGGCATCCAGGAGGGTTGAGGCGCTGTGGCGCAACCCCCTCCTCCTTTAATTTTCCATCGTGCCATCGGGCTCCGCATGTTGTTCCTCCGCCAATTGCGACGGCCACTGATGAGGGCAGTGACAGTGAACTTTGCCTAAGCAATAAATGCCTTCAAAGCATGCCTGATCGGCGGGCTTGGGATGATTGCCTCGAGAAGCATCTGTTCCTCTGGAAGGCACATTAGCAGGACCATGGTTAGGTTCCGGCCTCTGTTGCCCTGGCCCGGCCGCTTATACAGGGCGGCTTAACTTCGCCGATTATTTCATGGCTGAGTTTATATTTGATCCGAACAGCGCCTGCTTGCTTCCAAGTTTGCTCAACTACGTAGGAAACCCGGTTTTCCTTATTCTATCCGTGGGCACCCGGTACATCTTATCGCTTTGTTATCTGCCCAGGATGCGATTCTCCACAACCTCAACGGCCCTCGTGGCCCTCGCTGGCTCTGCAGCAGGCTACAACTTCTCAACCCCGTCGGACCTTGACAGTTCCGTCTGGGAGGCTGCCGGACTTGGCGAGGCCCGATCGCTCGGGGACCACGTCAACAACAGACCCACCAAGCGCCAGAGCGGCTGGAACCCCCCGTCCAACCTTGTCACGCCCTTGAGGCAGGTTTGGGACCACTGCATGGCCACCTACAACAACGGAAACCTCCCCGGACTCCGTAACTATGGCTGGGACCAGATCATGGCCACCAGGGGGTAAGTATGTGTCCCTCGCCCTAGCCCTCCCCGACTTTGGCATTATTCTGTCAGATGGAACGTCTGGCATCTACTATAATTAATAGTAGATCTACTGCGACGTTCGTGAGCAGTGAAAAGCCGACGCTAACAAGCGGCGCGTAACCCCATCAACAACAGCACCATCAATGTCTGCGTCCGGTGGGAGTCCAGCGCGAGCGTGACCGAGGCGCAGCGCGCGCAGGTGGCCAGGGTCTACGCCGAGCAGTACCAGAAGTGGTTCTCGTGGCTGTACGGCTTCGGCGGCTTCCCCTTCTCCTCCGTCCAGGTCAACGTCGTCGGCTGGGCCGTCAGGGACAGGGCCCTCCTCCGGGGCTCGACCGCCGGCATCGACGTCCACACGGGCTTCACGGGCGAGGGCGCGCCCCAGTGCAACCCGGCCTGTGGCCGCTTCTTCCACCAGGACAACAACTACGGCCAGTGCCCCGGCGGGTCTGCCAGGCACTACGACCACAGCCTGTGGCTTACCGACGGGTTCGGCGGCGGCGCCGGTGGCGACTGGGGCCAGAGGATCGGGAGGGAGTACTTCATGGGCGCGCTCGGCTCGGCGAACGTGCACATCCTGCTGCATGAGATGGGCCACACCTTCGGTCTGGACGATTGTGAGTCAGACTTTAATTCTCCTAGCATCCCCGATAATTAATTATAACAAGGTTCAAAAGGATAGTTCACATATCATATCAACTATTGGGACTGACCAAAGACAAACGGCTCTCTAATTAATTAGTCTATGACTGGACCCCTAGTGGGGTCAGCAATTTCATCATGCGTGCCGGTTCCGCCGCGCAGGTTACCGACTTTGACGGCTGGATGCTCCGCAACTGGTGGTATGAGCTCTCGCGGATCCGGTCTGGCTGGCGGCCTTAGGTTGCAGCTGTAACATCGACTCGGTCGATCGCGACCCTGTGACCCTAATGCTACCGTGCTGCGATAAGGTGACAGAGCCCGTTGCGAAGGGCAGGGGGCCTTGTCCGTGTCGGCATCCGAGCCGGACTGGACTGGCCAGTGAGAACCAAAAGTCGAGTTTGCCGCATTGTTTCTGCTTTATTGTTGTATATAGTTTGCCGTACATACTTTCGTTTCTTCTGTTACCCCGATCTGTGGCACAGTCATTGCCTCGAATGGCACTAGTGTCTGTTTCTTTCCTGCTCTGTTCCCTCTTCCGCTCCTCCCTTGCTAGGAACTTCACCCTTCACCGTGGTCGGACTCCTCACCGCCCGGGATCTCCCAGATCATGAAGCCGTTATCCCGGTGTGTCGCCCCCTTCCCATGAGATCGATATTCGGCCGACACGTATCGCAGACTCGGCGAGATACTGGGACAGTAGAGGCTTCTCCCCTCTAGTTTGATAACGCATACGGTGTGAGCGGAGGCGACAGTGTTTTCCCGATCGACCCCCTTCAACTCCCAGATGTCGATGACTCGGTCCGTGGTCATGCGGTCCGATCTCGATATTGCGGCCAGGGTTCGTCCGTTATACGAATGAACCGAGAAGACTCTCTTGGGGAACAGAATGCCACGAACTTGGCCAATGTCATCCGGATGGCAGCCATCGAAGGAATGGAAGGAATGAATTGGATTGGTGGCTAGGTCCCCGGCAGAAGTTTTTGCTTCGAGGTGGTAGACGTTCAGGATCTCTGCATCGACAAACCACATGGTGGCGAGCCAGCAAGAATTCACGGTTGCGAACGCAACACGGGCGTTCTTCATGTTTGTGGCACCAGCGCTCCTGATGTCGATGCGAAAAGTGGCGATGCTGATATTATCCACTGTATCATGGATTGTGATTCGAATATCGGTGTCGGTGATGGTGTGTGCCAGCGCCAGCTGTCTAGAGTCTGGGCTAAAGGATGCCTCAACCGTCTCAAGATATGGCCATGTCTGTACGTGGTGGTAGTCCCCGTCTTGACCTCGGCGGAGGAGCTCAGTGCCGAAAGGGGATCTCCGGGTCGCAAGGTAGCGACTATCCGGGCTGAAGGTGATATTTACAAGACCTGCTCGTGAGGGGAAGGGCGACCGATACTCCTTGGGCACCTGAGTCGCGCTTTTGTGGATCCAAAAGGTGTCCCCTTCCAGTCCCAGGACCAGGGACGCTTGGTCGGGAGAAATGCTGAGACACCGTATTGCCCCGCGCACGGGAACAAGTGTCGGCCCATCGACCTTGAATGGGATCTGAATCCGAAAGACTTGTTTGGTGTAGTCGCCTTCGATGAAGATGATGCTCGAGCTGGACTCCCATATTGCCGTATGCGCGCGAACGCCCTGGGCCAAGTCGGGGGTGATGACGACGTCCTGACTTCGCAGTATTTTGTGGGTGGAATGACTGGCTTCGTTGGCCTTGTTCGAGGAGGGCCCCCGTTCAG
This sequence comes from Pseudohalonectria lignicola, assembly GCA_003049395.1. Taxonomy (NCBI): domain Eukaryota; kingdom Fungi; phylum Ascomycota; class Sordariomycetes; order Magnaporthales; family Ophioceraceae; genus Pseudohalonectria; species Pseudohalonectria lignicola. The sequence continues at coordinate 248,470 of PYSP01000005.1, read as the reverse complement.
CCAAATGACGGCAGGGGGTTTCGGGAGACCGAGATTGATGGCCGCCATCCAAAACGGACTCCGAGTATTCCGTTATAGAGTCAATGTACCGCTGCATTATAGGGCCAAAATCAGAGGGATCTTCCTCCACAGCCACCGACGCAGCAGGCAGCAAAGACTGCAGCCGATATATCTCAGCGAGTATCTGATTGGTGTCCCCTCGGAGGGCACCAGCTGTCTCTAGTATCATCTCTGTGTCGCCCTTTATCATGGAGGATTGTTGTGTCAGCTGGTTTGTGTCCTGCTTGACATCTCGGATTGCCGCTCTGCATGGTAATTATCACTGATCAGCATGATTATTGTCAGAGAGGGGCTCAATGTTATACCACTGGTGTAATGCCATGTTGGTGCCACGTTATAGTGCCTGACCGACGGCCTCACATATCACTTGCTCAAATTGCTTCGGATAAAAGATTAAATGGACTCTGTAAGGAGGACGTACAGAGTGGAGACCTCCAACGCGATATTCAACGCGCGCAAATGGGCGTCTAGCTGCTTATTGTAGCCCTCGACGTCAGATTTCCCCTTCATCGCCCATTTGGCCGAGCGCAGCGGACCGCTCTGGTAGCTCTCGAGAAGTACGTTCAACGAGCGCAGGACATCATGACAATTGGAAAGGACGGGGATGATTTGCTTCTTGATCGACTCCGGCATCCCAAGACTCTGTCGTTTCGCTCCCTGCAGATCATCCTCATCCATGTTCTCATTCTCGGCGACGAGGAGGTCCAGCACCATAGTGAGCTCCGCCAGCTGTCGCGATGTGGCCGCTAGGTCTTGTCGGGCATCGCGCACTGCCCGTACGAACGTAGAAATAGCAGTGGACGTCTGGGCGATGCCGCTGATGATGCCCAGGCAAGACGCAGTGATGGAGAGCGGGTCCATCCTTGCTCTTTATTATCGACGAACAAGCGTCAGACAATTGAGGGGTTGGGTAACGGCAGGTGATCTTGCTCGCGGGGAACTGTGAAGTGGTTGAGTTTCAATTCTCAGCCATGGACGATGCCCACGCAGCGCGCCTCACACCTGCATGAGGCCTCCAATCCTGGCTTAGCTATGTAAGGATAACTCCACTGCCCCATTTAAACAGAATCTACCACCTCCTTACATAATAACTAGCTTACTCATCAATCCAAACAGGTTCGGGACCAACCAATAATCTTAGCTCACCGCCTTACCCTTAGATGGGCAGATTACAATACAAAGGTCTTCTTCCCACTGCTCTCAAGACTACTCTTTCAGTGGCTAGGTAGGGTTTATTAGTGGCCCGGGTCGTCCCCTAGCCTTTTTGGACGATTAGCAAGACTGAGCGCTATCGGCTAGCGGTACTTTTGTGTACGAGCAATCTAATGATACTGTGCACATGTGGCTTCACCACGTAAGGCGATGAGCTAAGATTATTGATACGGTCCTCCGTACCACAATCCCATTGATATAAATAGGTGGAAGAGTTGCGACAGTAGTGAAAGTCAAGGTGAAAGGGAGGGATCCATTATCGGTATTTTCAAAGATCTTTACAAGCAGGTCCTCCGCCCACTTACGCGTTAGAAACGTCAGAATTACAATTGCTGTTGAGACGCGCTGTAATACAGTGGTCGCACGTCAAAATTATAGTTGATACAAGCCGTAATACCAAGCACAACTACCCATAGAAAAAAAAGATCAAATGACGTCAGAGTGAGAGAACCCAGTTAATAATTGGATCCCATCTCCCATCCGGAACACGCCACCTTACCAACCATACACATTTCCTTTACACCGATCATTATCACCAGAACTGGGGTCGCTCAATGTTGCCTCAACGAGCGCGATGCAGTTGATGCTCTCTCTAAGCTTCAATATATGAGTTATAATTAAATATGCCGGTCACTACGCGTTCACAGCAGACCGGCAGTAGCAGCCAAGCCAATGTACAGGGTGTCAAGACCGCACTGGGGAGTTTGCCGAGAAAACGAAAAGCATCCCCGCAAGAAAGCTCGGGACGTGCACGGAAGACCAAGAGAAAAGACATCAAGCAAGAAGACAGCAGTGACAAGCTACAGGACAAGGCTAGGGACAACTCTTGGGACAAGCATAGGGACAATGCCAAGAAGAGTCCCCGGGATTCTGCACCAAGGCGTGTCAAAAACGGAAATGGAGCGAACCACGACGGCCAGGAAGGCCAAGCCGACCACTCCATCATGATCAACCGAGCCCCTGTCCTGCAGCTGTGGGGTGCATCCGTCGCCCAGTTCCTCCACCCTGAAATCTCTTGGGAGCTCTGCCTCAGTGTTGGAAGCAGCATTGCCACCATCATCGCCATCTCCAAGGGCCGCTCAATCGGGACCATTGCAGAGGCCGACCCGTCCAAGAAGAAAAAGGACAAGAAGAAGGAGGAGCCATCACTCAGGGTCATGGGATTCTCCATGACTGTGAAGGGCGATGGTGTAGTGGTCAAGGGCAAGGTGCAGACGGCCAAGGAGGGGAATCTTGTGTCCAAATACGGTGGAGATGAAGGCTACGAGTCTGTGAAGACGACGATGCGGGAGTCGTTGGCATCGTGGAAGGGGTTTGAGAAGGAGTTGGATAAAGGTGGGTTCCACATGTATGAAGAGTTCCGACCTGTTGTGCCACCTGGACAGAAGGGTTGGGGCCGGAAGGGGAAGCTCGACCCTGACCGGATCAGAGAGGTTGTGCAGCGGTAGCGAGCTTTGTCGGACTGTCGGACTGTGGTCCAGGTTGTGGTTGCACTCGGGTGGTGGGGAGTAATTAATACTATGTAAGGAACCTTGCATTCGACTGCCCACCCAGCTGGATTTCTTTTGCTGACCATCTGTTTAGCCACTGCCGCTCGGAGATATCACTTCTCGTTTGAGGCTATATCTGCAACCCTGCCAATCCCCCGCCAATCTGGTGGGAACGTCTGACAGTCTTACGAACCCCAGAGAAGGAATTAATAACCTTAATATCACGCCCCGCATTCTCTGGGGTGCCGTTGCATGTAGTCGCAGTTTCCGAACCGGCATTCGTCACACCTCAAAGCTCAGACTGCTACGGCCCAGTCTGCCGGACTCCCTGGCCGCACAGAAAGCATGGTGACAAACAGCGATGAGGGGCCTTCTTTAGGGAAATCTTACATAAAATGAAGTCCAGGTTCCGATGCACTCGACACACGGGATCGAGGCTTCTCTCCCGCCATGGTAATTACTGGACGAATTCTCGCCAGAATCCAGATGCAGACCACAATGCTGAAATACAGCCTGTTGGGCCTGCTTCTCGGCTCCCTAGTGGGCATCACAGAGGCTAGCCCCCACTCCTCGATCAAGACGCAGTCCTCACAGCTTCGTGATAAATACGACTTTATTGTTGCGGGGGGTGGAACATGCGGTCTCACGATTGCCGATCGCTTGACTGAGGCGTTCCCAAATAGTGAGCTACCCCTTGTGCGCGCCCAACCTCCGGGAAGAGTGAGTGAAAGGGCTAACCAATGTTCCAACAACAACGTGGCAACAGAAACCGTCCTTGTGATCGAAGTTGGCGACGTCGAGTATGCGCCGGGCGTCTTCGATCCGCCTTTGAGGAGCTGGGGTGGTTCCGGGCGTAGGGCTAGCTCCTCAGACTTTCAGTCGTTGCCAAACCCCGCGGTGAAGAATAAGACTGCTGCTGTCTCCGTCGGGAGGGCGGTGGGTGGGAGCAGTGCTATCAATGGCATGTTCTTTGATCGTGGCTCGCGCTTCGATTACGACGCTTGGGCGGCCCTGGGAAGCCCTGATTTTGATGATAGCGAAGATAAATGGGACTGGAATGGGATTTTCCCATTTTTCAAGAAGGTTGGGAAGTGGCGGGTGGAAGAACTCGTGGTGATGATATTGGGATGGGATGGATATGGCTGATCATAACCCGCATACTGCAGAGCGTTACATTCACAGAGCCTTCCGCCGAGGCGGCCGAGAAGTATAATTACACATGGAACCCTGCGGCGTATGGCGGGTCGACTCCTATATACTCCAGCTTTCCCCCCTTCCTCTGGGCCGATCACCACGTCGCCCGTGGCGCTTGGAGGGACATGGGCGTGCGGGTGTCACCAGAATGCGCCGCTGGAGACAAGGAGGGGATCTGCTGGGTACCAAATTCACAGCACCCCATTACTGCAAGGCGGTCGCACTCTGGACTGGGGCACTTCGCTGATGTCAACGCCACAAGACCCAACTATGACCTACTGGTGAAACATCAGGTTATCAGGGTCATCTACCCAGACGGCAATGCTTCGATGGGAACACCCGTGGTGGAGATTAGGGCCGTGGTCGGTGGGCCGCTGCTCAACGTGACAGCCTCGGCTGAGGTAATTGTCTCGGCGGGGGCACTGAACACACCCGCAATCCTCCAAAGAAGTGGGATTGGTCCGGCCTTGTTTCTAGAGAGTGCCGACATCCCTGTTGTGCTTAACCTCCCGGGGGTTGGTTCCAACTTTCAGGACCACTCTGGGCCGGGATTCTCGTGGAACTGTGAGCGCATCACTGCATCGGCACTTCGGGCAGCACGGAGGGTGGCATCATGGCATTGCTTCCCGCCCCCTGGGAGTTGCCTCGCAGTCGACACTAACATCACACACATCAAACCTAGACACGACGCCGCTGAGCCTCTATCCCCTACCGTCTGCCATGCTCAACAACACGTTTTTTGCTGAGGCAACAGCTGCCTTCGACGCAACCCCCGCGCAGGGCCCATACACGCTCGCAATGTCCACCAGCGCCATCTTCGTCTCGCTACCTAACATCACAGCCAACTATTCCGACATCATCGACCAGATCCGCGACATGGCCACCGACTCAGGCACCGCGTCGGCCCACCTCCCCGACGACCAAAGGTCAGACCCAGCCATGAGGGCCGGCTACCTCCGTCAGCTCGAGGTGCTCGCCGACCTGCTGTCCAACCCACGCGCCGCCAGCATCGAGGCCCCCTTCGCCACCGGGACGGCCATGCGGGCCTTCTTGCTGCACCCACTCAGCAGGGGCACGGTCAGGATCGACGCGGACAACCCACTCCGGCTGGTGCTCGACTACCGTGCGGCGTCCAATCCCGTCGACATGGACCTGCATCTCGCGCATCTGAGGTACCTGCGCAGGATGATCGGGACGCCCACCATGCAGGCGCTGGGGGCGGAGGAGCTCACCCCGGGCTCGGGCGTCAGCGACGAAGACGAGGCCGCCTTGACCGAGTATGTGAAGGACCAGATGACGTTTTCTTTCATGCATCCTTGCTGCACGGCAGCTATGATGCCGAGGAGGATGGGAGGGGTCGTCGGGACGGATTTGAAGGTTCACGGGGCTGGGGGGTTGAGGATTGTGGACATGAGTATCATGCCGCTTGTTCCTGGGGCGCACTTATCGGCCACGGCTTATGCGGTAGCGGAGAAGGCAGCAGATATCATTATCAGACACTGGAAGAAGTTCGAGACGTAGCAGGCTGGGTGAGAAGAGGGAGGGGCAGGTTGGTTGGAAGGCTGCAAACCTTCGATTTGGGGAACAATTGACCATCCTAGGAGAAGAGTAGAACACCGTGGCCAAACCAAGCACCAAATGAGAGGGGTTACAGACATGAAGGAAGACGCTACCAGAAAGCACTGAGACGACAAAAAGGGGAACCTGCAAAAGTCAGGGTTTGAACAGTCTTCCTAGAGCCCGAAAGAAGAAGAGAACACTTCTAATGAGCTGAGAATGAGAGACTTTCGATGACGGTCGAGGAGGAGAAAAAAGGAGACTACTAGCGTGCGGTACCTCCCGAAGGGTTTTCCTCTGCGCATAACGAAGTAACCAACAATGGTCAAAGGAGCACTGAAGAGGGGCGCGCCACTCTCGCCTGATAAACAACTTTCTCCCAACCACCTCTCCCTCCCCCGGCCCCTTACAGCATGGCCTTGCGGACACTGTTGGCAAAGTTGTCGTCCTTGAAGGGCGGGTTGGCGTCCCCGAAGATGCCCGGCTGGCTGAGCCCGTCCTTGGCCGCCTGGGGCATGGCGTCCCAGTCGGAGATGGCGTGCGTGACCCCGACGGTGTCAGTGAACTGCAGCTCGTGGTTGGTCGGGAAGCTGGTGAAGTACTCAACCTGGACCGTGTTGCCGCTCCTCTGGGGCGTCGCCGTCTTCTTGTAGTCGCCGTGGCCCGACGCCGCCGCGCTCACGATGGTCTCGCCGTCCACGATCAGCACGATGTTCTCCCAGTCGTGCCTGTGGCCCCCGGCCACGTTGCCCGCGTTCGGCTGGTCCTTGGGCATGTACCAGGCGTACATGATCCCCAGCCTGCCGTCGACGGCCCCGGCGCGCGCGTACGTCTGCGCCTTGCTCTGGTCGCGGCACCCGGCGCTCGGGTTGCCCGTGTCCTGGAGGCCCGCACTGGTGTCGCCGGCATCGGTGACCGCCGGGTAGGGCTGACAGCCGTGGGCGATGTGCAGGGCCGGGTTGAAGAGCGCCATCAGCCGCCCATTCTCGCCGTCCGCGATGCGCTGGGCCACGGGGCTCAGCGAGTCGTGGGCTATAGAAGCGCGGGGCATCAGGGCGTGCTCGAGGGGGGCGCCGATGGCCGTGGCTGCGAGGGCCAGGATGGAGATGAGGGCGTTGTTCATCATAAAGATGGGGGGTGGAGTGGTGGCAGTGGTGATGTGGTCTTGGAGGGGATGAGAGAATTGTTTGGTTTGTTGCAAAAGTTGAGGTGTGCTTAAGGGCGGTTGCGAAGAGCGAAGGTGTGGTAAAAATGAATCCTTGAGCGAATGTGTACCTGAGAGGCGGTGAGGAGAAAAAGGAGAATGAAGCCATGTTGATGGACAGCAGGATGTGTTTATATAGGAATTTTCTTGTGGTGTTGTTGCGCTTGTTGTGCTGTCCACCATGTCTCATTCATCATTTGTATGTTGCGTTTGTTGTGGCGTCCACCATGTCTCATTCATCACTTGTACGGGTTACTGACTGATTGGATCTCCTTGGTCGATTCGGTTCATGATAATTACCTGGTGCTCCTCGTCGCCAAGGCCTTGCCGCGTAGCGGACTTTGCCGTTCAGGGAGGCATTGGGGGCACCACGAGTCAGACCCCGTCAAGATAAGGAAGGTTCTGGTCTAGGAATGATCGATAAGTTCGCGTTTATTATTTCATGCATGATCTACTGGCGGGTCGGCCGTTCCTCTCGCCTTTCGGGACCCAGGCTCATGGGTTGGGTCTCTAGCTGGCGAGTTCCGCAGCAACCGAATCTAGCCACTCTACCTCTCCCGAAATGCAAGAAGGCCGCATCACGTACCACAGTACCATTTGATTGAGTAGCAGTTCCTGTCGGAGATGCCGCATTCCACGGTCGTCTAACCCAATACCTCGGAAAGCTAGAGCCCCAGTGGCATCCATAATTTATCACGAATTCGCCATGGACTAACCTAATCATCCAGTTAGGATCCGCAGAATAGCCAGGGGTTGTGCACACATCCATGGATGCGCATCGAGCTGTTTTACGGCCATTCCTTCATGTGGAAGAGCCTTGGGTACGATCAGCCATCCATTCCCCATCATAAACCTTCAATTCGGTAATTATGATTCGTTTTTTTTTGGGACCTCGTGTCGCACTGGGCCAAACTGGGTTGTAGTTGATGAGTCTCATGCGATCTTGGCATTAAAGGGGAAATTCTAAACGAAAGTCACCTGCCGGATGGCCCCTCCCTGAGCCCCAGGAACTAGATGAGGCTGTGCTACCGAAATTCCTAGGCATCTAGGCCTGAACCTAGTTGGAACGGGAGACACATTGTGGCAGCCACTTGTCATGAACCAGAGCACTGAGAAGCTTGGACTTAAAGCTGAGACATAGGCGATCAATGCATGCGAGTCAGGAGTGGCAGCGCCGAATCGCGGAGGGACCCTATCAAGACAGTTGCCATGTTTGTCTGTCTTTGATTGAACACCAGGAAGTTTAAAAATCAGATTGGGCTTGAAGATATGCATTGGGGCTGTAGTCCACCTAAGTAGGCAGGTAGGCATGCAGAATTGAAGTCAGCCTTGGAAGGAACACCAACCATATCGCAAGACTAAAAAACCGTTAATTATTACCAGTCAGACTCAAAGACTACTGCGGTTGCGCTATTCTGAATACCTTTACCTCGAAACATCCGAAGTCCCCACTTCTCGGGTGGTTCCGTCAGCCTGTTAGAGCGTTGTCCTATTCTCTGGGGTCATACCGTCATGAGCGAGTAACCTTGTCTCTTGTCTACCTAATTGTCCTATAAAATTAACCAAGCTGGAAGTACCTTATCCCATACTTATCCCATACCTATCCAATTCCACCTACGACAAGGCAGCATAACGTTCCTCATGAAGCCCCGCACATTAGGCACGAAAGGCCGTCGACGGCTAGCGGGACAAATTCCCCTTCTTTCACAGAGGCTCGTAGTAGATGTGCTGCTGCTGCCGAGATAGTTCTGAAACTGCCAATACAGAATAGGGGTCTAGAAATTTTGAGGGCTTCCATAAATGGCCCTCTAGGATGACGGAAGCGCTATTATAGGAGCATTCGGAATCAGGATATCAAGTCGGGGAAAGTTATGTACTGTGTGAACATAATTATCATCGGGTTGACCATCAATATACTAGATGCAGTTAAAACAGCCGCTGAATGCCAAGAATCGCCATCGGATCGCTCGGCTGCGAGTCGCCTAAGGCCGAATAACGAGTCAAGCCGGACTGCCGGAAGGATACGAAGGTCGCTGCCCGAACCCTCGGCTGACACCGAATTCGTAATATTGTTTCTGATAGGATATCGGAGTCCGTCTTGCAAGCAGCAAGGCCCGTCAGCCTCTGAACATGTTGCTCAAAACACCTGCATTCTGTTGTTTCCCATGGGAGTCCGAACGCATCTTCTACTTCGGGTATGATCGCCAGCTCCCTGGCGATCCTTTGATCATCTGAGGCAAACGCTAGGTTCTGGGCTATTGCTTAATCAACCCGAGGCGTAATACACCTACCTAAGTTCACGTTGAGATCATTATACGGTCGAGCTAGTCAGGCGGCACTGATAATTTTGATGGAACCTCCCCGCGGGAGCAACGAAGGCCATTTCACGAGTTTCGAGCCAGTGGTAATTAATAGGCCAGGGACTCCGTAAAGTTTGTCAGAGCTCCTACTCTCAGCGTGAGCTGCAGCCGAGCCACCATAGCATTGTATCCCTTTCCTCCCAGACTCGGGAGAATTAAGCCATTAAATGCACAAGGAATTCTGGCTGCGGTGACTTGCCTTGGGGATGCTTGCAGAGAAGTAGTTGAGAACTAGGTACGAAACGGGTAATCTGGCTTCCCTAGATATCCCCCTTTTGACTCACGTGGCTCGGTGCACACTTTGTTGGTATTATTCCAAAAGTGCCGCGGAATTGTTATCTACCCCGTGCAGGACCGAGAGGTCAGGCAGTGGCGGGCCGAGATCACAACACATGAAAAGGAGCGACGAAGCGAGAGGCTTTTTTCTCGAGCCGGGTGATATCCCGGGTTGCGAGCCCGAACCAGGCGACCAATTGTCCGGAACCGACGCCTCCGAACCAGTGGGACAGACCTGGAGGCCAAGTAACGACCAGCAAATTAATTGTCTTGTCCCGTCAACCAGAAGCGGCAAGCACGTACAAACCCGGCGCTGGGCACCATGGAGCCGCGGATTGACAGACTAGTAGCCCGCGCCTATTGGTTTGTTGATGGGACTTTGGCATGCTGGCGCAATTCACGTCTAATGCGACCTGCGGAGGGAAGCAGCATCTCGGCACGGAACACACCGCAGAGATAGTCCGCCGGGCAACCTATTCCCTGACAACACCCGGAGCCGGAGTATCTTCCGTGCTGGGTTGGAGAATGATTAATATCGAAGCACTGGGCTAGAGCTGATGGTACTGAACTACTGATGCACCTGAGCCGTACCATATTATCGTACGCTCTTGGCTCAAGTATATAAAAAGGAGTGCTTGCGAGCGTGGTGGTCGACGATGATAACATATCTAGTTTTCGTTAAGATATAATTATCTTACAATCCCTATATCCCCATATCCGTCTCATAAGTGATCGTTCGTTCAACTACGGTGGAATCTCAAAATGCCCTCGAGACGTATCCTCCTTGCCATCGCGGCGACTGCGATCGGCCCTTCGGCTTTCGCGCTGCCCAGCTTGAAAAGCCGTGACGTGGCCTCCTACGAGGGGAACCCACTGGCCGATGTCCAGATGTACCCCAACCCTCACTACGCGGAGAAGATCAAGACGCTCGCAATCCCCAAGCTCAGCCCTGAACTGGCCGAGAAGGCGGCCAAGGTCGCTGAGGTGCCATCATTTCAATGGCTGTATGACGGAATATGTTCCACATCTTTTTCCGTATTCTCGAGGCAAACTCCCTGACTGGCTGACACCTTGTTCGTGGTGTAGCGACGAAATAGCCGCCATTGAAGAGATGAACACTACTTTGGCTGCTATCCGCAAGGCCAACAAGGAGGGGGCGAAACCGCCCTATGCGGGGACATTCGTGGTCTACAATTTCCCCGACCGCGACTGCTCGGCCAAGGCATCGGCGGGCGAGCTGGCCCTGGCCGAAAACGGGCTGGAGAGGTACAAAAAGGAGTACATTGACCCCATTGCCGCGCTGGCCAAGGAGTACTCAGACGTGCGGCAGGTTTTCGTCTATGGTAATTAGGTGCCCGAAGCCGCCTCAGCCTCTTCAATTCTTCCAGTTTTCCTTTTCTTCTTGACATGCTTGGCGCCCCCGGCCCAGACTGACGCGACGGCAACTCCAGAGCCCGACGGGCTGGCCAACCTGGTGACCAACATGGAGGTGGAAAAATGCGCCAACGCGGCCCCGGCGTACGTCGAGTGTACGGACTACGCCTTTCGGGCGCTCGACCTCCCCAACGCCGCCATCTACGCCGACGCGGGCCACGCGGGCTGGCTGGGCTGGGCAGCGAACCTGCAGCCGACGGCGCAGATCTACGCTGAGATCTACCGGAACGCGAGCCGGCCGCGGGCGGTGCGGGGCCTCGTCACCAACGTGTCCAACTACAACGGGTGGAACATCTCGGAGCCGCCGGCCTACACGAGGCCCAACAGGAACCACGACGAAGGGCGATTCCAGGCCGCGCTGGCGCCGCTGCTCGAGGAGGAAGGGTACCCGGTCCACTTCCTGGTCGACCAGGGCCGCAGCGGCAGGCAGCCCACGGGGAGGGACAGCTGGGCCGAGTGGTGCAACATCAAGGGAGCCGGGTTCGGGGCCAGGCCCACCGCCGATACCGGGATCGACACACTCGACGCCGTGGTCTGGGTCAAGCCCGGCGGGGAGGCGGACGGGACGAGCGACACCACGGCCGTCAGGTACGATGAGCGGTGCGGGTCCAACTCTTCTGTCATCCCCGCACCCGAGGCTGGGGCCTGGTTCCAGGAGTACTTTGTCATGCTGTTGGAGAATGCGAACCCTCCGTTTTAACTTGGGACCGGGGGGGATAAAAGAAAAGGGGAAAAGTAAGAGGCGGAGGATCGCAGATGTTGACCATCGTTGTTTTTTGCGTGCATGACGACCCGGGAGACATAGTATTAGAGCAAACAGATTAAATTCGAGTTGGCGACTAATTTAATCAAAAAAACGGGGGCATCATCAACAGCACTAACTAATTACCACCCCACTAGCATAAAGTCGTCAGATGCTCCCCGGCCCTGCTGGCTGCACTGAAAAAAAGGGGATTTCACAAATCACCCCAGTCCTCCCGCACCAGGTTCGCGCCCTTCTCGGCAATCATGTAAACCGGGCCCAGGATGTTCACGTCCGGCAGCACGGGGATGACACTGCAGTCGATGACGCGCAGGGACTCGACCCCGTAGACCCTCAGGCGCGGGTCGACCACGCCGCCGTCCCGGAGCGGCAGCATCTGGTTCGTGCCCGAGGCGTGCCAGTTGGGGATCGAGTTGGCCCGGACATAACCCCAGATGGCGTCGTCGTCGTCGTCGGCCACGTTACCGACCCCGGGGCTGACCTCCCCATGGTCTGGCCCCACGGTGAAGCGGGACAAGGACGGGTGGGCGAGGATCCGGCGCAGGTACCGGAACGATTGGGCCGCGATGACGCGGTCCACCGGGTGGGCGTAGTAGTTTGGGTCGACGCGCGGGAACTCGGCCATAGAGGCAGACCGGAGCGTCACGTTGCCGCGCGAGAGCGCTACCATGCTCGAGGCCGTGACCGAGATGTACGACTCGTTGGAGCGCGGCGTGTAGTAGGGCGTCGGCCCGCCTGGGTACCAGACTGACTCGAAAAGGTACTCGATGTGCGACTGGTTGGCTAGCTGCCGGTTGATGATCTCCTCGGCCCCGATGGCGCGGAGCTCCTCCTCGGACAACTTCTGGAACGCGTTCGTGATGCCCGACGGCGCGCTGTACTGCCCCGTCCCGTTGCTGTAGAATTCCTCCTGGGCCTCGCGCAGGGCGGGCCAGGTGGCGGCCATGTCGGTGGTGGAGAACTCCGGGGAGGACAGTGCCATGATGGAGAAGACTGAGTGGTCGTTCAGATGTTGGCCCACGTTCTCATTGATCACCACAGGCTTGATGTCGAACTCCTTGAGCTGGGCTTTTGGGCCGATTCCCTTTAATTGAGTGTCAGTGATGCATGTAAATGGCCGCAGTGAATCGATCGTTCTGTAGGGTGCAGTGGACTGTGCAGTGAACTGATTCAGTGGAATTGCCACTTACAGACACCATCAGCAGCTGGGGTGAGTGGAAAGCGCCCATGCTAACGATGACCTCTTTCCTCGCCTTCACCTCATGTACCAGCCCCGTCGGATGGTCCATGAAGGCGACGCCTGTCACCTTTGGCTTCTGGCCAGACGTATCCGTCTGCAGCTGCCAAACGGGCGCGAAGTAAAGAACGTCCAGGTTCTTCCGGTGGATGGCCTCCTTCAGGTACCCGTCGTAGCTAGAGCTGCGCATCAAGTTCGCGTCGAGCGTCCCAGTCCCTTGCTTCACGCCCGTGCTGTTGCCCGTGTTGTAGTCGTGCACGATGGGGATCCGCAGAGCCCCCGCGGGGGCCTCCATGAAGCCCACCCCCGACGGAGGCACGTAGCCCTGGAAGCCCAGCTGGAGCGGGCCGTCGCCGTATGCGGACGGGTCCCAGGTCTTGTAGCTGACGTCGAACCCCTTGACCTCGTGGTCGTCCGGCGGGTTGAAGTGTGTGCCCTTCACGGCGAGAGGGTACAGGTCGTCCCAGCCCCAGCCGGGATTTCCTAGCCGCACCCACTCGTCGAAAATGGAGGCGCTGCCGCGGCCGTAGAAGAGGCCGTTGGTGACGCTGCTGCCGCCCAAGCATCTGCCCCTGTGGTACCGGAGGATCTTGTCCTCGAGATGCTCTTGAGGCGTGGTGTAGAAGGACCAGTCGATCGCGGTTCCGCCGAGGTATTGGTTGCCTCCAGGAGCCTTGTAGGCCGAGACCACAGTTGGTTCGGGCCCTGCCTCTAGAACAAGGACGCGGTTCTTGCCAGACTCGGTGAGTCTGTTGGCGAGGACGAGGCCAGCGGTTCCGCCTATTCAACGTGTTAGTCGTAGGTGAATCTGGAGAAATTCAGGGAAAATTGTGGGTTGTCGCGGCTCGCTCACCTCCGGCAATGATGAAGTCGTATCCGTCTTGGACTTCCTGACGCGTTATGCCCTTTATGGGGGCAGCGGAAGCCCCGGCGAGGAGAGCCAGGAGGGCAGTGTTGAGAATCATCTTGGAAGATTGGGCAGCGGTTCAACTATGCCAATTGAGCGTGCGACGTAACCACGGTGTCCGATAGTTGAGAGGAGGTCCTTCTGGGGCGCAATCAAGCCGATCTCCAAGGGGCGCAAACGAGGGGACACCTGATGGCAATCGTCAGCCAGCCTCGCTCTCAGTGGCGATGATGATGGGGAGGGATGTGCCTGGGGTTCGGACAGGCGGACACCCCTCCCTGTCCAGGTGCGATGTTCCAGAAGATATAACATTGCAACTGTTCCTGCGCTCCTTGGGTTTCCAATCTCACCAGAAAATCATCGCCGATCTTCCAGTCAGCTCTGCGCGTCCATCCTTGCCATTCCCAGGTTTCGCTCTTCGCCTGCGTCATAGCAGACTTTGAAGTAAGCCCCGGCCACGCATTGGGGTCTTGGCGGTTGGCGCTGGCTGCACGCGAACCGCCCGCGTCTCCACAGCGATCTGCGGCATTGGAATCCTGCGGAAGACTAGCAGCTGACTGCCGTCAAGGTTCAATACGGAGTACGCGGCAGTCGTGTGAATCAAGAATCGAGAGGTCCTTAATTTGATGCCAAGCTTCCCGTGGCTAGGTGGGTTCCGACAAGCCATGCAAGGCGGGATGGGATGTTGGTGCTTCTTGATCCTTGACACCACGTCGACTGATGCTGGACCCGGCATCACTGCCAGAAGTAGAACTAAATTTCAGTACCAGTGTTAATGTTTCCTGCCCACACCGCATCCGTGAGCGAATTTCAGGAACTTCGCAGCTCATCACGGCCTTCCGCAGTGAGATCAGCAAGACTAACCTGATCTGCATCCATGGTAAGTAACGGCACCTACTCCTTCGAGCTTGAGTTTACAATCCCATCTTCCGGGCGGTCGTATCCCGTGTCTCCCGTGTCACCCGTAACACCGTAATCCGTATTAAACGTTATGTTTAGCGCGTCTAGGCGGTCTTGCTTCCATCCACTACTAAATATTCTAGAAGATGGAAAGGAGGCGGGGTGACAATTGTGATGGTTGTCAGCTAATATCACAACCGTGAGGGGGCACAGCGAGCGCCGAGCGGTAGCTTACCCTAGTTCGGCTCCCATTTCCCCGCATCTACCCATATTGGTTTGCCCTCATTGCGAAATAAGGTTCGGCGGGTCTGACGGGAGTGCATGTGCGCCATTACAGCATGTCCATGCAATTTTGTCTGCAAACCCCGGCACAGCACCTTCGAGATATGATATCCGATTTTCGCTCTGCCTTGTTTTAGTGTCCTGTCTTCAAAATTGCCGGGCTCTTCGATTTTATCGGTCGCTGCTGAGGTGCTTGACTTTCACCAACGCAACAGGCCGAGGACTAGAGGCGCTGGTGCTGGTGCCGGCACATCAGACCCAGGGCGCACTACCTAACCACAGCACTCGAATGTTGCTTCAAGGGGGCTTCACCCATATCCGATCCTCGACAAGATGACTCCAAGCTTTCCCCTAGTCTCCTCGTCAGTTATGGGTCCAGTTCCCTTGGGGAGAAAGGCACAGCCAACCCGTCGGAACAAGGCGCAGCGTCCATCTCCCTCTCTATATGCCACGAAGGACATTTTCCAGCCCAAGACAAATACCTACCTGCCCAGAGGCAATCCCGTTCACTCGCTTGGGAGACCTCCGGCTCCCAGCACCCTGATTCAGCCTGAAACATTCGCTACCGCCAGCATGAACTTAGATGAGATCGCTCCTCAAAATCATGGCTGCCATCCCTCCCCCTGGCCGATATGGACGAACCCGGCCGGAAAGCCACTGAACCACAAGGCTGGAGCCAAGCGTTCGGCTATTTAGCTACGGGGCAGGTCGGCCTGAAGCGGTTGCCTAGTCGCCTACCAGCAACTAACTCGGTAAACGGGGAAGGAGAACCGCAGCAAAATGCCCCGACAACGGCGGCACACCCCGCATTACCGCCTCCACGGTGTCCCACACATCGGCCAGTCCCCCCACAGACCTACGACTCGTGACCCCGAGACGAGTAGCCTCATCTGATTCAGTATACGTTGGGGATCTTCCGGACCCCCTCGATTGTTTGTAGGCGGGGGCACAGTAACGTCAAAGTATCCTACTTAAAAAAACTCAAGTCGCCCCAAAATATCTGCCCACCCAATATCATCCGTCATACTTCTTGCTCTTGATCTGCCAGGGTCGTGGTCGATGCGCTCGATCTATTCGCTCCTCTCGTATCTCTCACAGTGAATACCTTCTAGATTCCCAACCGAAGAAATGGCACCTCCCGACAAGCAAAACATCCTGATCACCGGCGCGTCCGGCATGATCGGCCCCCTCCTGGCCGCCCGTCTCTTACAGGACCCGCAGTACAGGGTCATCCTGACGGACGTCATCGCCCCAAAGGTGCCGGCGGCCGCAGCACACCCCGAAAACGCCGTCACCATCCAGGCGGACCTGACCAGCCCAGAGTCACTCAAGTCCCTCATCGCCGCCTCGCAGCCGCTCTCGGCTGTCTTCGTCTTCCACGGCATCATGTCCGCCGGCTCCGAGGCGAACCCGGACCTGGCCCTCCGGGTGAACTTCGATGCCACCAGAGCGCTGCTGATCCACCTGGCCGAGACGAGCCGCGGGGTTAGGGTCGTCTATGCCTCCTCCAACGCGGTATACGGCACTCCGCTGCCAGAGGTCATCATGCACGACACGACGCCGACGCCGACGGGGGTGTACGGCGCGACCAAGTATATGTGCGAGGTCCTGGTCAACGACCTCAACCGGAGGGGCCTGCTGGACGCGTACAGCGTGCGTTTCCCCACCGTGTCGGTCCGTCCCGGCGCCCCCTCGCCGGCCGCGAGCGCCTTCCTGTCGGGCATCATCCGCGAGCCCATGGCCGGCCTGGAGTGCCGCGTGCCCATCTCGGACAGGGGTTTCAAGGCGACCCTGTGCAGCCCCCGCGTCTGCGTCGAGAACTTGGTCCGCGTCATGGGCTGGCCTTCGGACAAGCTGCCGCCGCACATCCGGTCGCTGAACTTCCCCGGCATCATCGCGAGTGTGCAGGAGATGCTGGACGCGTTGGCGAGGCACGGCGGGGAGGACAAGTTGAAGTTTGTCAAGGAGGCGAAGGACGAGGTGTCGGAGAGTTTGCTGAGGAGCTGGGCCTGGAATCTGGACTACTCTCGGGAACTTGGTCTGGGGCTGACTAGAGATGAAAGTGCCGATGGGCTGGTGAAGGAGTATGTCGACAGTCTGAAGAAATGAGGGGCAATTAGGAATATGGATGATGACCTACTGTTAGCGATAGAATGAGATGAAAGCGCTAAGCCTCTACATTGTGCAACTTGGCCAGGTATTCACCAGCTAGTTACTGCTGCTGGGGGATGCCTGATTCACGGCACAGTCGAGCAAATGTATGACCTCTGAGATGGATCCCTTGGCTGTTCGATGTTCCCATGCCCAGAATTTGCAGTGATGCACCCACTGAAGCCGACGTTCCGAGGCTTTATGTCCCTATCTCTATCCCTTCCCTCATCCCCGCGGGTTTTTCGATTCTGTCGAGCTTGGAACAAAACCACCCTCACACGCCCAACAATAGCCATAGGAAAAAGGAAAAGCACCACCTCATCCAACATGACACCCATATCGGGGCCATATACCATGCCCTGCTGGTAAGCTTTCGGGTCTCCTTTGATATCTCCTTTACACGGGAATATCGACCTAAGTTGTGGACTCGAGGCATTGGTCTCATGTAATGTCAAGAGATGCTACAGTAATGAGCGATGAGCGCCAGAATAATCACAAAGTTCAGATGCAGAAGTGGGGGCGGAGCCACTCTGCCGATTTTGACCGCATAGTCCTCCTCGAATCATAGATTTCAAGTGGCCTCATCCGGGCTAAGCGATCCCATACCCTACGGGAAAACTCAACAGCTGAGCTAGCACCTGCGCCTATATTTCAACCGAAGTCTAAGCGTAGTTTGCCCCTAACCACCTATAACACGGTAAAGTTGGTCACACGGCATGGACAATATGTGATTCAAATGGAAGATCAAGAAGAAAAGACTTTGGTAGGGGGACTATCGCATAGCCTTCAGTTATTAATTAGGGAAATCCTGCGACTGTAGTTAGCGGTGGATCTGCTAAAACTACCGCGAAAACACAGGCGTGCGGCTTTAGAAACCCGATTGCGGTCCTAGCAAGTGCTGTGAAATCTGCCAGCCCTGATAAAGTCCAGCTAATACTAGATAAGACAAAGTGACTACAACGGACTGTGATAGCTAACGAGCTTCAGCCCCATCGACTGCGGAATCATCCGAAGTGGGACAAAGAACGAGGCAACAAAGAACGATCATAATCCCAGAGCTTGTAGCTTCACCTACTTTGGATTTGGCCATATCGGCAAAGTGATGGCACTGACAAGCTAGGTCGTTGATATAGTGATGAGACGAGATAACAAGGGAGTCAGGTGGGGTTAAAACACTCACCACGTTGTTGTAAAGTGAATCATCCTCCCTCCCAAGCACATCTTCTGGGTGCTGGCTCATGAAAATCTAGGACTATTTATGCTCGCTTAGGCCCCTTCTTGCTCTACATCGCTCTCCTTAATTAGTTACCAGACTCAGACGCTTTCTCGAACAGTCCTGGCTAAAGGGCATTCTTTCTGTCCCCCTTCGGCTCAGCTGTCATCATTAAATGCGAATCACTTTGTTATCAGAAACCCCCTAGGAGTGACACAACTCCGAGAGTTGACGCAACCTCAGAGAAGATCGCCTAGCCATTATTGTACTCGCCGACAGTCTAAACATCTGACGAGAGAGTCTCTGCTTCGCTCGTCCCTTGATCTAATCAAACGAGCAATCATGAAGGTATTTGAACCTGCTAGTCCTTGCACCCACACGAATGGTTTTTCATGCTCATTGCCCAGATGCTGCGCGTCATTCAGGGTTAACCAGTCGCTCTACAACAGTACCTCCATATAGCCGTGCTCTCTCAGCTCCTGCTGATGGCGCGTGCTTTGGCCGCCGCGACTCCACCCTTCTTCGGCGGTTCTTCTGTCGATTCAGATTGTGGACGGGTCTTTTGTGAGACGAAGGAATCCTGGGCCTGCTACAACAAGTGGAGGTTCAACACTACATGCGGGCAGGAAACTGGTGTGGCCGGAGTCTCTCACTGTACCATTATCTCGAAACACCCTTATTGTCGTGATAATTGTGTCTGCGACAGCGGGGTCATCCCTCCTCCTTATGAGTCGACTCCGGCGGAGGCCTTGAATGGCAATTGATCATATTGGAGAGCGGCGAAGTCGGGTTGTTTCGGTTCTAAGGACGCAAAGGATGCAAGTAGGTTACCTACCTAGCAGGGTTTTGAATCGGCCAGGCTTAGTCGGGTAGGCCGCCCAACGTACAATAAAATTGAATATCGACCTACTAGGTCCTTAACCAAGCAAGAGGCGTCGGAGCAGCAGAGATAATAACATGATTGAACAATTGACGACTTAAATGCATTCACAAGGAAGGTGTGAAGAAGGCACACGTTAGGAGGGCAGGCGAAGTTGAACGTAAATATTGATTGGTCAAAGAAAAACCCAGTGGGTCCACACGGTACTAGGGCTGAGCCACGGAGACAACCTGACTAACCACTTCAGGGCGTGGCATACTAGATTCAAAATCCACGTGCGCGCACCTGCTAGGCTACCAGGGCTCATAAATTAGACCAAGTCACCACCTCCCAACAAACACAACTCACCGTCTCAGACCGTTCCTCCACCCTGCAGCTTGACAAGATGTCCCGACACCTCAGCCTTGCCTATCTGCCACTTGGGGTGCTGTGGGATATCATTGACAGGCTCTCTGACAATGGGGTAACATTGCAGCAACTCGCGTTAATAAACAGTGTTTGGCGATCGCTCGCCCTTCCGCACTAGTTCAGCTCCATCACGATCAACGCTAGCGAGCGGTCACGCGATTTTATCGTCTGCGTCGTCACTGATAGGCGCAGCTGGGTACGTGCTCGTGCAACACAGCGTCGGGGATGGCCTAAGCTGGGCACCCTCGTCCGCTTAGTCACATTCTCCTTCGAGACACACCACACCCACGAGGCGGGGCAGGCCCTGGAGGCGGTCTAGCTTGCCATGCCAGGAATCAAGACAGTCCGCTGGACCGACTACCTCAATCCACCGCCAATGCTCTTCTATATCCTTGCGGAGAGACCCATCGAGCAGCTGGAACTCACGGACGCTATTTGACAGCCAAGGCACACTCGTCAATCCCAGAATGGCCAGCTACCCCCCTGGCTCTACGTCTCCTAGTCCTACATGGTACACGCCGAAGCGGCCATCGGGGAGGGTTTGGGCCATCACGGATGAGGTGGCTCTTCGAGGGACTCATTGCGAGGTGTGCAGGCACGATCGAGCCCATTATTTACGTTGCGGACCCAGAATTCGATGAGGATGATGAAGGACCCGACATCTGGTTCGGGGACAATGATTACCACCTCCGCATCCCCGATGATGACAATAAAGTCGTGAATCTTCCTCGCCTCCACACGGCGAGCCTCGGCGCCTCGAACTTGTTTCTTGGCCCAGGCTTCGCCAAGTCACTGGTCACAGCCCCCGGACTTCAGCATCTGGAGCTGACGTCACTGTGCTCCGTCCAGGGTCACGATCCAGAGGTGCCGCTCTTGGGAACCTACGTCCCAAGCCGCAAGCTGGAGCTGTTACGTGTCACACCTATCCGCAATGACGAAATTGCGATGCCGATCATCGATCGATTTTGTGGGTCAGACCGATGGCCTTAAGAACCTGGAGCTGGAGCTGGTCCCCTCTGAGGCGCTCGAAGATGAACTGATGCCCCGACTGGCGTCGCCGCCGCCCCCCCCGCCGGCGGCAGATTCTCCCAACTCCGATGCCTGCGGCTGGACTGGGGAATTACGGTCAAGGAAATCGACATCTGGCCCGCCGCGGTCGAACCGACGGACGCATTGTCTCTGATCGGCACCATCATCTCTCTGGAGCGGCTGTACTCGATGCACGGGTGGATGGCAGAGACGACTTTGTTTCTGATTACGATGACCTGGTTGTCGATCATAAGTCCATCATTACTCGCGTCCGCGAACTGGCCAATCTCAGGAGCTGATTATCCTGCCATCCGCCGGTGTGTATGTCCCGCCCTCCGCCGGTGGGGCCTAGTCATCCACCCCTGGCCCACAAGATGCCAGAGAGACCCTGATCCCAGACCGGCCAATGACGACAGTACGGGTCACCGCTGAGGACCCCAGCTTCGGGCCTGGACAAGAAATCACCAGCGAGCCGGAACTGATGCGATCAAGGGCTCGCCGCGACCTCATGCTACGCGAGGTGACCAAGTATGCCACCGCCCTTGGCCCGAACCTGCGTGTCTTCTTCACCAGTGGAGTTGGCGCCATCATAACCCAGTCTACTCAGACTGAGACGGAGATCGGGCCAAACCCCAACGAGGGTGATGATAGATCGGATCCTGGCCGCAATGTTGGCGGAGCCGAGAGGCTGATCCGGATTCGGGGGTTTCGCTGCTCTACGGCGGACAATAACGCCGATGATATGGCGCAGAGATTCCTGGGCACACGGTTTGGCCGCTGGGCCGATGGGAGGGACTGGGGGGATCAATGGACCGGTGAGTCTGGCAGAGAGTAATGTCTCCATACCTTATTGGACGTGGTATAGCATACGTGTCGGCGCTCGGTATTTTGTTATCCCGGTGTATGTACCAAAACCCGCCTATGCCTTTCTCCCACCCGAATTCTTCACTTCCTCCTCACAACGGGGAGGGAAAGGTAGATGTCGTAGGTTGTGAGATATAAATATACCTATAAAATCAAGGCAGGTGAAGCGAACGGAGTTAGAGTAGATCAGGAGTGATCCAGCATAAAAAAGCGAAACTCCGGAAATGGTACAATGGAATAAACTAAGGATTTGCTGACAGATTCTAAAAGATGCGAGCAGCTCAAGGACCGAATTATGATGGATAGGGATCACAGACTTACACGGTCATTTCCTTCCCTTATGCAAGACAAGCGGACACATGTCTGAAGACTACTCCTGAGTTGTGAGGAAGTGGAAGCGGCATTCCAAGTGACACAACCCAGGAGGAGGACACCTTGTGGGGCTGAACTCAGCGTTTACCCCGACGAGCAGAATCCAAGGCCCTGGTCGAGAAGCCGGGAAAGGGAGCGGTGTGGATGGTACCGCGTGGATACACGGAGTAATTACGTTCGAGCCGCGGCAAGTAATGCCGTGGCCCTGAAGATCCGAGAAGACCGCGCCATAATCTGTAACCCGCAGTTTGTCGGCACTCGGGTTGTGGTTCAAGAATTTTTGTATCCGCCGTAGTCGGCAGATCGCCATTTCGCACCGACGATCCATTTTTCATTTGTGGTTCGTTCGTTTAGCGTTCCAAGCGACGCACCCAGAAGCAAGCCCTTCTCATATAGCGGTCGCAGCTTAAGGAACGGGGCTAAAGAGTCACTGTTTAGGTCTCTGGCGATACTGCTGCTAATTGAACCTTTGTTTCAAACCGATCTGGCTGGCATCACCTGGCGAACCTGGATTGCGTTGTGTAATATGGATAAAGACATGGCCGTGGCGCGGGGCGGACCCATTGATGGTACGCTGGCATTCTCGATGTCGACCCCATTTCTTGCTCGTATCCCTTGGCATCAGCACCGCCATGACTTAGACACAGGGCAAATCACAGGGAAATATATTGCAGGCGCGCCCGACCTTTTGATATCCATACGAGGATATAAGTCGGATGGGCCCTCTCATTGGAGAGCCGCCGCTTGACGCATGCAGAGGAAAATCTACACCCGCTTCTAGTCGAATTCCCAGTTTTCCGGGCCGTTCCTCATCCATCCCAACTTCTAGATCGACAGGAGGCGCCCACCCGCATTTACCATGCGTTTCTCAGCACTAGCCACGGCCGCCACGGCCTTCCTCTCATCAAACAACGGGGGTCGGATGTCCATGATGCGTCTCGAGGCTGGTGCTATCGAATACAACTGGACAATAACACACTGGGAAGCGGGGTGCGCCCGCTCTGGTTGCTTCTACCGTGCGTCCTGATCCCCGCACCCAACAAGGATTTTTTTTGATTTTTTTACCAGTGACCAGTCCAACATCCCCCCAAACCCGTGGCGAGCGCTCACATCCTATCGTCATCCCGCACAGTGTTCAACATCTCGGCGGAGGCGTACACAGAAACACCCAAGGCGCCGCCATTCTTCGCGTACTGCAGCGGGTTCGGCGAAGGGTCGCCGTACCAGCAGTGTGGCCTGCTGGACGAGGGCCCTGCGGGGCGGCGTGTGGCCGCCCGGCTGCAGGCGGTCAACATGACGGGCACAGGCGCGCACCTGGCCGTCAGCTACCAGCATAACGACTTGACGCAAGAGTGAGTCTTTAGCCCTGTCACATACGATCAATTTTTTACGGCGCCCCTTTAGGGTGAGTGAGGGTTATCCGCCGAGGCTGACAAAGTCGTTTGGCAGACGGACGTACTGGAACTGGACCGCGTTCGCGACGACCCGTTACAACCAGTTCGTCACGCCTCCGCTCAACTTCACGGTGACGCCATCGGAGATCTGGGGCGTGGCTTAGTTGTAGTTAGGGACATTGAGGCAGGTTGGAGATGGGGAAAACAGACAGTGTACAATATATCAGGGTTAACTTGGTGATGCGTAATATCTAATTGGATAGCATTGTAACCGTGTGCTCTTGGACGTGTTTTTCGATGGATGTCAAGTTCGAAATTGAATCTAGATCCTGGTGGGGAAATAATAACAATTGCTCAGGAAGGTGACGAAGTTGCGACGGCGATATACCATGATAGATTGTTAGTTGGATACCGTCAGCTTCACCATTTGTCAGCCAGTTACGCTATCCCTTTCACCGGCGGAAATCCGCCAGTCAGCCAAAGATCTCACCAATAGAGTTCGCCCAGCACGTCACCGTGTGTTTTAGGTACCGAGCCGTGAATCTCATTGTCCAGTCGCACCCAACTGACATCCACGAAAACAATCTCGACCACGCGACAATCGCCTTCCATTGTCTTATTCAATTACTTTCGCGACTTTCCAAACGCCATCTCCGTCCTAGTAAGAAGCGCACATCCGTCGCTCGAAGTGTTTAGTCGTCGTGAATGCTAGTTTCCCACACTCTCTTCATTCGAGAGATTCGGGTTTCCCTTCGCCTCCCCATCAGCATCGACACTCTCCAGGCCCTACCTCCCTGGCGGACACCCGCTGAGCCAGCCGTGCAAAATCCCTGGCGACTCTGAATTTCTTCGTGTCAGCCGTCATCTTCTAGAATCCACAAATCCCGCCGCCAATCAATCAATTCCGCATTGCCTTGAATACCTTACCATTTCAATCACAACCATCACGGCCGCTGCCGGTATCACGTCCCCATGTCGATGATGTCGCTCTCCGCGCTGGAAAGGGGCAACCCACCACCTCGGCGGAAGTCCTGCACTGCCTGCATCAAGGCCAAGCGGCGATGCGACATTGGCTTCCCCTCATGCCTGAGATGCACCCACAGGAAGATCGAATGCGTCTATTCGCCAACCAACAGCGGCGGCAGCGGCATGTCATCGCGAGCTGGTGCACCACGCTCCAAGCGGCAACTTGTCCGTGGAGGTGGAGGTGGAGGCGGGAGTGGGGGTGCTGGCGGAGTTGCGACAGGCACAGGCACAGGCAGAGGCACAGGAACTGGAACTGGACAAGCGATTCCGCAACAGCAGAATGCCAACACTGCCAACGCGACTGGTAGCAACGATGCCATAGATTTCAATATCGATAGCCTCGTGCCCGACGCACACAACGAGATGGACTGGCGAAGTTGGCCCGGCCCCATCTCGGACATTATGCAGTCCCTGGACGACTTTCAGCACACACTCGCCGCCAGCCCCAGCACCGCCATCGCCGTCGCCACTCCTCCGGGCGTGCCAGACTTCCTCCTCGATGACGTAGACATAGACAGCATAATAGAGAACATCCTGCCCTGCTCAGAACCAACCAAGGGGCTCGAGCTGCTCGCCCCGCCCGTCCCGGTGGCCCCGACGCAACTCAACGACCTGGTGGTCGCCTTCCGAGACCCGTGCTGCACGGCGGAGCCCCTGAGCGTGGCCCACCTCTTCCGCACCCGGCTCGTCTACGCGGTCGGGGCGATGCGGCGGGCGCCGGCGACCTTCGTGCGCACGACGGGCACGCCCTGGATGCACCCGTCGCTGTACCGGGACGGGATGCCGGCCGCGGTGGAGGAGGCACACGCGGCCTGCGCCCTGTACGCGGCTAAGAACGAGGGCAATGCGGCCGTCATCATGCGCTGCGTCGAGTCTAGGCTGGCGGCCCTGCTCGCGGCGGGCCCGCCGCCGCTGGCCTCATCCTCGTCCTCGTCCCCGTACCTTCGCTCGTCCAGCAGGGACCACGTCGGCATCCCGACCTCGTCGTTCGAGGCGCTCGCCTACACGCAGGCCCTGCTGCTGTACCAAATCATGCGGGTGCTCGACGACGGCATCGCCAGCCGCGCCGAGGGCGCCCCGGCCGAGGTCGCGCTGGAGGAGGCCACAATTGCGCTGATGGGCCACCTGAGCTTCGACGACGTGCCCGCGGTCGCCGAACCAGCCATGTCCTTCTTGCACGCCCGCCCCGTGGCCTCCCCGACGACGCCCCCGACGCCCGGGACGTCCGCTGGGGAGTACTCCTCGGCCACTCCCTCCTCCCTCGCGCACGTCGCCCCCTCGGACACGCAGCTGCCCCCCCCGCCGCCGCCGCCGCGCGAGCCGCGCGAGCCCCTCCCGCTGTTCCCTCTCTCGGCGACCAAGGCGTTCTGGGCGCGCTGGGCCTTCCGGGAGTCGAGCCGGCGCACCTTCCTGATGGCCTTCTTCTTCACGCAGCTGGCGCGGCTGCTCCGCGGCAGGCTCCCGCGGAGCTGCGACGGTCGCATCGCCATGTGCCACAGCTGGACGCTGTCGGCGCGGCTCTGGCGGGCGACGGACCCGGTCGCGTTCGCTGAGGCGTGGAACGACCCGTCCCGGGATCACTTCGTCGTCACCCCGCTGAACCTCGGGAGGGCGCTAGAGGAGACGCAACCGGACGACTTTGAGGAGTTTGGCAAGATATTGCTGACTACTATAATCGGCGTTGACGAGACGAGGGGCTGGTTCGCCTCTAAGGGAGGGGAGCTCTGAAGTTTGGGGTCTGATGTCGGTACCACTCACTGCTTGCCTCTGTACCCTGGCCTGGAGGTTTCGTTTGTATTTCTCTCGTATTTCTTTCCTCCTTTTTCTTCTTTGTTTTCTCCTTTGTACTTCCCCCTTCTCTTTCTCCTACCGCTTCCTAGTCTCTCCTCCATTACAGACCTCCTAGCCATTTAAACGCACCGCACCTAACGTCTCCTAGCCGAACCAATCATCCAACGACAGCCTCTCACCCCCCCATCTTCCCCAAAGCGGCAGCCAGCCGCTTCCCGAAGTCCTCCGGCGTAAAATACCCCACCTTCTTATGCGCCACCAAGAGCCCTCGATACCCCGGCCCGGGCGGCATGAACCGCGGATGCCAGAGCACCTGTGCCGGCACGGCCGGGGTGGTGGCGCGGCAGACCCACACCCCGTCCTCGGCGTTCTCCCGATCGGTCACCATCAGCCTGACGGTCGGGTCCCTGCTCAGCAGCTCCCCGTTCCCCCTCCGGCCCGGTCAGGCGACACCGATCCACGTACAGCATCTGCGCCCATGCAGACCAGCACGGCGAACACGTGCGGCCGCCTCCCTCCGAAACCTGTCCGCCTCCACCTCGATCCCGTCCGCGCCCCACCTCGTCCCCCTCCCCCGCCGGCGGAGGTCGTCTTCGTCGGCGCAGGCCTCGGCCCAGGTCGCCCACCCAGCCGTGCCCCGCCGCGCCCTCCGCTGCCCCGCCATGTCGCCCAGGTCCAGCGTGCCGACAGTGAGTGCCCACAGGCGCCCGGGGCAGTCTCGGCGCCAGTGGTGCGGTCCCCCGGCCGCCATGGCCCTAGCCCTGGCCCTGTCCCTGTCCCTGCTGCGGCGTGGAAGCTTGTCCGCCATGCTGCGGAGGCAGCGGCTGGCGGTGGCGGTGGCGGCACCGATTTGTGGGAGGGGCGTGCACAGGGTGAGACCGACCGCGGTCGTGCTTCTTGCCCTGTGGCTGAACCAGAGCTCGACCAGGTTGCTGCGGATGGAAGGTCCAGGTTAGCGCTCTGCCTCTGGTGGGTGGGAAATGGGGAGCGGCCAGTGCACATACTATGGATCATCATGCAGTCGGAGACCACAGGCGGCCTGCGTCGGTGTCGTGGCCCGCGGCGGCGTCGAGGTTCTCGAAGCACGCACCGGAGGTCGAGGTGGCTCTGTGTCCAGAAGAGCGGGACCGTCCAGAGGCACGGACCGACCGGTCTGCGACGGCAGTGATCCCAGAAGAGGCGCAGGAGGTATCCCTGTTTGAGTGGCGGGCGGGTGTGCCAACTTGACGAGGGGTGCGTTTTGTTACATAGCCTGTGGGCTTTCGAGGCATGTTCGTGCTTCTCCAACTTAGCGGTTCCGTGGGACTGGAAATAACATTTGCATTGCTTTCGAACTTCGGGCTGGTAATTCAAATTCGCCCCGATGCGACTTAGAGCCTCGTCCAGGCTTTATCGCCCTTGGATATGGTTCATTCGTTGGGTCCGAGTTCTGAACTGCTGATTCTAAGGGTTAGGGTTGTTGCACCCCCATCACCCTGTGGGGTCACTAACATCTTATGTCAGAATATTGGCGATTTCAGCCCCACCGTTGGAATCCTTCGATGTCGAAGCCGTCGCTGTCCGCTTCCGGAGAGCCACAATGAAGTTGCACACGCGTCGAAATGCGATTTGATTTCTGTCCGTTCGTTCCATCTCATCATCGCAGTTCCCCACCGGCTCAGGAGCCCTCAAGTAGCAACCCCCTTTTACAGCGCAGTCTCTTTCCCAGTGTCGTGAGCCGGCAAAAGTCCACACCACTAGAAACGGGGCCCCGCGTCACGTCAGCCATAGGGTCAGTCGCCGTCAATGGAAGCCCACGACAAAGCCGTGGCAGCAGTCGCGGCCAGGGTGCGCGAGTTCTCGGACCGCCAGCAGCCCTTCCGCATCTACCACGGCTCGACGAACACCACCCGGCGTTCAGACCGGACCGTGGACAACACGGTCGACACGAGTGGATTGGACCATGTCCTGAGCGTGGATGCCGTGGCCAAGGTCGCCGTCGTCGAGCCTAACGTGCCGATGGACGCCCTTGTCGCCGCGACGTTGAAGGCAGGCGGTGGATCGGGCCTGGTACCCCTCGTCGTGATGGAGTTCCCCGGCATCACCACTGGCGGCGGCTTCTCCGGCACCTCGGCCGAGAGCAGCTCGTTCCGACACGGCGTCTTCGAGACGACGATCAATTGGATCGAGATCGTGCTCCCCACGGGCGAGGTGACCCGCGCATCCCGTACTGAGAAGCCTGACCTCTTCTGGGGCGCTGCATCAGCGTTCGGGACCCTCGGCGTGGTGACCCTGCTCGAGGTCCGGCTCCGGGATGCAAAGCCGTTCGTCGAGCTGACGTACCACCTCTCGCGCACTGTTGCCGATGGCGTGGCCAAGATTCAGGAGGAGATGGCAAGGGACGCCAATGACTATATCGAAGGCATCATTTTCTCTCCCGATGCCACCATCACCTGCACTGGCCGGCTCGTCGATGCCGTTGCGGAAGGGGGTGTCCCGCTTCGTTTCACTCGCCGCGGTGATCCATGGTTCTACCTGCATGTGGAGCAGGATGTCGTGCCGCGTCTCAGGCAGGCCTCCAAAACCTCGTCCTCCCCTTCTCCCTCTCCCGACAGCGGCGACACCAAAGCGGTGACCGTCAAAAACTACGTGCCCCTGGTCGACTACCTCTTCCGCTATGACCGGGGAGGTTTCTGGACCGCAAGGTGGGCCTTCGACTACTTCCACGTGCCCTTCAACCGGCTCACCCGCTACCTGCTGGATCGGTTCATGTACACGCGCGTCATGTGGCACGCGGGCCACAAGAGCGGCCTCCTGGACCTGTACCTGACGCAAGACGTCAGTGTGCCCTTCCCGAATGCCGCCGACCTGGCCGGCTGGGTCGACGCGAACCTGGGCCTGTACCCGCTCTGGCTCTGCCCGCTGCTGATCCGCCGCGACGACCCAGACTCGAGCCACGGCCTGCACGCCCGCTTCGCCTCGGCCGACGGGCCTGAGCACATCATCAACTTCGGCATCTGGGGGCCCGTGGCAGGGTCCGGTTCCAGTTCCGGTTCCAGCTCCGGTTCCGCTTCGGGGGGGTCGGGGCCGGCGGCCCGCCGCCAGTGCGCGAGTCGGAACCGTGCCCTCGAGGCCAAGGTCGCCGAGCTGGGCGGCCTGCAGTGCCTGTACGCGCAGGCCTTCCACACGGAGGAGGAGTTCTGGGCCAGGGGCTACGACAGGGGCTCTTACGAGGAACTCAGGCGCCGGTACGGTGCCGGCTACCTGCCCAGCGTGTACGACAAGGTGAGGGTCGACCTGGACGCCGAGGAGGCGGCCGCGTCGGCGACGTGGGGTGCGCGCCTGAGGACGTTCCTCGCCAGGCTGCCCCTCGCGAGGGGCCTGTGGGGCGTGTACAAGCTGCTGATGGGCGGGGACTACCTCTTGCAGGGCCAGAAGCCGAGGAAGCTGAAGGAGAGCTAGTTGTCGTCCGGGGGTTCCTCAGGGCAAAGCGTGGCTCCTGATGAAAATGGTGGGGGTCACACTGCATACGAATTATTCCGTGGCTGTGTACCTATGATATATCATTGTATATTTGCCTCGCCCGATTGTGTAAAAACTCGGCTAGACCACCATGCATGCATCTAAGGAGTTGAAGGATACCTGCTGCAGTCTTGGGAGCTCAGCGAGGGGTAGGGCGAACCAGATCTCAGGCGAATCAGAGCCCAGGCAAACCAGAGCCCAGGCGGACAAGAGCTCAAGGCACTTCGCTGAGAGGCGTTATCAATGAGGATCCGATAACTACCTACCTACCTACCTAGGCACATGTAGATAAATGGTGGAGACGAAGGGTGCATCCCGTCACCCTCCACTCCCAAGCCCACATCCGATAAATTGTTCGCTTGTGCAATCGCCCTAACTTTCGCCCATCTCGTCTTCTAGCCACCATTGTTTCTGCCCAACACCCTCGTCGTCCAGATAATCTCTCGACAAATTCTCTCCATTTGATGGTGGCCGCAGTGTAACCTTTCTCCCTGTCAGTTTGTTGCTCTTTCTGTCTCCAATCCCTTCAGAACGCCCTTCATCCCGTCGCATCCATTCTGTGACCAATTTGCAAGCAAGTCGGAGAGCTATGGAGCCACTGTCAACGCTGTCGCTCGCCGGGACTGTTGTCCAGTTTCGCAGTTCGCCTTCCAGCTCTTGAACGGCACCCGCAGCATCTATTCCTCAGTGCCTAGACTTTCTGATGACTGCGAACATCTGCATGGAATCTCTGCCAAGTTGGTGAAGTTCAGCGACAATTTGGTTGTCGGCTCAGCGCCGATTGGTGGGAGATGGGCCACGTCGAAGCATGCCTTGGCCGTGATGGAGCTCGCCAGCACTCGCAAGGAGGATTGCCAAGTGAGTCATTGTATTTCATTGCTGGGGCAGTTGATTTAGCTCCTTCGCCCGGCAGACCTGACTAACAAGAACTCATTCGACCGTTGCAGAGGTTGCTCGATGTTGTCAAGAAGCTCCGAGTCGGGCGTGGCAACGAGAAACCGAAGATCTGGAAATCCTTCTCCAAGGCAATGCGAGATATCTGGGAGAAAGACGCTATTCTGCAGCTGAAACACCGCATCAGCGACACAGAGAGGGCCATGGTTCTCCATCTCTGCGCGATATCGAGGTACCTTCCCTGTTTTTCCTTTATTTTTTATAGCATGATAGTGCGCACGGGTTATGAAAGCTCTCGCCAATGCTCGGACCGATTGACCCAACAGCGAACTTCTGGACGAGACTAGAGACAGCATTTCTAAGATGAGGGGTGAACTTGAGTCCGCCAGCATCCTACGATCCCGGAAGCTTGAAGATATTTGGAAGGCCCTGGAAGGTCTCCGCAACGATGTCAGGTCTATCAGGACCAAGGTTGCCACATCAGACCAGTCCACTATCAACGCAGATCTGACAGTGGACTGTGTTGAAATCCTCACCAACAAGGTTTCCAACATGTCACTCGCGCGAGTAGACCTCTGGAAACAGGACCAGCTGTTACGCTCGCTTGACTACGAGCAAAGGACTGTGCGGCACGATGCAATAACCAAGGCTCATCAACGAACGATCGAATCATCTTGCTCACCGTCAGTCAAGAGCCCACCCAACCTGCGCCGGACTTTTGTCAGTGGCTCAGGACAGGATGCGGTACCATTTAGATTTCTAAGAAGCCAGGTGCTGGCAAGTCCACTTTGATGAAGTTCATCACCGATCATGACAAGACTCGAGCGCTTCTCCTAGAGTGGGCTGATCCCAGGAGATAAGTGGTAGCAAGACACTTCTTTTGGGCCGCCGGCTCTCCCATCCAGAGGTCTCAGGAAGGTCGTCTCCGTTCTCTGCTCCACGGAATCCTAGAACAGATCCCGATCTCATGGCTGGGGTGTGCGGTTCTCGGTGGACTGATCTTGACCACCCTCGCTCTAGCTTCGTTTGAAGCGTGGATGAACCCAAACTGTGGACGGTGTCTGAGCCCGAGCGTTGTCTCAAGAGAATCGCAGCTGTCGGGGACCTACCAGCCAGAGTGTGCCTTTTCATCGACGGGCTCGATGAGTTCGAGGGGGTTGTCGATATTCAACGCCCTCCTTGCGCTTTGCAGGTCGCCCGACATCAAAGCCTGTGTGGCTAGGCGACCGTGGAATGCTTTCCGAGACATCTTCGGCGGAAACCCGATCTCTAAGCTGTCCGTGAACGAGTTGACAATGAACGACACCAGAACCTACACACATTCTCGCCTTTGAGCACCCGATGTGGCGGATGGCTTCTTCAGCCTCCAGGTCTGGCGTCAACCCAGCTGGGGACTCGCCAGTTGCCGTCTCCCTAGTTACCGTCTCCCTCGTCACTAATCGCGATAGCTAGGCAGATCGCCTGCGGCGGCTGGACTCTGTGCCGAGCAACCTGGGAGATTTCTTCATGAAGATATTGGACTCGGCTGATCCTTTCTGCCACCAAAGATGGCCGGCACTCTACGTCTGGCCCTTGCGGCAGCCATGCCTTTTTTCTTGGAAATTTACGGGTTTCACGGTCTGGAGTACGAAGACAAAGAGTACGCTCTCAACCAGCCAGCCAGGGCTCTCACGCGCAAACGACTGGAGGTGATTCATTCCCCAATGGAGTATCGTCCGGACGCCAGAACCAAGGGACTGCTCGAAGTTCGTGATGGGAAAGTGCAATTTCTTCACCGCACCGTCCGCAACTTTTCAAGCACCAAAGAGATGGCCGACTACCTCGAGCAGAAGATGGGGCCAGAGTTCGACCCTAACGTTTCTATCACTAGAGCCCATCTGGCCTGGCTCAAGTGGGGTGACCTTTCAGAACAAACCCTGGCAAACCGCTTCCAACCTACGCCCTTCAAACTAATATTTTACGGGCTTTTGTGCCATGCCAACGCTTGTTTCCCTCATGGCCAAGAACCCTCATGCCGTAGCGCCGTTGAAATTCTCAACGATATAGAGCCCTCACTCGCCACATCATGGGAGGTAGATCACCGATATATCGACATCCCCGTCTACGAGAATACGATCCTCACGGCAGACAGTATCAAGCGGTAGGTCTGTTAGGAAATACTAAGGATACCTTTAGTTGCATACGTCTCTCACCAATTAGTCCCGGGGAACAGTTTTTTCAGCCGACTAGAGCCAGCAGACTTTCCTCTGAGGCTCCTTCGGCTGTGCCTCGAGGGCCTCGAGGAAATGTTCATACTTTATTCGAATATGTTGAGATGCCTTCTGCAGGCCGGGTACTCGCTAAACGTAAAACTTGGTCCGGCTTTGCCACCATAAGACGAATTTATCGGAAGGACCTGGAAGCTACTTTCAATACATTATCCACTTAAAATGGAGTCGCCGCTCTCGTGTTTGGCGGCGATGGATCTTGAGGAAGATGAAGATGACGAATGCCACCTATCCAATCGGGTCTTTGGTCTTCTTCTCGAGCATGGGGGCAATCCTAATGCTCATGTAGACCTAAGAGCTACCTTCGCCAAGGGCCAGCCAAGTGGTCACCTCGCCATCGAAGGTGAAGCTGCTAAGCCTGCCATAGCATGGACACTCTGGCTACTCTGGTCTTTCAAGCCGAGCGAGGTCCCTCAGGCGATTTGCACACCTTGGTGCTGATCCCAGCGCTCTGCATGTGCAGTTCACCAATATGGGGCTTGATGGCAGCACACAACTCGTAACCCCCTGGGAAATTATCGCGAGATTCTTGCGTTTGGCGTCTGAAGGGCAATTGTACATGCTGAACAAGCAAGGCACAGCAGAGACACCAAACTCCCTACCAGTCGCTGACGTTGAGAACCCCGTCTCGTTTTCTTTAGGGATGTTCTCTCTTTCCTCGTGCAGTTGTTGGGGAGGATGTGATAGGCTGGGCGGACATCCAGTCTTAAGTAAATGTCCTGTTTCCCGGTGGCATCAAGGGTATCATGACGGCCAAAGACGGTTCGGGGAAGATGCCATCAACGGGAACGAAAAGATCGCACGATGAGGCGATGAATGATGAAGTCAGCGCCACAACGAGAAGGGCTGTTGAGTGAGGGGAGGCGACAGATCGGATCGGTTCGTTGACATCATTTTCACTAGCGTTCGGAGTTGTTTCTCTATCTTTGTTGTTTTAGTCCGACGGATACCTACCACCACGACTCGGATATATTGTGGCAAAGAAAAAATATGATGCTGTCTGAAAAACATGTAATTAGCCATGCCATAATTAAACCCCATAACCTCCATCAGTTCTCAGTTTACAATACTTCATAGTCTCAGATCACATATTGCCCACCGCAATCATACATGTTCCGTCCTACATTCTTCTGACCTTCTCTGTTTGGCTGCAGTTGACAACCCTCCGGAGAAGTCAAGTTTGGACGATCCATTCATGACCGGGGAAATCCCTGAAAGTTGAGCGCCAACATCGGCGAAGGTGCGCGCGCGAAATCAATATGCCCCTGTCGCCCAATCATAATTGCATATACGGGGATCCGACACGCTGCAAGGCAAGAGGTCATTGAGATAGGCGATCACTCGCACAAAGGGACCTCACTAGATGGACTCGCGTTAGCTTCGCGAGATAAGCTGGTCGTCTGGGCAACTTACATGTGACTGACGAAAAAGCGAGGCGGGAAACCGGGCCCCAACATCAAAATAGAAATTAAAAGGTAATCGGTATATCTTTTGGGCTATGTCTATCTTTGGACCAAGGGCATTTTTTGCCCATGTCTGCCGGAGGAATGCGGAATGGCTTTCGGCAACCCTGTTGGTGTAGCACGATAGGGCAGATAGGCCTCCCTCGCCGTATCATCAGTCTCCAGGATCCAAACAAACACAATAGAGAGAACGACACGTGTACGCGACGCAAAAGTTGCAGGAATCGCGCCGCAACCACACCCATGAACCAAATCCAGCAATCTGCTGAAGAGTTTGGGGAAAGATTGTTCGACGGTATCAGGCCCAGAGGTGATTGGAGACTTGTTTCGACCGGGGCCCGCGCCGCATGGTTGCGCCGCCCGGTGGCGTCAGCATGCCTCTCGTGGTCGAGCTGGCGTGCGCGTCCGGCGTGGAGAGCGGAGGAGAATGGTGGGGGAGTTAAGTCACAGTTATCGATCAGACTACTCTAGTTCTTTTCCGAACTGTGCAGATTAGAGACTGCTGCGGACAACAGCAGTCAACAACCTACGGGAAATAATGTTACTAGTGTACATCGATGGACAGTGTTGATGTCCCTGGCAGCTAATATTCCTCGATGGAAGAGGAAGGACGTGTGGACCTAGGTATCCAACTAGGTAGGATGCCATTGTGAGACACGAGACAACATTTTGGGTTATTGCAGGAAGCTAAGATTAGGTAGTCAGGCTGGCTCCAAAAAGCTATTGTTGACGCCTCAAGATTTCTACATCAACTCGTAGTAGCGTGGTAAAGTGCAAGAAAGTTTGAACCTCCATGGAAAAGGCCATGCATCGGGGATACTAGGAATAGATTCGAGATGCCCGCAAAGAATCGATCAGGCGTTTGCGAATGTCGCCCTGGGGTGACGCGATATCAACATTGAGGAGCGAGATATGCCCCACAGGAATACCAAACTTCCACGGACGTTGGTCAGTAAAGGATCCGAAAAGCCCTAGAGGCACAGAATTCTGAACCCAAAACAGGGAGAGCATAGTGTTGTTGGCAGCGAGACTTCAGCCTTGATATCATGGAAAGATACTCCGCGAGTATGGTGCGCATCAGCCGGGGACGAACAATAGGGGTGTTTCTGGATCGATTGGACCTCAAATCTGGATCGGTGTTGATGTAGTGCCAGAAACACACGGGATGACGGTGATACTCCGTGGGAGGCGGCTGCTTCTATACAAGGAAACGCTCCTGCTAAATCTGTAAATAAGAGTGAATGGCGGTCCATGGTTCGAGTGCATGCAGTGAGAGACGGCACGGCGGGGGGGAGGGGGTCTCCGTCATGATGTCCATGTCCGGGCATACCTCCAACAGCCTGCAGGGGTCCAGTGCGGAGGATGGAGAAGAAGAAGAAAAATTAAAAAATCGGGTAGTGATAACCTTGTTCCCTTCGGTGCACCCATGGTTCACACATATGATCGGCCGCTAGAAATAATGGGGTGCCTTGGACGCCTCGCGGAAGCAGACCGGTGCAGGGTGGGTGTGGTGGACTTTGGAGTGCGAGGAGGATCGTTCAGGATTGCGGCAAAGCGAGGAGGGACGCATCCTCGTGGAAGGTGTGCCACAACCCGCAGCCCGCAACCTACGACCACGACCGAGCAGGCCCGACCGGCCAGGCACAGCGGTCAATCGACCCGAGACTCAAGGTCGGCCGTGTTCTGCGGCCTGCCGTCGTCGTCTCGGCCAGTCAAGACGACGACGGTAAGCAATCGGCAGTAGTGGGCAGTTCCTCGAGACCCGGGTCGTGGGGAATATGTCTCATTTGGAGGATGGGAATCCTCTATTCGCCGTCACAGGCCAGCAGCAGTCACAAAATGCAAGAAAAGGCGAGCGAAAGTTTAAAGCAGCCGACCGGGAACGCGTGGAAAAGCCTGATTCCTCGAGGCCCTCTTGTTGTTTTTGGGCTGCCAAGAGTGGAAATGCATCTGAGTGCAACGGGAAGCGGGATGAAAAGTCGACGGTGGACACTTCATTGGACCGTAAGACGGGATACAAAGGTTTGTTGGTTCTGCGGTAGAAGACCATCGCAGGAGAAATGGCTCCCCGGATTGGCAACCCAACGTTGCACGTCCAGTCAGCAATTATTTATCTGCACCAATTGACTGATTAGGACGGTGATGAAGCATCTGAAGAGGGGAAAAAAGTGTGGCAGTCAGCAAGTGAGAGAGAAGGGGGTTGATGATTCGGACCTAACGAAATCAGAAGGATGACGGGCGGGAGAGTGAGGTTAAGTTGGGCGCTGTCTGACATTGATGGGTGAGGCTCGCAGGCACTGGAAGTGGTATTTTTGGACCCCCTCTTGCGTTTTCGCGGCGCTGGAACCACCAACGGGCGTTTCGTGGCAGCTGGCAGAAAACCAAAGACTGGCAAAGGCGGTGACGAGAGATGCCGATAAAGGTGGGGTAACTCTTCCCCAACTCTGCATCCAACAGCAGATCAACTGCAGCAAACTTTGCCCGAATTTCTAAGAATAACGC
Organism: Pseudohalonectria lignicola; assembly: GCA_003049395.1. NCBI lineage: Eukaryota > Fungi > Ascomycota > Sordariomycetes > Magnaporthales > Ophioceraceae > Pseudohalonectria > Pseudohalonectria lignicola. The sequence continues at coordinate 211,839 of PYSP01000005.1, read as the reverse complement.
GGCTAATTGACAACATAATTACCGCCTTTCATCTCGCAGCCACGATCTAGCGGCCATAGTTCGGCAGCAAGCGAGCTGTAAATTACGCCGCGCCTTTACTGCATTCTCTGTCTCGCGCCCATCGCCTTGATTGATGTGTGTAGGTACCTCGCCTCTCCTGACTGAGCCTGTCGTGCTAGCTATGGCGGGCTAACGTGAGCTTCCTTGCGTAGCTCCCTCTGTACGGGCTGAGGACGACCCCAGTCAGTCGAGTCTACGCGCGCCACAGAATCATCCGCGATCCGACGCCACTCAACACGGCTATGACCCGCCCCCCTCCCTGAACGGTCGAAGAAGCCGAACAAGTCTCGTTAATAAGCCCCATCTTATGTCCCACGCGGGCGGCTCCTCACCGGCACACAACATCTTCCGAAGCTCCGCCTTAGCTAGCATCTGGTCTGATCGAATTACAGCCAATCATTCCCGCTGGTCCAGGCCAGGCCAGGCCAGGCCATTGAATTGCCCCCATACCAGCTGATGATTGAAACATCCAATTCCTCCACCTAGGTTTTGTTCAGCGCGAGTCCCGTCGACAGTTTACTGTTGCGTCATGCTCTCGCTAAGGACCGAATCTCCATCCGTCCACCCACCTCAGCGCGGATATTCTAGATCATCCTGCGTCACAATCGAGTCCGCCAGATCCCCATAGTGCACCGAGCGACATTCCACTATGATCTGCCGCGCATACGCAAGGGACAATGGCACCCCAATCAATATTCCGTTGACGTCGCTGCACCTACCAATATGCGCTGAGCTTTTTTGGTCTGGCGAGCCGTCTTTGCCCCTTACAACCAGATGTCTGCCCACCCTCCCTCGTGCCTGGGCCGTCTCTGTTCTGCTTGCGGGCGCGAGCTGCGAATAGAAGGACAGCTGAGAGGCGGGCTCACAGTACGTAGCAATAATGTTGCCTTCACATGCCCGAGGAGATAGAGTCATTGTGACACCAGTCTGCGTCTGTAATTCCGTCGGGCTTTGGCATTGTCGAACGCCGCCGCAGAGTTGCAGGCCACGCTCGTTGATCGACGATTCTTCTCCCACTCGGTGCGTTATGCCCTACCAAAAATACCTTCCAATACACACAAAGTGCAGTTACGAAGAGTCCTCGTCGGTGAATTACAACCGGCTTACTTCAGTCGTTGTCGCGAAGAAGTGCATCGCACTGCATTTGCAAGGCGCATATTCACACGCCAACGGCCAGGTCGCAGCGTAAGATGTTCGTTCTCATTGCTTCCATTCCCACGTTTCCATGGTACCGGATTTCTTTTTTCCCCTTCTGACGATGATCCTCCTCACATCCTGCAGGCATCCGGGTAGTACAGCGGGCGGGCTGTCGACACTACCAAGGTGTGACAGGTGCCATCCGGGTGCAAACCTAAAAGTCCATGGCCGATGACCGCTGGGTGGTACATGCTCAGTCCGGTGTGTGCAGCCACTGGAGCTGGGGCAGTCCCTGGCCAGGTATAGTGGAGGTTGGGGGCTGTGGGGCTGCATTGCACCAGAACCTAAGCCCAACCTAACCCACAAGTGCATCCACCTACCTAGGTACACAAACACACCCACTGCCCACTGACGTTTCCCAAGCAGCCCAACAAACCCCGGTCTGCCGCACTGATTCGCTAGATGCCAACTCGGTGCCTTGGACATCCATCCAAACGACTGCACTGTGCCGCACACATCCACGTTGAGTTTTCCTATCGCTAAATCATAGCTCGTCTTCGACTCTGGACACTATCGCAAGGATCACAAAGGACTGGACATCTTCAAAAGCAATCCCGTCGGTCCAGCCAGCACGTCAAGGGTGCCATGTCAACGGGGCGGTACTTTTTTTGGGAAACATTTTTCTTCTTGTTTTGGCTACTGGCGACAACATTGCCCTTGGTTGGTCCTGGGGTAGTCCCTAGGCCCTTGGCTGTTGTGGTTCCGGTTTTGCTCCTCTGCCGGATGCGCTAGCACATCGTCCGAAGATCCCCTCCCAGCCCGTTCCGTGGCATCTAATGGCCAATCTGGCATTCCTGCGTCGCCATATAACACATGTGTGCTATAGTTCCTGACAGGCGTGCAAGGCACTGCCGCCCGCCTATTGGTGTTTCCGATTCCTGCTAATCGGGTTTTCTAAATATCGTGGAGCCACGGAACCGTGCGGCAGCAGGTACCTACCTACATACCTGCCTCATCCCGATGTACCAACTGCGGTCCCCCCAGTCCGGGCCCTTTTCTTCGGATTCTTGTGTTTTGCTGTTTCCTTCTTGGCTAGCATGCGCTTAGCTAGCCTCATAGCCGTCCTCCGCGCGGCTGTTTGGGATGTTACCGTTTTGTCTAGTCACTCTTTTCGTGTTCCCGAGAGGCAGGCCTAGGCCAAGCCCAGCGTGGGGTCACCCTCTCCCTCATCTCCAATTCTGCCGAGTAATCCGTCCCTGCCTTTGTACCGTTCAAGCTAGCTCTTCATTTTCCACGTCACGATGCTATCCGGCCTAACTTACCAGGCCCCTGCTATTTACAGAATTCACTCGTTACCTCACATGTCTCTGCCCCTCTTCGCCTTGAGGCCACCGACAGCTACAACGACAACCTCCGAGACCAGCAACCTGCTCACCCCCTGGTCATCCTTGTATCGAGCAAGTTGACCCCCGGCCCAATGTGGTCAAGTACTTCGAACCATTGCGTCTGTGGAGGTTTCTCGCTAGCTAGAACTAATCCTTGGTATCGTAGTTCTATTTTCTTCTGACCGGCATGTCATTATTGCTGGTTCCAACTGAGACCATCGCAGCTAACATACGATACTATCTTTGTATTTCCTAGCTTCCTTCCTATCTCCCATGTCATGCCTTGCTGCGCGAGTTGGTGCTGTCTTTGCCCTTCTCCTTTTTGTTCTTTATATCTTGGACTTCTCTCTCCCTTTCAGTCATCGTGATTTTGAACAAGCATCCTCAGCAGCTCCATCGTCAACAGCCTACTCACACCCTCGCCTTCTCCTCCCCCCTCTCTTCTTCCTCTTCCCCCTTATCCCCCATCCCTCCTCTCAATCTTGTAGACCCCTCCTAGTCTGTCACTTCTGCTTGGACTTTTATGCCTTCCGTTTGATAGACCGCGATATTTCTTTGCTCTCCGTGCGCCCTGCCATAATTCCACCATTACAATTTCTGTGCTCTTGAGCTGCATTGCCCTTTCGCATTAGACTCTACTACCAATTTAACACCAGATCTTGTTCTCTGTGTTCATTGTTCGGGCTGCACCCTCACAATTTCTTCGTTAAAACTGCTTCTCTTTGATTGGCCTCGGACCTTGCCATCAGTTCAAGACCTTAGTAGTCTCCAGCTTATATACCTAAGCGCAACCCACCCGGCTTTACACCGGCAGTCTCCTACAACCATACGATTCCTCGGTCGATCCTTCTTCAGACCCAGGATGCACCGCTCGGTGTCAAACAACTCCCACTCGGGGAGTGAGAGCTTTGTGGCTCTGCCGATGCCAGAGGTAGAGGATCTGGCAGACGCGGATGGATGTGAGACGGAGAGCCTCCACAGCGACAGGAGCTCGATCTCACGGCCTACCCGGGCGTTCTTCCTCGGATGCAGACAGTCCCAGATCCTGGATGTCGACAGCTTCCGTGCCCAGGAAGAGGGCAGAGCTGCGACGCAAGCTTCGAACGCATCCAACGACACCCTCATCCAGAGGTCGGGCAACGCAGGCGCCGACGAGACGAAGCAGGAGACGGACAACAGCCAGCCCCCCTCGCTCCGGCCCCGCCATCCCCTCCACAGGACGGGCTCGCTCCCGCTGCCACCCAAGAAGGGCAGCCGCTCGTACCGCTACCTGCGCTGGAACTTCGGTTCCGTCTACCGCCGCATCTTCACGCTCGCCTTCATCTGCAATCTGGCGGTGCTGGCCATCCTGCTCATCCACACCATGGTGAACGGGCCCCGGCTGACATACAGCCACGCCTCCACCGCCGTGTCGGCCAACGTCTTCGCCGCCATGCTGATCCGCAACGAGCACGTCGTGAACGCCCTTTTCATAGTGTTCGGCACGTGGCCCAGGAACTTGCCGCTCCGCCTCCGCCGCCTCTTCGCAAAGGTGTACTCGTACGGGGGCATCCACAGCGGCTGCGGCGTGGCCGCGACGGTGTGGTACGTCGTCTTCGTCGTGCTCCTCACCCTCGACTACCAGCGGCGCAACGGCGCGCATGAGCTCTCCGCCCTGAGGGGTTACGTCTACCTGGTCACCTACGCCGTGCTCTTCATGCTCGTCATGATCCTGGTCTTCGCCCACCCCAAGCTCCGCATCGCTATGCACAACTGGTTCGAAGGCATCCACCGCTTCCTGGGCTGGTCCGTCGTGCTTCTGTTTTGGGCGCAGACTCTGTTGATCGCCTTTGACGACGCGTCGACAACGGGGCTTAGCTATGGGCAAGCCCTCCTCGCCAGCCCGTCCTTCTGGCTGCTTATCCTCATCACACTCCTGGTGATCTACCCCTGGACGCGCCTCCGCCTGCGAGATGTCGAGGCCGAGCCGCTCTCGAGCCACTGCATCAAGCTCAACTTCAACTTCGCCAACGGCCACTACGGGCAGGCCATCCGGCTGTCGGACGCCCCGCTCAAGGAGACGCACGCCTTCGCCGTGATCCCCAACCCCCCCGCGGCAGCAGGGCCCTTCCTGACCGGCTCATCGTCGACGTCCCCGTCATGCTCCGCGGCCTCCTCCGCGCCCAGCTCCCCGCCGATGACCTCGTCGTCCGGCCCCGGGTACCCCTTCGGTGGCTACCCCTCGGCGGCCTCGTCCAGCGAGGCCCTCAACGACATCGAGTCCATCAAGGCCGCGGCCCGGGCCAAGGCGCTCGCGCGCCAGCACCACCGGCAGCAGCTGGCGGAGCTCTCTGCGCCGGGGCTCTCCAACGCGGGCAAGACGGGCTTCTCAGTGGTCATCTCGGACGCGGGCGACTGGACGCGCAAGGTGATCGCCAACCCGCCGACTAAGATGTACACGCGCGGGGTGCCGCAGTACGGCGTCCTCCGGGTGGCGGGCATGTTCGAGCCGGTCATCGTCATGGCGACGGGGTCGGGCATCGCGCCCTGCCTGGCCCTCTTCGCCGAGAAGCCGGACCACCCGGTGCGGGTCATCTGGTCGGCCCCCTCGCCGCTCGAGACGTTTGGCCAGGGGGTCATCGACACGGTCCTACGCGCCGACCCGGAGGCCATCATCCACGACACGCGCAAGCAGGGGCGACCCGACCTCGTCAAGATGGCGTACCGCATGTGGGACGCTAGCGGGCGCGAGGAGGGCCTGCGGGAGTTCGCCCTCCCCGCCGCGGACCGGCGCCGGCGCCGGCGGCCGCTGGGCCAGTGCGAGGCCGTCGTCATCATCTCGAACCAGAAGGTCACCCGCAAGGTTGTGTACGGGCTCGAGTCGCGCGGAGTCCCGGCTTACGGTGCCATCTTCGACTCCTGATCGCCGTCGCCGTTATCACATGCTCCTTTAACCTGTGGGGGAACAATATTATTGTTTTCTAATGCAGCCTTCTTTATCGCAGCTTTTTTTTCCTCCCCCAATATCACTTAGCTAGATTTGCACTAGGCTTTACCTTCCACTTTCCTCACCCACTTTCTCGTTTCAATCATGTTCTACCATTTCTTTGTGAAGCTGCTATCATCAGGCTGCTAGGGTTGGCAAAAGAACAAATAGTCTAGACATTGGCGCTTTGGGCTGAACAACAAACACACGGCATGTTTGTGTCGTTGGACGATTTCCATACGGTGTACATTTGCTTCTACGGCGTTCGTTTGTTGGCCCAAAAGATGGGCTTCAAACAACCCTTTTCTCTCCTTCACCTATCCCCTATCTTGTTTCCATCTTCTCTGTCTGTTTTTGTCTTTTGGGAGGACATTTTCTTTCTTCACATCACGGTCTTTTTATTTATGTCCTCTATGATACCTTTCTCCTCCCAGCGATGGATTCGACACTGGCCTTTTCTCACTTCAAAGGGGTTTGGATGGATCAGATAGGTCTCCTTAATTTACCAACAATCATCCGCGGCCAACTTGCTGAACAAACAAATCTTCTTCCTCCTCGCTGACTGTGGGCCTCGGAGTCCACTCCTGGCTACGAACACTAAGGCCATTGCCATGTCATGAGGGCGCTTAAAGCATACCAAGGAGATTGATTCTCCGTTGTCAGATCATAGTTGATGCGACGCGCATCACAGCGGCGTATGCCCAGCACCCTCTGCTAGGTGGTGGGGGTGGCCAGGTTTTGGTCGTGGGGAGTGAAAGGCGGCGTCACAGCAGGTGTGGTTACATCGATCTCTCCCACTCCCCACTGGTGCGCCGATTCCCTCCAGCAGGTCGAGGAGCCTATGGCCACCCAGGCCACCCACCCACCCAGGCCACTTCCCGAGACCACCAATTCACTGGACCCCGGCCCTGCATCAGCGCCAAGAGGAAACTTTATTTCAACCCGACCACCGGAGGCTTTAAGCGCACAAGCTGGAAGGGGCTGGACCTATTCTTGTCACTCAAGCACTTCACCGCTGCCTCTCAAGTGTCACCTGCCACTCAACGCGGACTAGGTATGAAACACGCCGGTATTCCTCTGCTCCGTGCTCCGCCATTTCTCACCTTGAAACCTCTCTCGTCGTGGGCCTATTACCTTCTTCGCCCTTGTTTTTTTGTTCTTTTTGTTCTTTTTTTCCTTCTTTTATTTTCGCATTACTTTGGTCTTCCAAACAGGCCGCCGTAATCATACAGCAAATGCTATCGCAAACAGTCATCCAATCAACTGGGGTCAAACTCAATCGGCAGGGAATACGTGCCGAGATTTAAATCACCCCCGCCTGTGGGCGGCAATCGAACCGTAAAAAGGTCGCTAATTCCCGAGCCGGCAGACCCCTGGCCTCACACTGCACTGCCCAAAATACCACACTGTTCAGGCTATTGAAGGCCAGCCCTGTAACCATGTAGTCCACAGAGGGATCTTGACGAGATGCCCAGCCGGCCATGTCGGATCCAACGACACCCGACACCTATTTTTAGTGGTAGCGAAATAGCTGGCGGGCAGCCTAGCCGACACCATGCACAATAAACCGGGTTCTTTCAGTCCACCACAAGGGCTTCCATGGTGACGGAGGCGACAGCCGTGGCAGCCCCGGGTCAGCTTGTGTATTGAACCATTGATGTAGCTACTGCAGCAGACGTAACTGTACCCAATGAAGCCCCACGCTCCCTTCCCGCTTGTAGTGGTGAGGTATGATGGGAATAGCATCGTGTGACCCACACCTAACACGACATCCAAGGCTCTATCCAGCATCCTCCGCCCATTTCCGAAGGCATCTGGAACGGAGGGACAGCGTCAAACAAGCCCGGTAAGAGCATTAACCTGTAAAATGCCAGTAGGCCTCCAGCCGGTAGGACCGCTGGGGGAGCGCAAAAAGGGGACGCCGGCCCTCTAGCGGTCCGAGCAGAACCCCTCGAGACGCCCTCCCGTGCCTAGCCGGATGTGAGCTCGCTCCCGAGCCTGCAGTACTCGCAATAACAGTCATGACGGCGATCTCCCTCGCAGGTCAGGAACGCCAGTGGGATAAGGGAAACGTGACCGGAGCGAGTAGACCACCCGGAAGGCTCGACTCCACGCCTAGCCACTACACTGTTTTGCCGCGGCACCGAATGGGAGAGATTCGGACGAGTCCGCCCATGTGCGTACACGAGGACAAACTCAGAGCACCGAAAAACTCACATAGCACATAAACGCGGGACATTGCAGTAGGAGCAGTAGTGTATCCGTTTGTTTCTGACGACAATACAACCTAAGGATTCAGTCCTATCGATACTATCAATCTGCAGACCCGATAACCCTTACTCCCAGGCCAGGGGCAGCTGCTGGCCAGGGGTGTTAGGTAGGCATAGAGGTGCCGACCCAGCGTAGTCGCCGAGACCTCGCACATCCCCACCCATCCCTCCGTATCCAACCCCCTCACTGGGACCTGGCATCCCACCACCTCTTCTCCGTCGTAACCCCACCCCCGCCCGCCGGCTTGGGCTTCTCCTTCAGCTTGTAGAAGTCGCCAACCCACGCCGCGATCTGCTTGACCGCCGCCTCCTGCACCGTCTTCACGGCAGCGTTGACGTTGTTCCGCAGCTGCATGTCCTGGCAGTGCGTCGCGCCGAGGATCACGAAGACGGGCGCCTCGGGGGTGGACTTGAGCGGGCCGCCCGGACGGAACTCGCTCGACACGGACGCGGTGATCCAGGGGTCGTACTGGCTGTTCGTGTTGGTGAACACCACCATGGTCAGAACATACAATTCTCCGTTGGTGTGATTCTTACAGGAAGGAGGGGAAGGAGGGCCGGGTTTACGTACCCATTGATCCAAAGCAGCCGCGTCGTGTTGGTCAAGTTCCACCCACCCGTCAGAGCATTCAGCTGATTCGCCGTCCTCCCCGAGTTGGAGCCGAAGGTGAGGCCGTCCTGCTTAGGGAAGAAGAGGTCGCACTGCCGCTGGTAGTACTCGGGCGTGACGAACTTGGAGACTATCGTGGGCCTCCCCGCGGGCGCGGTCCCGGTCTGCCAGTAGAAAAGGGGCTCGTTGCACAGCTGCCACAACCACGCTCGTGGCGCCGTGTTGGCCGGGCTCCAGTCCGTGTAGAAAGGGTTGCTAACATTGTACGAGTCGAAGCAGCCGACCGAGCCGCGGGCTTGCCATTCAGGGTAGTCATACGAGGAGCAGACTGGAGTCGTGGGAGTGGCAAGTCGAACCAACAATGTCAGTTATCAGTCTAGCAAGATAAAAAGAAGGGGGGATGGAAGAGAGCGGCCAGCAGTCCCAGTGCCATCCAGCATCTCCGGCATAACTCACACCTAGCGCCGTACACGGTCTGGTACCAGTTGGCAAAGTTGTTTAAAGCCTCCCACTCGCCGATGCCGTCGTCCCGGGCTTCGAACTGCATGTACGGGGAGTCGTACCCGAGACCCTCGATCGAGTCACACATCTGATGGAACATTCCGTAACCTGTCGTGACGGTTTGCGCCTGCCACCTACCCAAAGGGGACAGAATCGCACTGTTTCCAAGTCAGCACGACTCCGGGCCATAGATTGGGTGTTCGCATGCCCATTTGTTGGCCAGAGCCGAACCGCTGTTTGCGAGGAGGACTTCTTACCTGGCAAAGTCATCATGATGAGTCAGCTTCTCCAGGCCGAACATCTCCTTCAGCCCCTTGATGTCTTCATCGGTTCCGTTCGTCAGAGTGTTGTCGATGTAGGTCGTGATGCGCTCAAAGTCCCTGCTGCAGTTCTTGGGCATGCCCTGCTGGATGGGTACGAAGTACTGCCAGTAGTCGTAGATTGCCTGGACCGGTGCGCTGCTCGCGTGGTACGCCCAAAAAGTGTCTGGGGATAGCCTCTGAATCCATGCAGCCAAAGCCCCCGTGTAGGAGCCACCAACAAACACCCACGGCTGGAGTTAAAAGGAGGAGTAAATCAGCTGGATGCCTCTGGCTAGATTCGCACGCCACGCAAGCTGACATACCGCCTGGGGAGCATTGCTGCTAGAGCCTTCGTCGAAGGGGAGCTTCAGGTTGCGAGCGAGGTTGACCATGTCCTTGACCGCGTTCTCTAGGGTGAGGTACTGGAGCGATCTGGTGTCCTGCACCTTAGACGCAGCCGACACTCCATAGTCACGATCTGATGAGGCTGTCAGTTAGTATTTGGGGTTTTCGATAGATCTCCTAGCCAGCCCTCTAAGCCACGCAAGGGACAAAGGACGGGCTCACGTTCGACCATTACTATCGCGGCCTTGATCGCCTTCGCATGGGCACCCGTAATTGCCCTATCCGTCAGGTATCCGACATAAGGGGCGGCATCGCCCTCCCCTGGGTTGAACAAGACAACCTGTGTCGACGTCAGCAGTGCCCGATGAAGCCGCCAGGGAAGATGGTATGGGGACAGACGGGAGATCCAGGGCCCCCCCAGAAAGTCGCGTTCCACCAAACCCTTTGCGAGAACGTGCCCAGGCCAGGGTTCTTGTGGTCGATGAGCTGTCGGAACGTGGTATTCCCCGTCAGGTCCGTTGCCTGTAGCTCCACGTTAAGAATCTGCAGCCGAGGCATGATCGGCCTGAATCCATCATGGCCGAGGATCGCTGAGACAATGCTCAGGCGACAGGCCAACAACGGCAGCACCAAGGACTGGAAGAGCCCCTTCATCTTGAAGCAGGCGTGGGGGATGACGGCGAACCAAAGGATACTGTGAAGACAGCGCCTCACGTCCCCTAGGGCGGTAGTATTTATTACTACACGATCTGGGACCTGGAGAGCGGTGCGCGGCGGCGAGGAACGGCGAGAAGAGGTGCGGTAAAAAGCCCGGATGATGTGCCACCACACGGGCTGCAAGTAATCTATAGCGGTGTGAATGGATCCATGACGGATGTCGTGACTGGTCCTCCTTCCCCGCAATACAATAAAAAGAGAAGGCTCACTTGAGGGCTGTGAGCGAGTTTTCACATTTTAGACTATGGAGCGATCCGATAGCTGGGAAGATGGCAGGGTCCACTGGAGATAAATCCTGGGGATATGGGAAGGAGCATGGCGATGCGTTCGGTTGAGGAATTAGCTGGGGCGAGTAAACCTATACAGCCTGGCAGGCCTTTCCCCGTCTAGAGTAGCGAGTCACCTAAGCGCTCGCAGGAGCCTTGCTCAGCCAAGAAGAGAGTACCTAGTAAGATCTGTTGCTATCCAGAGTCTTTGGCCCTAGACAGTAACAGTTTGCTCAAGAGTGTCCCGTCCAAACATGATCCGGCAGAGACCCCGTTCGAGCCCCGGGCAACTGCCGGGCGATGAAAGAATAAAGAGTCGATCCAACATCTCACGTGGATGAAGCGGATAGTTCGGAGAATCCCCGGGAGTGAGCGGCCGGCAAAATGCAGTTGTTAATATCGCCCTCGATATCATCCAGAGGGGGACCAGCGCCACGATTCATCTTTGGGTTCATAATGTGGCGCAACTCAGGAGGATAATCTGGAGGGGTAGCATTGGGAATGGCCGCCGCTGCCACCTGGACCGGAGATCCTCGATGCAGTCACGCAAGCCCGGGATCCAGATACAGACAGCCAGGTCGAGACTTCGAAAAGGAGAGAAGATTGTGGGATCCGTATCAGGGGCTTCGGCAAAATCTGGCTGGTATTGAAGATTACTTACCATGCTGGGAGCAATCATCCTTGACTGCCATACTTACCACCACCCTAACCTGCACCGAGCAGCAGCGGCAGGTCGTGAGGTCCAGGGCAAGAGGAGTCGTGGTGGCTGCAAGTAAGCTTTGGCGGCAAGGCCGCATCCGCGATTGCCGTCTTGGCTAGCAAGGTCTTGCCTGGCGAGGTCTCGGGAAGGATGTCTACGATCAAGAGAAAGGAGTCCTCGAAGCAATTACACTAGGACAAAGGTGCCTTTCCTTTCCTGCGAGAAGAGATGCAGCCATCCACATCATCGACGAAACCACATGGGCATGAGGGCGGTTCTAGAAGATATGTCCTGGCATGCTGGCCTTCAAGCGAGAGCGTGAATGCAGGCTGAGGAGAGCAGGATACGAGGAAGGAGGATTCACGATTGCAAAAAGACGGGCAGCGATTGCTGGCTCGTGTTCAACACACGTGATTGGCGGATGGGGCCGATGGAGTAGCTCTCACGTGAAGAGTCAGGTGCTGCTAGCCACAGGATGACCCAACTTATGGACCAAGAGCTTCGATTGCCGACGCCGACGCCGCCAATGCTACGACTGTACGAACGTACGAATCGAGCCAACTACAATTGATACCGCAACCAACTCAATTGCTTTCAAACATGGGTAGCGCCGAAGAGCCACCACGCAGTATGTGATTTCCACCTCTCTTCAATCTCCCCAGCAGCTGTCATAGGAACTCGGCCACAGATACAGCTCCGGGCAGAATCGGCTAACCTCACCACTTCACAGAGGCGACGCGAGAGGAGATGCGCGATGCGAAGCTCCCGCTAGCATACCGAGACAGCTGTGCCAACCTCCTGATACCCCTGAACCGCTGCCGTTTTGAGACATACTACCTGCCTTGGAAGTGTGAGGTACGCTGCTCCTCCCCAGCACGACCACCCAGCACGACCACCCGAACAGGCGCAGATGTGCGAGTTGCTGACACATCGCCGCTCCCGCGCATCCAACAGAACGAGAGACATAGCTACGAGAAGTGCCAGTACGAGGAGTTCCAGCTGAGGGTGGCCAAGATGAAGGAGCTTCGAGAAGCCAAAGGCGGAGCCAGGAGCAATTAAGGCGCGATCAGTAAGCGGCAGAAACTTGAGTTGAGAACATGACCACCCAGTCGCTGGCCCGCTGTACATACGGGTTGTCCCTAGAGGTTCCTGCGGGGAAACAACTGATAGAGGTCGCAATTGATGGGGTTGGAACGTTTCATGGAATCCCGCTGTGGTGATTGCTCGGTATATGAAAGCACGAGTGAAAAATTGACAGATGGGGAGTCCCAAAAGCGAAATGAAAGCAAGGAAAGCTGAGTTCACCAAGGGAGAGAATCCCAACTGTTTCCCCAAGCCAAGCATCCACATCCGACACTTACCAGGTCTGATCACATCCCCTTCAGTGCATCCAGATAGCTGACCAGTCTCTTCTTGATCACGACGCCCAGGACCCTTGCCGTCTCCTCCTCTATGATGATCAGATACCTCAACCCCAACTTGCCAAACATCTCGACCGCGTACTCGACGGGCGCCTTCGACCAGACTGTGATCGGGCATCTATCCACAAATTCAGCCAGCAGACCATCCAGCAGATCCACCTCATCCGGATCACCGTCGCTCTCACGCTCGACCAACCCATCATTCACCATACCGAGCGCGAACTCCAGCTCCGCCTCGGGAAGGTAGCCGTGGCAGATTCCTCGCTCGTTGACAAGCACCAAGCCTGCATCCATCAAGCCCCTCGACTTGAGCCTGGCTAGCTTCTCGCGCAGCGTCTCCCTGCTGACCTTGAAGTTCGGCCCCGTCAAGAGCGTGATCTCGTCCATGGTTATTCGGGGCGGGATCAAGTCCTCGAGCGTGCCCTTCCTGCCGGGCGCTGTCCTCTCCTCGTCATGATCCCTCACACGGTCGTGCGCATCCGCCACGATGGCAAGCGCGTGCTCGGGGTCTAAAAACGGATGTCCTAGTAGGTGCTGCGAGAGGTCGTACACGGACTCGGCGCTGATGGCGTCGGCGACCCACTTGGAGGTCAGGATGGCGGCCATGAAGGGGGGCACGAAGTTGACCTCGCCCGTCAGCTCGAACATGATGACGGCCAAGCTGACCGTCATGCGGGACACGCCCGCCAGAAAAGCTGCCGCGCCGACCATGGCAAATATCCCCGGCGAGATGGCGCTGCTCGTGCCGATGAGCATATGCCCCGTAAGCCTCCCGAACAGGGCGCCGGCGTCGAGGGCGGGGATGATGATGCCCGAGGGCACCTTGCAGCCGAAGGTGATGATTGTCAGGAGCAGCTTGACCAAGGTGCCAGAGACAAGCCAGGCGAAGTACTGGGTTTTATGGGCTTTCGCCTCCTGGCGGCAGATCCACGAGTCGTTGCTGCTGCTTCCCCTGCAGTCGACGAGCAACTCGGCCATGACGATGTCGCCTGTGTCGCGGATGAGTCGGTTAGGGTACTGCAACAGGGCTGTGGCCAGCACGACGAGCGACAGCTCCAGGACCGGGTTACGCTTGATCAGCCCGAACTTGCGGAAGAACTTGGACCATAGGAAGTTGGCTTGGCAGAAGACGCCACCAAACACTCCTCCACAGACGCCCAGGAAAACGAAGACCAGATAGTGCACCAGGTCATAGTTGACGCCATAGTTTGTCTCGAACAGCACCAACTTTCCTGTGCCTGTCGGGTTCAGCTCCTTCAGTGCCGCCGCTGCGACAAGCGAACATAGGAAGGCCTTCCACATGACTCGTCTCGGGAAGTACGTGCTGATCTCCTGTTGTTATCACCGCACACAGATCACATTAGCTGGCGCGCATTCATTGCAAGGTTTGCCGTATTCCTTGTCCTCCCTTCTAACACTGACCTCATAGCTGAACAACACTCCACCAATCGGCGCCCCAAAGGCCACGGACAGCCCAGAAGAGCACGCCACGCTCAGGATCTCGCGCATCTTGCGCTCATTTTCGCGATACTTCGGGAACCTCTTGGCGACGAGGTACCCCACGCAGGTCGAGATGTGCACAAAGGGACCTTCTTTCCCAAGACACATGCCCGTGGCCACCGCAAAGGTCGCGCCAACAGCCTTGACCACGAGCACCTTCAGGTCCAGGAAATGCGGGATCACAAAACCAGACAGTATCGTCTTGATCTCCGGTATCCCGCTCCCAGCAGCCATATACATGACCTTTGGTTCCTCCGCCGGCCGAGGCTGGCCACCGCGCTCATCCAGCCCTTCCTCTCCCAGCGCCTCATCGTCGACCTCAGCAACCGGCAGCGCCGCCTTGGTTGTGAGGGTCACCGACCCCGCAACGACGCCAAACACGAGCGCGAGCCCGACATAGATGGCATAGCTCAACGGGCCCTCGTACTCGGTCCAGTCCACCCAACCCCCGGCGCCGCACCGGGCCCGATCAAGCCACCACCTCCCGTCCCTGCCGCAGTACCCTTCCTTCCAGCCCGCGACGGTGGCGACGGTGACGTCCACCGCAGCGGCCACGCAGGCCGTCAGCAGGCCGATGGCCGCGGCGGCGACCCAGCCCTGCGCGGCGTCCCACAGCCCCGCGAGCCGGCCCCCCAGGCCGGGCCGGGAGCGCAAGCCGCGCCGCCGGACGGACCCGGCGACGAGGCCGTGCAGCCAGTCAATGGTGGCGTAGGCATTGTAGGGGAGACGCTCGCCTAGGGGAGTGGCTGCGTGCAGGGCGCGCTCCGTCTTGGAGACGGCCGAGGAGAGGAGGGACTCGACGTCGGCGTCGTAGGACTGGGAATGGTGACGGGTGCGCAGGCGGTGGTCCTGGGGCTGCAGGAGTGGGGTGGATTCGTGCTGCTGCTGCTGCTGCTGTTGGTGACGTTGCTCTTTTCCCTCTGGGGGCTTGGTCATGGTGATCTATCTCGACGGCTCATATGCTATTTGCCTACTTTGCCATCATACCTTTTTTGTGATACAGCACAATGGGACGGAGGGGTAGGACTGGCGACATAGCCTATCGGGGGGACTGCATTGCGATGGTTGATCTATTTATTTATCTCAGGTAGTCCGTAGCCTCCCTCCCAGATGTTTCGGTTTATCTGGATCGATGAGATCTGTGACATCAGGGTGCGGTTAGCTCTATCTTTGCCTACAAGATGGTAGAGATAAGCATTCTGGGTTGTCATTGATAAGAGCACCATCTCTGATAAGAGGAGGAGGGGAAGACGTCAACCAATGAGCCAATGCAATCATCTTGGCACGGCCTCCCGCCCTTCACCAACCTCTAATGGTAGATAAGATAAAACCAAGGAAAGCATGCCTAAGTGCACAAAAAAATACCTGGGTAACTACTTGGGTAGGTACGTGACTTTCCAATTCCATGTGCAAGCAGTTCGGCTTCACAATTCCCATGCTCCATTCCGTTTACACAATATGGTGGTCTGGTATCACAAAAGGCTGGAACTCTGGCAAGTGTCATCAATGAGGCAACCTGGGAAAAGGCAGAAGGCACACCCTGCTGCAGGCTGGAACGTATGTTACCTCCTCGAGGAGCAAACCCGTACGGCATGCGCACTTTGGCCCTGGAATCCCAATCCCAATGTCCTAACCAAGTACGAGGCCTTCGTTACTTGTGAGATGTTCACCATTACCCCAAGATGTTTTCATTTTAGCAGCCTTAGCACTCTTGAATCCTTCTCCGAGGTCAACAGAAATATGGACTCGAACAGAACGCTGCTTTAGTAAACACAAATACAACCCAACAGCGCCACCCTCAAATATCATGCGACCGTCCCATGTTACGTATTCTCAGTCCATTACGGTTTAGGGGACATCGGCATTCAAAGTTAGCAATTGAAACCAGCACCGTTAGCAATTAGCGATACCAGCAGGCAGCATGCGCGATGGGGATCCACCTCGCAATTAGTCATGCTCCTGACCCCGGGATCAGCCGAGCCAGCAGCGATTTCGAGACGCCAAGCCTAGAGTCTGCCAACGAGGCGTGACTGAGACTCCCGACGACGGCCCTCTACTCTAGGACGTCGTAGAGTGGTCCCAGCCACTCTTCGGCCTTCTGGTGAATGTGAGGAGGTTCATATCGGAGCCAATGTCTCCAGCCCGCCTACTGGACAAAATCGGGAGGGACCTCGAGCCCGTGGAGAGGCCTATAACTTGGGTATCGTCTATGCCCTCGCTCCCCCATCACCCCTCCCCAGACGGCTCACCGACACGGCATCGATATCCGTGACGGGCTATTCGATGGCCTATTCTACGCTTCTATTTTGCAGAGACTCCGACGGCACTATTCGATGAGGGACCCTCGAGCAGCTGAGTCGTTTGACATATATCCTCTCGGGGTGAGGCTGCAGTACCACGACCACATTGTCTTTGGACGGTGCCTCGAGCGGATCTTTGATGTTTGCACTGGTCTTTAACATGTGCGGCTCAGTAGCCTCCAGGGACTGCCCGCTGTAGAACAGTCAGCATTGCTCCTCAACAGCTTCGTGCAGCCTAGACGCCAGCTGAAAAGCCTCCAACACCTGCACCTTGTGGACATTTCGGTCACGGAGAGCTTCTTAAATGGGTTCTTAAGGGCTGCACTGATTCCCTCAGGCACCTGACACTAGATGGTTGCGAGTTCATGGATGCAGAAGAAGAAAGAGACAGGGCCCTGCGCAACGAGAGTTCCCCCAAGTATGGGCTGGGTCCCACCAGCCCCCTGAGTCTTTATTCCACGCGCAGCAGAGGACCGTTTCCTTCTGTAGGGTTCTGGCTAAGTCATATGCAGAGATGCAGGGCGGAGATTTGTATAAGGAGGAAGTCGAGTAGCGAAGACTTGTTCACGGACGGTTCCACAACCTCGGACGAGGAGATAGACAGCCCCAGCCCCAGCCCCAGCAGCCAGCAGCAGCATAGGCACACGGTTGAGAATAAGCTTCGAGACAGGATCTGCCATGTTTTCGCCACATGCGTCCCCCAGATAGTTCCCACCTTGAATCTCGAGGTCATCGACGGGGAGGACGGGTCTGGGGATTATGCACCTTCGCAGGAAGACGTTGAGATGCGCGAGTCGAACTCTCAGTGTTATAAGGGGTTATATAACCAAGGCGAATTCAGGGAGCTCGACAATTCTACAGACGGAGAGGATGAGGATATGTACGAACTAGGCCATGACCACGAAAAATGCCAAGAGAACACCTGCCCTGCCCTCTAGCCACCAACAGCCCCTGACCGGACGGGCTGAAGGCTCGGATGCGGCAACTGCGCCTGCGAGGGGTCGAGGTGGGACTACGGGAGGAAGTGTCTGTCGAGCAAAAAAGGGGATGTTGAGAGTGGGCAGATCAGGTGTGCTATCACACTGAGTGGGCCGTTGGGAGCGGGTGAATGCATTTGATTAACTGGCGAGATATATATAGAGATCAAGACCAATTTTCTCAAGCGAGAGGCGTCGTGAGTCCTTTCTGCTTGGTGATAAGAGAGGGAAACGAGTCCAAGGGAACAGAGAAAGGTTGAGAAACCGATATCACCTCTCAGGGCGGCTCGCACAGCCTGAGCCACGATGCCTCCAAGACAATAGCTACACATCCAAGGAGTCTTTGTAGCATGATGTGAATGCGTAGGTAAGGTATATGTCAGCGATGCACAGTGGGCTAGTTCCAACAAACTGTTATGTTAATGATGCACCCGTCGCACTGTTTCTTCTGTGTCGATAGGCACAGGCCACGACAAGTATCTCACACAATCATGATGTGGATTCCCGGGTTGAATGGACAGGGAACACTTGAGCATGTAGGGGCTGCCAACAGATAACAAACAACAGACAATATGGGCCGTTAGAGGGTTCCAACTGTCCAAGGTCTCAAGGGCTAGTACATGAACGATATGCTTAGAAGGTTCACCGCCACCTTCAACGGTACGGTGGTTGAAAACGGTGGGCATAAATAGAACCTGTCAAGTAGGGTCACTTGTCTTCCTCTCTATTCGCGGATTGCTGCGAGGGAGTGTGCTGCCGAATCTTGCTGTGCAAAATCGTATGTTGCCAAAGGGGGTCACCCAAGTACAATAGTGACCACTTAACAGCTATCACGGTCATTACATGGAAGATCCCCACATCATGCAGCTGTCAGCCACCATTCCATACGCAGACCATTGCTGCTATCCGGCCTACCCCCCAAGGAGTCAAAATAAAAAAAGAGGAAAATAATAAAAAACTACCTTCTGGTTCTGTGCATGTGGAAAGGTGTGAGCGCGGCAAGCATTATTTGGCCGTGTGACCGCGTCTCACCGCCGATCCGACCAGTGTCCGTGGATGATATGCGCGGAGGAGGAGACGACGGAAGAAGAGCCTGTATAGTACGGGCCAAGCCAACGGCCGCATCCTGCAGCAATCCCCGAAGGAAGGCGGCCAACGTGGCACAAACCAGAGTCGCGAGGTGGGGACCTTGGGAAGTCGCAGCCAGCGCGGCGTTGTGGTGGCATGCAAGCTGACATGGTCTCCTCGAAGACCAAACCAGACCATAGATCATACCCGGCGGCAAAAATCTGCCGCGGCATGGAGGACTCTGTGAACAAAGCCTTCTGAGGAATGCCGCCTAAGCTATTCCCAGACCCAAGTAACTTGTCGCGGCTAGACAGGGAACAGAGAAAAAGAGGCCCAACAGAGAATAAGATATCCCTCGGCGAACAAACAGCTCATGGCTCCCCAGCCACCCGGACGGTCCTTACATGGCGGATACATCATGTGGTACACCGCCGGGCAGCCAGCCGGGCTTGGAGGCCGTTAATAGCGGCCGTCTTCTCCTCCCGATGACCATTGTGTGTCATACCAACCCACGAGGGACGAAGGAAAGAAGCTAACAAAAAAAAAAGGAAGAAAAAGGGAGACGAAGGAGGAATAGACTAGGGCCGCATACACGGCGGCCAAGTCCAACGGACCATTGGGACCATGAATGCGGCAGGATTTTGCCCCATCGCAGCCACTGCTCGAAAGGAGAACGGACGGAGGAGGAGGGACGACAGCGATAACGACGATTGAACGAATCTAAAGGATGGCAGGCGACAGGCGACAGGCGACAGACGACAGACGCAACTTTGCATGTGCCGTGGCGCGTCTCGAGGGGTGCCCGGCCTCGCTCTCCAGTTGGCCACTTCCCCCCCCCTTCTTCAACCTCTCTTGCGACGTAGCAATGTAAGCTGCAGTCAGCGGATATTAGACGCAGCTAGCGCGGCTATTTGGACTTCTGTGAGGTAATGGTTCTATCGGCCGACTACAGTAGGAAAGAAGAAAGCAAACAGTGGAAAGTGAAAAGAACCATCGGGGATCGGCCATCCGGTTCCGTATGCACCTGCGGGGCAACAAAGAGCAGAAGGAGAAAGGCAAGCACATGATGGTTCACTCGGACTGAAAGAAGGCTCTCTCTGAGCTGATGCCCGGCAGCCAAGTGAGGGGTTTTTTCTCTCTCTCTGTCCACACTCCAATCCGCCGATGGTGCCGTCGCAGTCGCACCGCAGCCGATAGTCTCTGCAGGCTGAACCGTACTGCGTGCGTACGCGGGAGGGGATTAAAGATTTATCAAATGGCAACGCAAGCCGACTTGCCCTCTGGGCCACACGACGTAAGAGACAAGATGCTGCATGAGGCTTGCGCTAGTGTGCGGTTGCGTTGGTGGAGATTAGAACCTTTTGCTGCCCATTGACCATTTGCGCCTAAGCGCCTGATCCACTCCATGGCGGGGCAGGCCCTATTGGCTGGAGTTGCGCAACCCTCCAGTCAGACGCGGTGCAGATATTGGATGACCTATTATGCAATGCAGCCGAGACGAGGTTACCTGCATAAGGTAGGAGGTTTATTGCCTGCCCACCTCTAATGCTTGTATTTCCTTTCTTTCCTTTTTTTCATTTCTCCTCGCATCTAACCGTATTGCACAGACGGCGAGAGGGGAGGCCGGGAGAACAGAACAAAAGACGAAAAAAGTTGGAATGAAGGCTGAAGAACTTGGTGGAGATTGCAACGTTTTCGCGGGTGATTGCTTCCAGACAGTGCGAGTTTTCGTTGCCGAGGCTCCCAAGCGGGAGTGGGGAAGGAAAGACGCATACGTAGTACGTAGTACGTAGTCGTAGTTGTTGTCGAGCGCCTGCGACCTCCCTTCTGGCTGGCTGGTGAAACTGCAAACTGGGAAATCCATTTGGGTGCTATCCGGAGCCACGTCCTGATACTGGATATTTTCCGGCGATGGCATTGTGTACTCGTTAGCCAGCCTTTGGGAACTTGTTTGTTTGTTTCTCTCCTTCTACTCTCCCCTTTTCGTATTACTTGACGTCCTTGACTTGAGCCCCTACTAACCTGGTAAGCCTGGGAATTTCTAGTACGGTGTGGCGAGGTACGGATTACCAGCGTCCAGAGTGGTGGTTTTCTCGGTTGGAAGGATCTGTGTCCTCAATTGATGCGAGCCCTCTCAGATTTCCGGGGTGGTAATCTAGCTTGAGGCCTCTCCATACTGGTGCATCATTATGTTCCCTTAGTTTCTCGTTGGTGGAGCATAAGCAATAAATACCAAGGGTCAAAGCGATGCCAATAATCGGGCTTTGGGTCGATGGATGGATGAAATCCGGAGAATTCCATCGGCTCGCAAGTCGCAACCCCCCTGCCTTCCACCAGAATCTCGCCCTCGTTCACGGCCAGCCCTATCGTGGGGACCTGTCCCCTGGAGCTCGAGTCCGAATAGGGCTGTGTTGACTAACAATGAGGACTCGAACCCATCAATACGAAGAGCTGGGGATTTTCTGGTTGCTAATCTTTGAGTCCATCAGTGCGGCTTGTGTTTTGAAGATCAAACATGAGAAGGACTTGAAACTTTTTCCCCCTGTGGCGCTGTGGGGCACTGTTCACTGGGCTAGCAAGGTTCATGTTGGTAGCGAGTGCCAACGTAGCATCCAGGTCAGGTGAAATGCGATGACTAGGGAGAATGGCCAAGAATCCAGCAAAAACAGGAAAGGGGAGCCTCAGGTCTCCAGTAGGAATCATTATCTTTTAGCCTGATCCGGAATCCGTCGTGATGGTTTCTGTTGGTGAGTTTATTACATTGTATGCCCTTTCTCGGCCCTCCTAGGGGCTTGATGCAGGAGACAGGCGTCGCAAAGTGCGTTGTGCCGAGCCAACCTGAGGTTGTCTTTGGCAATAGGGACATCATTTCAGGCAAGCTGGGAGACGCCCATGCAAAAGAAATGGCATGCTTTTTTTCGTATTGAAAAATGTTGAAACTGCCCAACCAAAACTACCTAGGTAAGTTGCAGACTTGCGGCTCTTGCTGCTTGCTGTTGGCATAATAGACTTTGGTCTGATGTGTGTTGGGGGCCGACAAGTCCTTCCCGTCGGGCGGGTGAGCCAGCTATTGGGAATTGTCCAAATCCCAGAGTTTCAACGCCCCATTCGTTTCTGGCGAGGTCTGAGACTAGGAGTAACTTGGGGGATTTGAAACCCAACATCTTCTCTTGGGTCAATTCGAGATGGTCAACTGAAGATGATATCCGTGGGATCCGAGGATACGGGCAAGTTCGAACTGATCCCCTGGTTCACCGAGGAGTGGTCAGTGACCATCTAGTCAGCGACCCGGGGCTTTCCCGCGGGGTGGCCGCTTTGAAGCCCTGAGCCACATCCACAGGGCCTGCAGTCTCTGGTGGGGCCATTTAGGCAGTCAGATGGAACTCCTGGAGCCCCTACCGATGCCATAGCCCTTCAATTTCCTCGCATCTCGCTGGAGCTCTGACTTCAAGATGCGACCAGAGAGAGAACTGAGGGGCAATGAGGATGGCAAGAACGGTCACCTGCCACAAGCAGACATCGTATCAAGGGTCTCATTGAGACCTTGGCCAGGCTCAGATTCGCAGCAGAGAAGCTGGGTGGCAATGGGGCTAGGAGGAGACGAAAGGATGGTCTGCTTGGGTTGATAACCCCCGTAGTGTACCCGCAGAATGGACGTCGCGAAGTGCTAACTTTAACAGAGCCAGGGTCGAGGTTACAGTCAGATCTCTGTCAATCCCACCCGCTGTAGGCTAGCTATTTTCAGTAATTCTGAGGGCATATCAGCACCCAGCAACTGGCTTGGTCAGCCCGACCGAGGGAATGTCGCCCAGCTTGACCAGTGGGCTTCTTGCCTGCCGTATTTCGTCACAAATGGTGACCCTTCCAACCTTCCAATGCCATGGTCGCTGCCCTCCCTCACGCGACACGACAGCCGGGAGTGTCTACATCCGCATGGCTTCCGCGCAGAAGCCGACCGCTGACGGCGTATTTATTTTTAACAACGGCATGAAGGACGGGATTCCAGAAGGGTTGTCGAGTTCTCCACGGAATACGATCGTAAGAGCATTGGACGGGCATCCCCGTACAATTCGGGTTCAATATTGGAGGGACCATATTGATCACGGGACAAGTGTTCGGATGTCGGAATTGCTCCCTGGAGGATCTGCTCCAAGACGCGGAATGCTGGACGGCTCGTACACAGACGCTGTTGGTTCAAGGGATGAATACCTACCGGCCATCTGAGAAATTCTTCTGATCGGATGAAATGACGAAGATTGAGTCCCAACATTAGGACACTCGCAGGAGATCAAACACAGCCATGTTGACGGGCAAGCAGGGCATGCCGCCTACCCCGGTCGTTACCTGGCGCAGCTTGCTCATTTAGGCTTCACCTTCAAGGCCCCCTCGCTTGTCTCGCTCTGATCATTGATATGCAATGGAGATGGGGGAAACCCCTTGTTGAAGATCCGAGACCTGTAACCTGGCACTACGTATGGGTTACAATGAATTCGGTTCGTATCCCTTATCGTCGTCAAGCTCCGACGAAGCCTGGAAGAGAAGGAGGCGTCAAAGTCGCACGTAAATTATAGTAGGGCCTGCACTTGCACAGGGCCAACCCAATACCCAGGGTTCAAGATGTCTCGGATGTCTGTGAGGCTTTTCGTTTGGGGCTCGATGAGGGGTTCCACTCCAAAAAGAGTCGTAAGGCCAGCCGTCAGGGGTCGGGCTATTGCCAAATCTAGCAGCATCAGTGCGAAACAAGCGAAGAAACGAAACAATGTTCAGACGAAACCGCAGCACGGGGGTAACACATGGCAAAAGTCAATTCAATTGGAGAACGGTCGAGAGAAACGGGGGGGGGAAATGAGAAAATGAGGAAAGGTAACAAATTGAAGAAAAGATATGAAAGTTAATCGTTGGAGGGTCAATGCCATTGAGCTTTCCCATAGTGAAATCCATCTCGCGTGGGAATAATCAGGGAGACAGATTGAGTGAGTCAGGGAGCTTGCTACCTTCGGCCCTCTGGTTCCCCCCATTCTTATGGCAAAAAAAGCTTGACAAAGAGAATCTGGCAAATCTTGTGCCACAGTGGTAATTTGAGTGGCCGAACGGCAGGCCCGCTGCCCACCGAGACACTGACAGAGACATGTTGGACGGTGCCTTGCAGGCGTCCGTCCCTGCCGTTCTAAATTTGTTCCAGTGTGGGTTAGTAGGTGCGTTGCCATCAGCCGTTTTAGCGTGGAAAACTCTGAGGGGCGGGAAACGGCACCTAAGAAAGAACGCGTGGGCTAATCCCAATCAGGCAAGATCATTTTCTGTGGCTGGAGCCATAGGCGCGCATGGGCATTTTAGCGAGAAGACGGGAAAAGATGCCTTGCGCATTGTAACGGAAGACAAAGCGTTAAGTGACGATGGTCCTCGGAGTCACGACAAATTAGAAGCATTTGGACATGGAGGATCAATATTCATTTCTTTTGTCCGAAAGGGACATACGAGGCAAGCATATTTGGCAGCGAATTCTGGCTCTTCATTCTCGGTATGGTATGAAGCATCAATATACCTGGAAGATTCGGACCTTCCCTGGCAGACAAGCAAGGCAATCCTCTCGGCCAAAAAACAACAACAACAACAAAGAAAACACCAAAAAGAGGACACTGCAATGGCCACTGAGAAGATACTACGAAGTCGACAGTCAGGACGACAAAGCAAATTTGGAGAGGCTGCGACGGCTCAGCTCGTGTCATTTACGACCCCCAGAAGTCGACAACTCCCCGCCGTCCGCAATGGAGCCAGATAAGTGCCCCCATAAGTAACCTCCACTTTTGATGCCATCACAGCTCTCCTTCTTAACTTCCCCAAGCGCTCTGGTGGAGGATCCCGTCGGCCTGCCCTAAAAGAGGGAGTCTTGGCCAGTTACTGAGGCAAGAAACTCAAGTCGATAAACGTTAAGATGCAGGCCTCCGTATTCAGCAGGGCCTTCTCTTGTGGCCGGCTTTGCCCCTCCAAATTTTGTCTCACCCAAATCGGGATCACGTCGCCCAAAGAATCCTGCCAGGGACATGGTGGGCGCATACCTAATCTTACCGGAGGTCATCATGAGGCGCTGCGATTTCAGACAATAATACCTCTTGCGAATGGAGCTTATCTACCTATCTAGGTAGGTACACACGCCTTTGGCTCCGTGAGCGCCTTTCCGGAGCCTTCCACACTCAAAGCAGATCTCTTGGACAGGCGGCTGTGGAGCGTTTTGGGTACCGTTTTCCCAGATTGCGACGTTTCGAGACACGGGCCTCCACCCAGACCAAATTGTGGAGCATCGGTTAATTTACGGTGCCGTTTCTGGGTCAGTCAACCCCTGTCCCAGCCATTCCCGACCAGACAAATTCGACCCTGGTCGGTTCTTAGACGCACAGCAGTTCAGTCAGTATCCAAGACGTCGGCCGCCATCAGGCTTCCACAGCCTCCTCTTCTCGACATCTTTTGCAGTATATCCCATCCCACCCAGCCCACTTTGGCAGTCAAGGCTACTTTCGCACCCATGCAAAATTGCCCGGCCGCCTCCCGTGGCCGCCCAGGGACACTGTGCATTTCCAAAGACAATGTCCCTCCCTTCCGTAAAACCGTCCGTCTGCAATGCAGACTGCAGCCATACGTAGTAGGAGGGGTTGCAACTTGCATGATGCAGGGTTTGTTTAAGTCGGGGCCTCGCCGTATTTTTTTCTCCTTCCTTTCTCACTAGGTTGCAAGCAGCAAGTGCCTCCTCTCTTGCAACCCTTGGTATGCAACACTGACCACCTCTATTTCTCCCTCTCACCTCACCCTTGCATGCGTGAGCAAGACTTCTTTCTTACGCAGCACGGAGTGCCACTACAAGAAGCCCTGTCAGACCCTCCATCTGATGGAGTCCTGACGTCCAAGCTAGCAAGCAGTCCGTTCACTCTGCTACATCATCCCCCTTCACCAAGCCAACGGTCCACTTGCAACAGATCAAGCAAGCTTCTCGATCCTACACACTTAACTACTCCACTGAACGTGCACTAAGGAAGTACTGTGGACGCTAGCACCAACAGTCACGACGTCGAGGACTCGAGGCATACCGAGCACGTCCTCCTAGTGCCCGGAGCTCCCCTTGTTCATATCACGTACCCTGGATAACTGCCCAGCTTCACATCATCTCCGTCCCATGTCTTCGCGGTGACAATCAAGATATAAACCCCCCCCCTGCCTCCTCCTTCTTCAGCTTGACCTTCCTCCCCTCTCCATCTTCACCATAAACACACTTTGAGCCTCGAGTTCTTACTATCACTTGCGGGTTTCTCTTCCTCTTTATTCTTTCCTCGTCTTTCGGTTTCACTTCGTCCTACTCGCTCAGGAAGCTTTTAACCAAGTACTCTACATATTTCCCTTCTCTCGGATTCGCAGTCGCCCCCAAAGAGCTTCACGTCAAGCCTCCCCATCATAGGCTAAAACGCCACCATCCTCCCAAAAACGCAGCCGCCGCAATGGTTTCAAGAATCTTTTTCCTCGTCGCCTCTCTGGTGGCCTCGGTCTCTGCCGGGCCATGTGTACCTCGTCCATCCACGACTCCCGCAGCACCCACCCTGCCCAGCACAGGAGGTACGTCACAGGACTCGGCAGCCCTGATAACAAATAAAGACCAGACCCCAAGCCAAAGCAATCATCTCAAGCTAACACATCATGTAACTACACAGGTGCCGACCTGCCCCCGCCCAACGCCGGCCTCACACTGAAGGCCATCGCTGTCGGCCACGGCATTCAGAACTACACCTGTGCTAACGGCACGGCGGCCTCAGTCGCCGCCGGCGCGCTGGCCGTCCTCTATGATGTCACACCCTTGTACCCCGGCACGCCCAGGACAGGCCTCACGGCAGAGGGATTCAACGCTCTGACGAGCACAATCCTCTGGTCGCAGAACATCCCGCTCAACCTCAACGACCCGGCTGCCGCCAACCCCGGCACGCCTACCAAGCCCAACGTGATGCCCCCCTCGGCCTACGGCGCCACGGCGAGCCCCTTTGTCGCGCCCGCGGACCTCCAGCTCGGCAACCTCGCCCCGATCAAGTACCTGGGCAGGCACTACTTTGACGAGTCCAACAACCCGACCTTCGACGTGTCGGAGAAGCAGCTCCGCTTCAGCGTCAAGCTCAAGCTGGCCGTGGACGTCCCCGCGACGGCGGACAAGGGCGTCCTCAGCACGGGGGCCGTCAAGTGGCTGGCGCTCGAGGACAACCTGAAGGGCCTGGGCAACACCCCCGGCGGCATGGTCTACCGCGTCATCACGTCCGGGGGCGTCGGGCAGGCGTGCTCCACCGAGGGCGCCGTGCCCAAGGGTAGCGTGCCATACACGGCCTTCTACTGGTTCTACGCTTAGATGACCAGGACACGCCCACACGAGCACCACTGCAACAAACATACAAGGCAACCCAATGGTCCCACTTGACGGGCCGCATTCTTCGTCTCTCGCTAACTACTCTTTCAACTTCGCTTCTGTAATAGTATGCAAAGCATGGCTGGCATCTGTTTTCGGCATGTTTTTTCCGGATATACCCACCCTCCAACGCATGGGATGAGGATTTTTATTATTTATTTTTTATATTTTCTTATTCTGAAACTTGATGATGATAGAGATTTGCGATCAACGCATATCAACCAAAAAAACATGGGGCAGCCGATTGCCGTCTTGCAGGAAGAGCCTCAAGGCAAACATGGCTTCCAGACATAAAACTTATAATATCTGGGTGGGTTTGGACGGGGTTTCTGGGATGGAGGTCAGCGGGAGACTGCCGAATACTGGTGTATTTAGCAAACATCCGACATAACCTGGATTCTTCTGCAAAATATCATGGATTGGAACATCACAAGAACTCATCTGCTGATGCCTCTCGCTTCCTTATCTTCCGTTTTGTCTTGACTCGACATGGTCTTGTTATCGACCGCTCAACCCTCAAGACCAGCCCCCGACCCCTCTTTCTCGACGAGCGTTCTCCTGGCCAGCGCGTACCTATGAACAAAACTGCAATGACCCTCGCCCAATTCTAAGAGACTGTACAGGGATCATAGCTCTTTTCCGCTACGGAATTACTTGCATCATCGGATGAGCCTTGATATTACCAGATGACGGGAAAGCCGCCACGCACATGGTGGCACACATCCAGGGCTTAAATGACGGTACGGACAGGGCAATTCATCGGTACTGACATAAAACCGACGAGGGAGAAAATGAGGAAGGGGAAAGACTCAAAATGGGAAGGAAAAGTCCCCGAAATTTTCATTAAATCGTGCAAACCACTAACCTACCTCCTTCCATGTATTCCAAAGAACCTGATCTCTGATATATCTGTCTCTGCTGTCTTCCGTCTTTTCACATTCACTCCCATATCAACAATGACCTTCCCGCCTCGGCATGGTCAAGAGAATATCCGTCCAGTTTCGAACTTGGAACCATCATACCACCTAGCTCACAGACTTTAGCCCTACAACCGGGAACACCTGAGGCTTGTGAAGACCCCAACAGGCTGGTCACTACGGATAAGACGGAACGACACGGACAAATTGAGTGGGGAACAAGGGGGAGAAAAAAAATCCGCGGTTCCCCCGCTCTACCTCCTCCCATCAAGCCCACCAGCGAGCTCGGCCTCGAGGTCGGTGATCTGGTGGCTGAGGTACTCCTGCGGCCTGGGGTCCTCGGCCTTCCACTGGCCCTGGCCGGGTATGGGCACCTGTGGCGCCTGGGGCACGTTGTGGCCCGCGGCGCCGGGCGCGGTGCGGACGAGCTGGCGGAAGCGGTAGACCTCGTCGAGTATCATCTTGCGCATCTCACCCACGTCCTCGACCACCTCGAAGTCGAAGTTGAACGTGGTCGGGCAGTCGGGCTCGTCGCTGGCGTCGTGCCAGATGTGCAGATACGGGTGCTCTAGCGCCTGCTCGACCGAGATGCGCGACGACGGGTCGAAGGCCAGCATCCGGTCCAGCAGGTCGAGCGCGTCCGGGTTCGCCGCGGGGAAGAGCGATCGGAACGGCTTCTTGGGCATGAAGGGCAGGTTGCGCACGTACTCCTGCGCGCGGGGGGAGCCGATCCGCTTGAGCGTCTCCTCGTTGGGCGTGCCCAGGATGTGCAGGATCTGATTCAGCTGGTCGACGTAGTCGCGGCCCTTGAAGAAAGGGCGCCCGCCCAGGAGCTCAGCCAGGATGCAGCCTACTGACCAGACGTCGACTGTAGGAAGGGGAGGAAATTGTCAGCCATTCATTCACTCTTTCGTACGTGCCCTTGGGGGGGCAAAAAATGGCAAGGGGTAAATAGTGCGGGAAGGGGAAGAAGGATATGGGGCTGCACATACTGGCCTTGGTGTAGCTCTGGAAGCTCAACATGATCTCCGGGGCACGGTACCAGCGAGTCGCGACGTACTCCGTCATGTAGCCAGCGTTCTCCTCCGGGTCGACCGAGAAACCACGCGCGAGACCGAAGTCGCAGATCTTGAGCTCGCAATCGGCGTTGACGAGCAGGTTGCCGGGCTTGAGGTCACGGTGCAGCACATTGGCCGAGTGGATGTACTTGAGGCCGCAGAGGATCTGGTAGATGAACGACTGGAAGTGCGCATCCGTCAGAGGCTGGCCGGACCGGATGATGGCCGCCAGGTCGCACTCCATGAGCTCTGTAAGGTTGAAAGATCGATAAGAATCGTTAGCCCAGCATTCCCGGGGTGGTTATGGCCTTGGGGAGTGCTTCAAATCGCGAGTGCCTCTGGCACTTGCCGCTCTGGGGGAGAACGAGCGGAGGAGCGGGGAGGGGGAGCCTGGAGTGCCGTGTGGGGTTTCGGCGGCGGACGCGGAGTCGGGGAACGAACCTTCGTACAGATACGTCTCGTTGAAGTTGTCCGGACGCGGGATATCCATGTCATAGAGACAGGTGATCTAAATATTCCAACGAAAGCCATATCAGCACCTGTCGCAATCGTGATTCAATCCGAGATGTTGTGCGTTTTGCTCGCTGAATCGATGGACGCGGGCGGTTACGGGGCGCAAACCCACATTGCGATGTCCGCGGAAGTGCTGTAGCAGCTTGATCTCGCGCAGGGCGCGCTTGGCAAGAATCTTCTTGCTGAAGACATTGGTGACCTTCTTGATGGCGACACCCTCGTTCGTCTGGTTGTTCACGGCGGCGCTGCATTTTGACGACTCGAAATGTCAACATCTGCTAGAGGTTGCGGCTGGGGGAGGGGCATGTAAGGAGGGGCAGCGCCGCCTCAGCGATCGACTCGTACCAAACAATGCCGTAGGCTCCCTGTCCCAGCTCCTTGGTCACCGTGTATCGCTCATCTACGATGAAGTCCTGGTTGAACACTTTGAAAACCTTTCGGCCTTGGAGATCCGCCATTTTGGCTCTTTCGCTTTGATGCGCAAAGTTGAGTGAAATCAAGGCGTAACGGCAATACGTTTTCTGGGAGCGTTGTTGCCGTGTGCAGTTGGTTCTGAAATGGATTTGGTTGCCTTGAGTCGGGGTAAGGCTGGTTGCGTGAGCTGCCCGTGACTTATGAGGGGCGGGGAAATTGGACGACGCGGGAGAGGTCCAACGACAGAGAGGATCAGACGCAAGCAATAAGTACTAGCAATGCAGGGCAAGGATCAACAATTATGGGTAAACCAAGCTGGCCTTCAACCAAGCAGACAGGAAACTGAGCGGGTATATAAAGAAAACAGCGCCGGAAACCCGCACAATGCCAATGATAGACGAGACACTTATAATAGATGTTGAAAGGTAGGTAAGGGATGACAGATAGGAGAAGAAAGCGCGAGAGTGCCAGGGGGAGGCCCAAGGAAGATCGAATGTATTTAAATCGTCCGCACTAAGAATGGATGTGATGATGACAGGCCCTGTTTGAGGAACGTGGGTTATGCTGACAAGAGGATGGTACTGCCCTCAGTCTCACTGCGGTGGACGCCGCTCGGCGCTCCACAACTCTGAAATCAGGCACTCGAGTTCGCCAGTTGGCCGTCTCGTTGGCCGGATCGTCAAGTCCATCCCGTGGATGCTGGTGGGTTCCGCATGGAGATGTTGTCACTCATCACCCGTTTTGGCCTCGGCGGTACATTATCCGTCCTGACAGCTTGGTGATCCAATTTGCAGGTGAGAACCTGCAGGGCTGTAGCCGCGCGACAAACATTTGGAATGTTGGATTTGGGAGGATTGGTCTGCGCGGTAGCCGGTCTGTGCGGACAAAGGCTGTCTCGTCAAGCGACTTAACAAGCTTTCTCTGCTCATGTGGCAGAGAAAGGATCATGGATGAAGGAGTGATATTCTCTTCGTCTCCGATACGTAGCTACACGTAGTGTGATCCAGGAGTCTTGCCCCATGGACTGCCACTAGAGGATTTTGGAGATCCTGTTCCAAGTGCTTACATCGGGTGGAAGAGCCCGGTCAGGCTTTCCAGGAGGGATACCATCCTACCACATCGCATGGCCCAAAGAAGACAGAGAGAGAGAGCTGACTTGGTTAAGCCGGAGGCAACAGAATATGCGAGCGACGACGAGGCGCAGTAGAGGACCTGCGGTTAGGATACTTGAGTATCCACAGATGTGACGCCACTCGCATGAGGTGGCTCTGGCGAGCATTGGTCAGTCATGGTCACTGAGGACAGGGCGACCAACCGAGGCAGATTTCTTACGCTGAACTTTTTGAGATGCATGTGTGGGGTCGGGTTTACGGCTCGGTGGGTTAGGGCTGAAGGGGACAGATTTGGTCGTGGCCCGATGTCACAGAGTCTTGGCGAGGCCATTCCCAAATAGATTTTTGGCTTTTGACCACATTCTTCCCATGGTTGAGGAGGCAGGGCTCAACTGTTATGGTGTCCACCTAGTTACAAAGGGAAATTTAGGTCTAGCTATTACTATGTATCTGTTCTTAAGAAGATAATTGGATGATGGGATGGTATCTGAATCCGTGCATGACGTCCCTTTCCTCAGCCCCTGGGCGTTGGAATTCAGAAAAATAGAATAAAAAAATTAAAAAAACAGCACAGCCCTTCCGAAACGCTAGCTCTCCCCCTTATCCCCCATGCTCTCCTCCTTCGAACCACACCCACATCCTATTTATGCCCGCCTCCCTTCATCAGCTGGTCTCCGCCTCGGGTGCTTCCACGTCAGGAAGCACCTCCTTCAGGAAGTTCTTGGAGAACCGAACGGCCTGTTCGTAGGCGATCTCAAACCCTTGCTTCCCGCCGTAGTACGGGTCGTTCACGATCTCGGGCTTGCCCGTCCCGGAGAACTCGCCGAAGAGCATGACCTTCGCCTTGCTGTCCGGCTTGTTGCGTTTGAGTCGCTCGAGGTCGGAGAGGTTCGACCGATCCATTGCGAAAATGTAGTCGAACGTGTCGAAGTCCTTTATGGCGACCTAGGGGGGAGGGGGTGTATTCGACATGTCAGTAAGAAAAACACGCAATTGGGCGCCGTCCGGGTTGGGCTGCAATTCGGCGGCATACCTTGCGAGCTGAATGGACATAGTCCGTGATGCCGTGCGCCTGAAGCGTCGACATCGTCCTGTCATCCGGATCATCGCCGGTGTGATATGCCGCTTGGGTCCCAGAGACGGTAAGCACGAGGTAGGGGATGCCAACCAGCCCAGGAAAGGTGCACTAAAGCGAACGAGACAATAACTGGGGAAACGTACCTGTCCCGCAAGAGTCAATCCTCCCGATGCGGTCTTTGTACGGCGTCTTCCTCGTCAGCGACTGGAAGACACCCTCGGCCATGGTCGATCGACAGATGTTGCCAAGGCAGCAGAAAAGCACCGAGACTTGCTGCTCCGGCATCTTGGCTTCCGATCCTTGCCCAGCTGGGGATGGGCGCACGGGTACCTTAGCTCGGTGAGAGCGAGGGGAGGCCCAGTCGCTGTACGACGTAGGCATGCCGTGGGGATAGGTCTCGAGGCTCGCGGCTGTCGGGTCGCACGCAGAGGATGCTTTGCAGGTTGACTCGTTGGCTCGCGGGTTGGCTCGCGGGTGGTAATCCTCTGCGTCGCTCCACCGTCGTTAGGCGCAGGCACAGGTTATTGATCTGTAATTTGCGTCTATTTACGCTGGCGGGGTCAGTCGCACTGGAATAAAAGCTCCAGCCAGCGCCTGGCCTGGCCAGGTGGTCGCTCGGCGGGGCGGGGGGTCTGAAGTCTCCGAAATAAGGGATCGATGGACAGAAACGAAGTGGGCTGTCAATATTTCAATGGCAGTTGGCATTGAAGGAGTTCGTATGCAAGCCAAAGATCGATTTATCGAGTTGACCGTTATCCAAGACTAGTTGCATGTAGTGATGCCCTAGCACGAGGCGGTGACCCGCCACGAGCCACGAGTGACCAAAGCTGATTTTGTAACGGGTTTCTTGCTCCAGTCGCAAGAAATGGAACCACGAAAACGACATAAATGCAGACATGCATTGGGACGGATACTCATCAATCATTCTACCTAAGTAATTGGCTAGATCGACAGGTATACCAGTGCATTTTCCCCTGGCCCAAGTCCAACACCCTAATCGGGGATCGAAGTCAACCTAGGAGCCGAAGAGTCCAGATGTGAACGCGAACGCAGAAGCGACAGGTATATCAACTTATCAAGGCGAGCGACCGAGGACCGTTACGTTGTTCATGGCAAAGTCCACTATTTCTCGGGAGAAGTCCCGGGACTCGTGTGATCCCATTTGACGCAGACCCCCGGGAGCTGCCAGTGATGAAAGGCAAGCCCAAGCCCATTATTTCTTTGTTCAAATGTCGTCAACGTCGATCTGCTTCTCGTCTCCAGTGTCGCTGCTTTCGTCACGGTCCTCGTCGAACTCGAACCCGACATTCTCCTCGCCCATATCGCCGAAAGTGTCCGTCTCGTTGATCTTCGCATTCTCCGGGAGCTCGCCTAGAGGCCGGCTGTGTTAGAATTCATACGGACTCCGTGAGTAGGAAAGCGGACAAGCCAACATACCATATGCCTTCAGGTTGCGCGCCTCGTCCGAGGAGTACTTAAGCAGCACATCGCCCTTCTCGTCTTGGAAGTCTCGCAGAGAGATGAGGATGATGTCTCCGGTGTTGATCCTACAGACCGCGTGTCAGCAGAAACTTGCCACAATTGGACAGGCGACGGCCATCACCCCCCCGCATCCCCTGGTATCCTCCGATAGGGTCACATACCAGACTTTCTTGCGGAGCTTTCCCCGAATGTGCACGATCCTCTTGGTGCCGACGGGGTCGAACGCGCGGGCTTCGAGCCGACCATTTCCCAGCATCTTCAGGACCTGGGCATACTCTGTTGTTTGGTGTGTTTTCAGTCAGCCGAGTGACCCGACGAGGGAGAAACGGGGATCAGGTTGGGTTGCGGACGGACCTTGGCCCTCCTCCTTGAACGTGAGCTCGCGCTTCTCCTTGTCACTCTCGTTCTTTCCTCTCCTTCGGTTTTTACCACCCTGTGCGGCGAGCGTTAGTGATTCGGGATCGCATGAGCGACTGGGCCAAGATGGCGAGAAAGCGAATGTTCTTTTTCATCCCTCGCCATTTTCAGCCACGAGCATGCGGGGTGTGATCAGTATACCTTTCCCTTGTTCTTGGGCATTTTGATCGATATCTATCAAAAAGTCTTTCGGTGTTGTCTCTTGTCGCTTCTGGCTTCCGATGTGCTTCGACGGCAAAATACTTGACGGGCACAAATTCGAAATGGGATATCTTCCGCTGGGATGTTGGTGGGTTGTATATGAAAGTGTCCGACTGACTCTGATTGTTTCTCTGGCTTTCGCTCATCCGTGGGCTCTAGGTTTCCCTTTGCCCCTCGAAAAGTGGGGTTTGCCATCAAGGCTGCTTTGAGAAAGCTAATCGATAAGGGTGATTACTGGATCTCTGCCCCACGCCGTGGCCCCTGCTATCACGTGCCTTCGTGTGTGCCTCCCCCATCCCTCACGTTCTGGAAAACGCGCCACGGTTGTTAGCTTTGACCTCCCAAGACCGTACTATCGCCGGATTGAGACAATGATGCAAGCCACCAGTTTCAGCCGCTCCCTTCCGATAACAATATCCGATGCCCTGTCGGAAATACGAATTCACTCAGAGCTTCCCTCCGAGGTGGCGGAAGAGAAAGTGAACATAAAATGAGGCACATCTCGCCCTTAAGCTTGACCATTCTGTCCGATTCTTTGCCTTCATTGTGAACAAGACTGTATAATTACTCAAATCGATAGTTTATCCACACAGGAAGCCTTCCCTTCTATCCCTTTCTCACTCCCAAGCACAAAGCGCAACGCAACGCCCGAGTCATGACTGACTGGAAACCCCCTAAGTTCGGCTATCCGGTCTGGATGGGAATCCCCGCTACGGATGTCGATAGAGGTACCTACTCTCGCTCTCCTTCTTGACTATCCCCTATAGGAGGGAAACCCTTACTCTTTTCCTTCGTGCCTGCCCGACTGACTGTGGTCGCTGGGACATACAACCTGAAGCCCACAAATTCTACGCCGACGTCTTCGACTTGCCCTTCAAGAGCGCGACCGAGTCCTCCGAGCACCCGCAGACTGAGCTCCGACAGTTCGACTTCAACCCTGACATCAATCTTTCAGGTGGCATCATGCGTGCCCCGGATTCCGTCGGGGTGGTTCAGCCCGGCGCTGGCGGAATCTGCATGAATTGGTTTGTCGAGGATGTCGAGAAGACCAGCAAAGTGATCGAAGCCGCTGGCGGGAAGATTCTGTCCGGGACCGAAAAGGAGGGACAGTTTGGACTGTATCGGTATTTTGAGGATACGGAGGGGAATATCGGCGCTGTCTATCAGATGGCGCCACCTGCCAAGTAGCTGAGAGCGTTGCGGCTGGGGCACAGTCTCTGATCTGACCAAACACCTGCCCCTTGGTTTATCGAGTGTCATCTGGCGGGTCTTATTGCAGGAACGAGTCAATAGGTATCGCTGCGGGGCCATAGGCAACCTTTCTCCTCAGCCACGACCTGCTGTGTCAACATGAGGTTGATGCTATTATTGGAGGTAATTATCAACCATGTGGCCGTGGGCGTTGTCATAATGACATGGGTTTTCTCCAGTGCTCCATAATTACCCACACAGCCTTGTAAATGCACCAATGGGGACCATCTACAGTCCAGTGTTTCTTCGCTGACAAATAGTCACCAGTCATCTCCCCTCTCTCTATGCATAGGGATGTGAAACCAAGGAAGAGTCTTTTATCTTTGCTTTTTATTGACGACGCCTCAAATAACCTAGTGCTCTCTGTAGCAGTTTCTAGCATGTCTTTGTGCCTCTCTTGCGACCTGTGGTCCGCGGTCCTTCTGCCCTAGTCCCGCGCTCGGCCTCCCTACTCAGGAGCTAGAACTATCGCTTTCTTAGTCAAAGTTTGACTTCTCTCGTCTAAATATTGGCTTCCTTACTCTGTAGCTCAACTTCCTCAATCCGAAGTCTGGCTTCCTTAGGTCCTGTTCCTAATTCTTTTACCGAGTGTTGCTACTCCCTGACTGCTCCTTCACGAACCGAAGAGCTGTTCTCCAGATCACGATTGCACGCTCCGCCGATACCATCTGCTGTGCTCCCCTCTCCGCAGTGCCCAAGACACGACTGATATTTGTCATGGCCTCCCTCTCAGACATCAGCTTCTTGGAATCCACACCGGATAACCACCCTTCGCAGCAGGGCTTCAACTCAAACAAGCCGTCGTGCTGAAACTAGAGCGAGCATGCCTCAGCTCCCTGAGCGATGACATGCTCGATAGACGTATTTGTTACAGATATCAAGTCGCTTCCTCGATCCAAGATTATATGGCTGATATTGCCTGGGCTCCGTTTCTCGAAAAAGATGCTCATTCTGTCACCAGACCCCAAGCCATTGACGATTAGGCGGTGTCCCTTTATAACCTCGAACTTGGTCTCGACCGGTGTTGACTCTGTGGCAGCCTTTCCCAAGTAGTAGCCCTTGAGGAAACCTGGAGGTTTGCTGAGGTAGCTGCTGATTAGGGCCATCGCTGTCTCCTAGGACGCTGGAATCTTGGATGAATCCAGAGTAGAGATCTGGGTTGACCTATCTTCTTCGAGTTCATGGAGCGACGAGGAGATAGTGATGGGCTTCGGGCTGCCTCGATTAAAGGCCTGAATCTCTAGCGGTAGTTGACGTGGTTAAGTTAACTGGCGGTTCCGAGTCTCCAAGACCGTGTGTCCTGCCATGGATAGATAATTAATTAACTGCTACCTGAACGCCGTCGGGATCGTCATCAGAGGCGACTCGGCGTCTCTTTCCACAACTCGATCCCTCAGCAAGGCTCATCCTGACTACCGATAGCCATTGACCATGAGATATCTGGGCTGTTTGGTAGATCGGCGCGGATCCACTCGTGTCAAGTCCGCCACTTGGTGTGAAGGGCGCCGGTTGGTCGGCATGGAGCTCCCCATCCGCTGGATATTTGTAGGCATCAGGGTCGGGTGGTAGGGCTGGGATTGATGGGGCAAGCACGCGGGTAGAGAGTGCCCCTGTTGTGCTTGGGGAAGGGCCGTCGTAGGGACCATGCGAAGTGACATTGAAGTGAAGCACCACCGTTGCTGCCGTGTATGCCGCGCTAATGGTGGTTTCCGCTTCTGGGTCGAGAGGAAGTGCGTAAGCGGACCTCAGCAATGCCAGCAGGCCTGCCCGGCGAGCGAACGCTTTAGGGCCATCCTTATAGCTCTGCAGGTGGGACGAATCAGTCGCTGCGTCTCGTGAGTGCCCCCTGACTCTGCGAGTTGATGAGTTGGAATATAAGCCTGTATAAGTGACTCTCCCGGAGTAGATTCGAGTTACAGCACAGAACGTTCATTGAGGACATGCCCAAAGTGTGGAGAGGGGGCTTATATACAAGCTATTTCGGCAATGGCAGGCTTTCTCAACACCTAAGTCTATGGCGGGATGAAAGCCTCGATGAAACGATTCAAACGAACGCATCTTGACGTGACACATCAAACACGAAACTCGGAGCTACCGGCCAATCTAGCATTTCCTAGACACGTGGAAACACCTGCTGTAGGAAGTGCTGCCACTATTGTGTTGCCTCGCTCACGGCGATAGGCTAGCTGCATAGGAAAAACTCCGCATATGGAGACATTGGCAAGCCGTTGGCCGCTAAGTGCCGGGTGGGGAGGTTGAGCCGTGCTTCTGCGGTGCTCTGTCGGATGAATGACGTCAAGTATGATAATATTTTCCGCTTTCTAACGTAACCTAACGTAACCTGAAATACTAAGTTGGAGTCATAGTTCGGAACTCGTAGATTCATTCAGCAAGACAGCGTGCACGGAAAGGTACCGGTTTCTACACACGTTGAGGAGCCGGAGTATACATCAACCGCTTGAGGGTTGCAAAATTGTCACACAGCAACAAGCACTTGAAGAAGCGGCGAGAAGCGCTGTATTAAGAGCGGTCTGAAAAGTGAGGAATTATTGTACAGGAAGGGGTACTCAGCCGAGTACCTTATATGGTGCTCGGGCACACGTGACAGGATGACATAATGCTCCATAGGACCCACATTCTCTGTGACAAAAAGTGTGCTGAGCTTGGGGCAGCTGGGCACTAATTAGTCGACTTCTAGGCCGTTACCCGGTTGCGGGCCGCTTTTCTCGAAGATAACCAATGATGAGCAAACCTGTGTTAGACCGAATCTAGGGAGGAGATGAAGTTCGGTTGCTAGAGCTCAATTACTACCCCATGTAAACA
The DNA here is from genome assembly GCA_003049395.1 of Pseudohalonectria lignicola. Taxonomy (NCBI): domain Eukaryota; kingdom Fungi; phylum Ascomycota; class Sordariomycetes; order Magnaporthales; family Ophioceraceae; genus Pseudohalonectria; species Pseudohalonectria lignicola. The sequence goes on along the minus strand of PYSP01000005.1, from coordinate 173,618 downwards.
ATGAAAAGAACTAGGAGCCTTGTTAACATAATTGATTCGAACTCTGGTGCTGGTGCCTGAATGGTCCTTTTTTGCCCCACCAATCCTCTCGACCAGAGGCCCAAGTAGAGACGAAGAAAGCTGTGGCGTCATGAGCGGAGGTTGTGATCTAGGTCGTTCGAGCTTGTCGGTTTCAAGTCCTAAAGTCCACAACTCACCGACATGGCTCCTATTTGATGTCTTAGGGCTTGCGAGACTTGGAATGGTTGCCTGCGATCGCCGCCAGAAAGACGTATCAAGTTCGTCTGCCGACGCACTGCCAGTGCCACCGCCTATTTTCCAGGCTTCCCCACTATCTTCTTTAGCACCCCGTCTTACAGCATGGCACCTAAGTAGGACACAGCTCTAAGGACATGCACATGGCATTGCTTTGTGAGGTTAATATAAGTATATGATTCCAGATAGTGGCTTTGCTAATATTCCCGATGATCTTTAGACGAACTATCTCAAATCTGCGCTTTACATGCCTACCTAATTACCAGACAGTCAGTCCATCTCAAGTGTCACCAAGGTGGCCGCGCTGCACTCTACCATCTGGGATATTCCATCGGAAATGTCAATCGTCACTACAACAGGCCATTACACTGTCTAACAATCGAGGTTTAACGGCCTTGGGATGTACATCGGTTCCGAAACTTTCAGTATAATTACTAGAGGAAGGGTGTGCGAAACAGAGCTTCAAAAGTGGTAGGACAATGAATGTTGGATCTTTGCGTCTGGCCTCTAATTATGCTGGGGATGTATACGAAGGCGAACAGGACAAAAATGGAAGCCGCTACTTTTCATGACGAAGGTGACATCTTGCTTCTGGGATGTGATGCCGAGCGCTACACTATTGACCTACCTGTGGCGGAGCCGTGCCAGGAGGATGAACAGATTTGTTTGACTTTGACCCGGTCGCGGCCAGTAACGCCAAACTGGGCAACCCTGATTGGAAGGGCGGGCCCGGCATCCAAATAACGGCGTCCAGTGGCAACAATTCTTCCACATCTGAAAGACTGGGCAAATCAGTGATGGCCGTCATGAACTGCTCAGCAGGTGTAGCCGCGTATTGGTCGTCTTGCCGATCCCACCCGAGACTCCTCCTACCCTTTCCCCTAATTAAAAATTGTGACCAGTGCTAACACCTGTAGACTGACCTAACAAACTACGACCAGACCCACTCAGAAACAACGCCGACCAGCAAATGTCCCTCTCCCACGTCCAGGAATGTCTCTCCCTCATCCAGGAAATAAGCCAGCTCTTCGCGCCCCCTGGAAGGATGGCACAAACCGCATGTTCCCGTCTCAATACCCTGTCAGCACTATCGGTGGGTCTTTCCCGTCCATCGTAGGGCGGGGCGAACCGCACCGTTGAGGCGGGCAGTTGGGTTTGAATCCGGCTCGTCAGCCGCGCGGGTTCCGTCCCATAGTACTGCCTCGAACGCGACCTCATCAAGGCCGCCAAGTAGGGTCCATTCTCGCAGGGGCGTTTCATGGGCTATATGGAGATGGGTCGGTACTAGCTCTAGCAGAGAGAGAGCGAGGAGGTGCGCCGTGCTACTACGCCTTCATCGAATGAGAGAGTGGCATGGCGAGTTGGTAACAGAACGAGTGGGAGCCGGGAATCGAAATGTGGGCAGGCACTCCAGTTTCAGTTTCCGAGGGCTGTTTTCAGGGGGCCAGGCGGTAAATGCCTGGTTGGGATTTTCCTGTTTGCAGAAGCTGAAAGCTGACGTTCTAAGATTGGCCTACGGCGTAGCAGCTGCAGGGGATGGGGTGTAGGGGTCACCTCAACTGCAGCAATACGCAGATACGCTCCAATCATATAGAAGAGTCACCACAGACCGACTCCCGACTGGAGCGCAGAAGAAAGACACTTCGCTTCGTAATCGGATTCCTTCTCGATATGCAGGGATGTCTCATGAAGCGCTCAACAAAACACAACTATCTGGTGCAAGTCGGCATTTGAGGGTGCTACCCCTGAGCGCCTATTCCGTGTAACCTGGTCTCTCTCTCGCTAGATGTATCTCAGATGTGTCTCCGTGGAACTGACGGGGGTAGCCATATGTGGGATACGATTGAGCGCCTATCGCTCTGCGGCTTATGCTTGGGAAATCAAGGTCTCCATCGATGACTTACCCATCATTTCCAGCCACTTGGCGACCACTGGCAGGACACGCTAGCCTGTTCATGGGTTGCTGATTAAATGCCCAAGCATGGCCTTTGGCAACAATCGCGCTGCGGATGGGGCATGTTGGCATTAAGGACATCTGTAAGAGCCTCGAACAAAAGGCTGCCCCTTTGTCACATTTAAAGAATCGTGGTTCGGCTCTCCGCATCCCAAAGTCCTACCACCATCAAGCTCGCCCTTTCCTGTTAATTATTTCATCTCAGTCCGTACTGCCCTGCTGTCCACAAACAATATCTTCTCCCCACCATCATGGCATCAACGCTGGGTTCACAAAAGCAGAGGGGCACTCGAGCCGGAGCGGGGGTTCGAAAGCCGATGGAACCGTGCGAGAGCTGCAACAAAATACGATTTGACGACAACTGGCTTGATAAACGCTGGTTAGATGACGAACTAGAGCCCAAGATGATGCTTGACAACAACTTCCTGAACGGTGGCTGGTGTAATGGCTATTTTTTCGAGACTTCAGAGGACCGGGCATTCCGTCGGGTAACCTTCGGGGCCTACAATGACATCTTCCCTAAGCTCCCGACGCTGAGGGCCGCTTCTAAAGCCGGCTGTCCACTTTGCGCGTCGGTTCTTCATCGACTAGATGGGCTTGACATCCAGCTACCGGACTTGGAAAAAACGATGACTCTGAATTTCCAGTACGGATTCTGCTGGGCTCTGGATCCAAATACTGGTGCATTCAAGGAACTGTTGGGCCTTGTTGTGGAGTTCACAGAGGCTATTGAATTCGAACCACTCATCACGACCAGTAGTTGGCCGTTCACTACTTTTACGTACTACATCTACTCCTCTGGAGGTGAGTGGCGACCTGCGAGCATGGAACACATTTGTTAATGGCAACCGAATGTTTTCCAATAAGGTGTGCTACTGGCGTCTAGCTAACGGCAAGACACAACCAAAAACAGATGATGCCCCGTCTCGGTCAGTCGCAAGACGGCTTGGGCTCCAGCCAAGGGATGACACCCAAGGAACCGAGAACGTCTCCGAAGAAAGGATCGGATTCCTAAGGCGCTCCCTCGAGATTTGCGAGAGAGAGCACAAGCACGACCTCGGCTCCGCCACCCCATTCACTCCAACCCGGCTAATCGATCTCGGGCCCACGACCCACAGCCACGGGTACCCACACTTGATCGTCCCCGGTGAGCTCGGGGACAGACTGGTCAAGCCAGTCAGATACGCAGCGCTCAGCTACTGTTGGGGTAAGGGCCAGGGCGTCACGGAACAGAATGCCTTGACGGCGGCAAACATTAGGGAAAAGAAGTGTAGCATGCCCATGGAGAGCCTGCCCGAGGTTGCGCAGGACGCCGTGAGGGCATGCCGCCACCTGTCAATCCGATACCTGTGGATCGATGCTTTCTGCATCATCCAACCCACCGAAGATGCGGTCAGTAGCGACTGGAAACGAGAGAGTGAGTTGATGGGGTACGTCTATGAGAGGGCCTTTGTAACCTTGTGCGCGATCTCCTCACCCAGCTGCCGGCAAGGATTCCTCCGCCGGCATAGCCCGCCGCGGCCGATGCAGCTCCCGTTCCAGTCATCAGAGCACCCTGAGATCAGTGGTACATTTACTTTGGTGGACAGAGGAGCAACGCCCCTGGGTGGCAAGTGGCGGCGATGGGACCCTTTCACACAGGAAATCAACACGTCCAGATGGAATGAGAGGGGGTGGACGTTCCAGGAGCGGTACCTGTCTACAAGACTGGTGCTCTTCGGGGAGAGCATGATGCACGTGGCCTGCAGCAACGGGCTCGTGTCCGAGAGTGGCTACCGCCGGGCAGTGGGTGAAAAGAACCTGACCGAGCTGTTGTACGACCCAACCCATCTTTCTAGCGAGTACGAACTCTGCCTGCAGAAGGCCCGGCTCGTCGGCGAGTTCTATCACATGTGCTACGACTATCCCCGGCGTAAACTCACCAACCATGGCGACAGACTGCCGGCTCTTGCCGGGTTCGCAAAGCGGGTCTCTGAGCGGACTGGGGACCAGTACTTCGCTGGACTATGGGGATCCACACTGTACTATGCACTGCTCTGGACTCTGAAGTATCCGCAACACTATATGGTTACCTCGTATCTGCAGTGGGGTGAAAACATCTTGAGGGACCTTGAGCCTCCGATCCCCACCTGGAGCTGGCTAGCACACTCCGGGGACTGGATCCTCGGGCTGGGCAAGTTCTCCCCGCTGGCTGACCTGCACATCGGGTCCGAGTGCGACTTCAACGAGGTCGGCACGGTCCTCCGGGATCCGGCAGACCCGTTCGGCCCCACGATCTCGGGAAAGATCACCCTCTTCGCCTCGGTCACGCCCTTCACTGCGCTCCCCGGTGGCGGAGAGATATGGGGAGCGACAGGGCGGACCGAGACCAGCGGCGTCTTCCACCTCGAGGGTACGGCCATGTGGGTCGCCTTCCACTGGAACAACTGCGAAGACTACTTTAAGCTCTACGATAAACCGTTGATGCGCATGGTGCTCATCGCCAGCTCGTGCGGAGGCATCGGGATGGGTGGCGGCCGCGTCGAGAGCGAGGACGAACTGAGGGAATACGCGGGACGGTGCAACGACAGCAGCACCTGGTTCGAGCGCGACGGCTCGATGCGCACGTGCCAAAGGTGCAACGATCAAGGCCACAACAGGAACGCATGGGGCTTGGTAGTCTACCCAACTGGCCCAGCGAAGCAAGGTGTACCCCTCAGTGACCGGGAACAGGCTTATTTCCGCGTGGGTCTGTTCACGCTGAGGGCCGAGCCGGGCGGCGGGACCGAGTTTTTCAGGGGAGCCGACAGGATGACGCTGAACCTAGTGTGAAAATGTAGTCGGGTGTGCCGTAGGCAGATAGTTTATCCTGATTCGCGTTGTTATTGTTCTGTTCAAGGCTGGTGCGCCAGGGGGTCTATTGGTGTTGCGACTGGCTCGCTAATTAATTATCGCTCGCTTTATCCAAAAGAAAAAAAAGATTTATTTCTTTAAAAAGAAGAAGGAAAGGAAAGGAGACACCCTACGATTGAGACAATAACAAACGATATGGAAGTTTGTTTTTACGAAGATATGTTTGCTACCCAGAGTGATCGGATCCGAAGGTGAATCCATAGGTGGCTGGCATCAAAGAATCTGGAACGAAGGGACCGTATCCATTCTCGCCCCACGGGATGACCAGGGCCTGGGCGAGCTGCTTCGCTGCGTGGAGATCGAGATTCGGCGTGTTGCCCATGAGGCTCTGAGCGACGTACATTGGATGGTGTGCCGAGCATGTGAGCAGTGTTCCAATAGCCTACATAGAATCGACGCAGAGATCTTAGCTTAGCGTTCACGGGCGGAAAAAAAAGGAGAAAGAAAGAAAACAAAAGGAAGAAGAAGAAAAATCAGGGCTGGGTGGGTAGGTAGTCAGCCGGGTAACCAAGGCACCTACGTTGCCTGTTCGGCCCGATGCAAGAGTCAGGGGCCAGAGAGACGGGTTAACCGGCATGGCCGAGGTCATGGCCACGGCCACGGCGTCCTTGGCGACCCTTTCGAACTTGGTGACACCATTGAGTACCCGCTGGAGGTCGCAACCTTCGTCGCGCACCATCCTTTCCAGGAACCGGACGAAGGAGGCGAGTAGCGACAGGTCCGTCGGCGATGCCGGGTGTGCGGGGTTCTTGCAGACAATGGCCAAGAGGGCAATGCTGGCGGAAACCGGATAGCACAGCGCTCTCCTGGGATCCCGTTAGTTAGCTAACCCGTGAGGTACAAGGTGACGAACGGATGAGACGATGCGTCTTACCAGAGATCTGCGAAGGACTGCGTAGGCAACCAGGACAGAGACCGCAGGGTAGCTCTTGCTGATGACCTAGCCATGCGTCTGTGGTCCTCCCCTTTGTCGTCCACGGAGTCCATAGACCTTTGAGACTGTAAAGCTTCGTAGCCAGCGAGCCGCGCAAAGGCCCAGCAGATCATGAAACGGCAGTTGTAGTATACCAAGTGCAGCATAACCACACCCAACTCCACAGCCTCGTTCTCGCCGGCACATCGTGTTTCCTCGCCATAGTCTGGACGAATCTCGGGTGGAACCCGCAGGACCCAAGCATCAAGTTCCGACTCGAGGGCAAGAAGGGCAGCCTCCCTGGGGACAGTGAGCTGACTGAGCTGAGGCCCAACCCGCGATAGAATTCTGGCAAGCTCCACCCTCAGTCTGAAGACGGTGTCCCGGCGGCTCCGATCCAGCCAGCTTTCGCCCGGAAGGTCCACCACGACGTTCAGGTTGGCGTGTACGGGTGCTAGGCCGGTGTTGACGCTGATGTCTACGTCGAGAATAAAGGAGGCCAAGCGGACTCTGCCCACATTCTCTGCCTCGGCAGGTGAGAAGATGCCACCGTCTGTGGCCATGATGTGTAGACCGGTCGAAATCTGCATCCGGGCTGCGATGGATAATAACAAGGCAGTCGTCCGTGTGTCGGCTGACAGCCGCATGAACATGGCCATTGCCATGACGGCTTGCGCTGCGCCGAGGCTGTTCCCGTGGAGGATGAGCTCGGGAAGTACGGCGTAGGCGTTTCTGAAGAAGGCCCATGAGTACATGGCCACCTCGGCGAAGGAGCTGATGACCGTCTTGGGGTGAATGGCGCTGGCGATCACGGCATTCAGGATGCCCTGCCACCAGGCGTCAGGCTTGCTGGTGGCATCTGGTCGCTTGATCTGGTCCAGAAGCCAGGGTATTCGGAGAAACGGGAGCTCGGCACACACATGATCGATGGCCGCCTCGACCAGCCAGAGCTCGGGAGCTTCGGCAGTTATGTGTGAGAGGACCATCCTATCGAGGCTCTTGATGCATTCTTCTCGTTGCCACAGTGCGGAGCTGCCGATGCGCTCGGAAACCTGCAGGAAGGCCAGCATCCCGCTGGAGCTCGGCGTGACCTCCTCTTGAGGCGTAGAATGGGCAGTTGGCGCTGACAGCGGTGGTGAGGATCCTGGATTCGTGCCTGATGGGGTCGAAACACTACTGACCGTGGATGCCACGCCCGTCGCTCCTTGTCGAAGCATGGATTCCATCTTGGCCAATCGTTCCTCGAGCGCCTCCATCCGTTGTTTGCTGTGCGCAGCCAATCAATTAGCGTGAGTTGTCTCATCACTCTCTCATGGGCCATGTCTCATATCTCCGAATCAGATGGCCGCGTACCCCTTCCCTGGTCCACGTGTTTTCTGCGTCGCGGCGTAGACGCAGCGATATCCCAGGTCAGCACAGGACGAGCAGGTCGGTGTTTGGCCATCGCATCGCGTCTTCCCTGTCCGGCATCGCGCGCATGCCTGGAACTTCCGGTCAGAAAAGCAATCAAGCGACATGCATCGACCCGACATCCATGACTTGCCTGGGAGACGCGTGACACTCCTGTCCTTAGACTCCTCCTCGCTGATGGAATCGTCTCGGCTGCTTCGGATTCGGGATGCCGCACAGAACGCTGGCTATGGGACATCGTCACAGAAGTAGCGGCGATTATAAAGGGCAATCACATCCACAGGTGTTAGCCAGGCCGGGGTGTAGGAAGGACGCTTATTTTGCGTTCGGGTGTGGACTTTGTCTGGTTGCTCATCACTTATTGAACGGATGCAAATTGGCTCCGGAGAGGCAGGGTAAGCGTTCCTGATGAGCTAATGATGCTCATAAGGTAAGCACAGATGACGAGGCCGGAAGCAATTTACATCCGGGTGATTATGTCGCAGCCCCACACACAAACGGTGTATGTCGGGGGGAATGGATATCTGCTTGCCTATGTGGGAGGGTAAGGTACAGAACATGACAGCATCCAACCGTCCGCTTGTAACTGGTAATTATAAAAGCGATCGAAGCCCCGAACCATTTACGAGTTCAGGACAGACAAATATCACACCACTAATCCCTTCAGTCTTCCTTCATTCCATCTCTTTCAACTCTTCCCGCACCGCACTTAAAACGAGCCCACCGAAGCACCAACTCGCGCTCATCAATCATCATGGTAGTCGTCGCAGTCGCAGGAGGCACCGGTAACGTTGGCCGAGCCATTGTCGAAGCCATTGTGGCCACCGGGAAACATGAGGTTAAAATCCTCTCCCGCAAGGTATGGGAACTGCCTGATCCCTCTCATCGCTGCCCTGACTTTGTCATCTTATGCGCCTGTGGCCTCAATGCTTCTTCATGCAAATTAGTTGCTGGCATGCTGACCTGATCCTGAAGCCCAATCCTGCCCTTGAGGCAGAGATCGGGGTTCCCATCGTGCCCGTCGACTATTCCAACATCGATGCCGTCGCCAAGGCGCTGGAAGACAACAAGATCCACACTGTAGTGTCGGGCATCGCCACGCACAGCGCCGATGGTGCTGCTCCGCAGGAGATCGAACTCATCCGCGCTGCTGATCAGTCCAAGACCACCAAGAGAATGATTTCGAGTGATTGGGGAGTTCCTTACACCGACGAGTGAGTACTCAGTCTCTCCCGACTCCCAAATCCAATCTCTGTTTTTGCGTACTGGTTACTTATTATACGCAAACGCCCTTGACGTTCAGGCACACCGGTCAGATCCCCTCCGTGATCCACAAGATCAACGCCAAGAAGGAGCTGGAGAAGACCAAGAACCTTGAGCACACTGTCTTCCACAACGGCTACTTCATGGACTATTGGGGCATTCCCGAGGTTAAGTCGTATATGGCCCGGACCCCCCTAGTGTCTTGGATTGACATCCCTAACAACGCGGCCGCCATCCCGGGCTCTGGCAACACGCCTGGGATTTTCACCCACACGAGCGACGTCGGCAAATTCGTCGCCGCCAGCCTGGATCTCCCCAAATGGCAGCCCGAGATGGCCGTCTTTGGAGACCGCGTGACTTGGAACGAATTCCTCCGGTTGGCCGAAGACGCCAAGGGTAAGTAACATTTCATCAGTTCCGATCCCCGTCTTGAGACATGGGACTCGAACAAGTTCCTCGCCGTCCTCTTGCATGCTAACAGAGCGAGCGCAGGAACCAAGTTCAAGGTCACCTACGACAGCATGGAGAAGCTGAAGACCGGCGAATGCACTGAACTCCCGGGCCAAGTCCCCTTCTACCAGTTCCTTCCCAAGCCGATCCTGCAGGGAATGCTCGCCGCCTTTAGTGTGTGGTTCGAGGAGGGCTTATTTGACCTCAAGCCCGCCAAGTTCCTCAACGAAGAATTCCCGGAGATCAAGCTGATGACAGTGAAGGAGATGCTGGACAAGGCCTGGAGAAAGTCCTAAATCTGGAGTTGGCCTTTGGCGACGCCATACATGCATGGATGCCATAGTTCCTACGAGCACGGCATTCCTCTCGCAGGTTAGAGCGGCCAGGTGACAAGATTTTTGATGTTATTGTGTGCTACAGGCTGGATGAGCTAGAATGCAAGGAGGTAGTGGCTGTCGTGGCGGATGCTTCGTTATCGCTTTGGATCGGCTGAACATGTTCTAGAAAAACTTCTACATCATCAATTGGAAATTTGGAACCGGGATTGCCTCCTCGAATTATTGGATAGCTGCTCTCTATCGGATCGAATCCACTTCGAAGCCCGCACGGAAACACCTTGACCCCCATGACGATTTAACACCGTAGACACCGGGACTGACATATAGTTCCCGGAGGCTGTCTGCGGTGTTATCTCCTACCTGGGTAGTCATTGGTAAGCTAATAGCATATATGTAGCCCTAAATAGGTCCAGGGCTAGGTAAGTAGTGACACTCCCCTCTCTTAGACTAAGTCCACGAAATAAAAAATTTGGGCTACCTCCCAAGACCGACAGCGTTGAGTCTCCATCTTGGCGCCAAGTACAACAATTCTGGAGGCTATGGCATGAAAATATGTACCCAAGCTGCCCCGGAAAGTACACCAGATTTACGGCAGTCGTGGGGAAGGCTTGGAAGGCGTCGTGTTGAAACTAATTACTGGGTTTGCTAGTTTTATTATCCATGGCCTGGAGTGTCACCTTCAATGACAACGCTCAGAAACCGTGTCCATCCACCTGTCAAAAAGGCGCAAGAGAAATCGTCCGTTCCTCGATACTCTTTAGAACCGAGACAGAAATACTTATACTCATCCGCACAGAATCAGTCCAAGGAAACGGAATCCTAAGCGGTTTAGACGCCGGGCGGGAACGCCTTCCTTACCTGAAGACGTTTCGACTTAGCGGTGAGGTCCACATCTCTCCTCCAGTGTTCCGCCACAATCCCATTATCTCATTAGGCGATATTATTAGCAGCGTCATGTCTCTGTTTCAGTAACTTCAGCAGAGTTTTGAGGGTGGGGATGACACATTTTGGGAGCCAATGCAGAACAGCCCGCTGAAACTGACTCGATGACAGTGCAGTTCAGGCATTCAAGGTGGGTTTTAAGGCTCGTTTGCTCTCGCAGTCAATGATCTGCACGTGCACCAAGGGGGTTCCGGGAAAGTGACCCCACCTTCCGATAACTGACCCCATTCAACACACAACATGGTAATTATCAATCAATGCCTCTCGGGCCGCTCGCGTCATACTTCCCCGACAACTCCTAAAAAAACACAATAATGTCACCTTTGTTTTCTTGCCTAGCGCGTCAATTGTTCCTGGCCAGTTCCTCATGTGTCACTGTCTTTGCATAATAATAACCCAGTATACGTCTTGGCGTTTAAAAGGAAGCCCGTCCGTTCACCGGTGAATAGAATGCAGACGTACGCACATGGAGACGGCCAGTTCTTGGCAGCACTTCGTCGTCCCAGAAATTCGGGGAGGACGACGGTACGTCCTAAAGTGGCAGGCGGCTCCGCCCCTGAACCCAGGTTTTCGCCTCAGGTGTCCAGCCTCTGCAGGCTGCAGCAAAGTATCCGACATTCATATCTGCAGATTTTCGTCTACCTATTTACTGGGCAGGTAGGTACCGGGAGAGTTCCCCGCTGCTGGTTACCCAATTTCGAGCTAACCTGGCTTCCCTAACCCTCAAGGAAATGATGCTAGCCACGCTTGCGTGGCGCTATATTCCACGTCTGGGTAGCCCTTAGGCTGGACACAAGACGATCTACGCATATATTGCAGGTAACCAACTGGCGGGTTTCCCATTATGTAATGCCTTCATTCTTCCCTCTTGAGCCGACCTATCGCCAACCCCTTTCTGGTCTCCTCAGTGGAGGCATGTATCATTACCCAAAGATGGAAGGCGCGCAGCAGCAACACGTCACAAGCCCATGCCCTTGCAACGCGGAATGCAATAGCGATATAATTATAGCAAATGGACTATAGAGATCCCTTGCCCCCAAGAAACGAAACGTACGTCCCATATTTCTGGTGCACTATCAAGACTGTCGCACGAGGGGGTTCTGGCTTCTCAAAGGGCTCTCAGCCTTGGCAAACGAACACAGCCCCATTGATGGGATCCGAAGGTTAGAGCTCCTGGGTTCATTACCAGGTTAGTGTCGAGAGAATATTAACAAATGGTGACGGCCGTGTTGCGTTGTTTTCCACTCCCTCTTTCCTCTAGCCTCTGTTTTCGCAAATCTTTCACCTCTTGTCTACATTTCAGTGAACAGACCTACTCCGCATGTTTCAACCCTCGCTGTCCTTTCTGACTTCCTCCAGTTCTCTTCTGCGCCCTGGGGGCATCTTTGAATCATCCGACTCTTCGTCCTTCATTGAGCGGAGAATTTGTTCTTCTACGCGCTGAAGTTTGGTACCTAGCTCGATCGCCTCTTCCTCATATCCCACAAAGTCAGGCATGCCATGTCCAATATCCGGGACCACGGGCGGTCGATGCCCTGCGGGCTCAGCAGCGGGCTTGAACAGAAGCAGGTCAAGCAGCCGAATGGGCCCCAGAGGATGTTCCTTCTCGGGATTCTGTCAACCAGGAGACATTCATGCTGCCTTCGATGTTGGTTTCCCAGGAGGCGGACCATCTCCCAAGGCGATCTGCCATGCCAGAGAGCTAACATCACGCATGGCATATAGATACCAAAAGGGTTTGACGCGGAGGAGTGGCTGAGGATGAGGTAAACCGATCCAGATAGCATAACAGTCCTCAGAGAACTCGCAAGCAACCATCTATGGAAGAAGCCGACATATTGACAGTTACCTCACAACAGAGAACGAAAATCCATCAACGAGGTCATATACAGCAAGGTCCCAATGCCTGACCAGATCAAAGGCATGGATAACGTCGACGACCTGAACGCAGACATGCAGGACGTTCTAGCAGTAGCACTAGGGGCCCCAGCCAGGCAGGTGATGATCCGGGCAGAGGAGATCGGCCCAGCGACAGGGTGGAGAGACGGCTATCTGAGCGCAGAGGCCGGCTTTTGCCCGCCAGACTACAACGAAGCTCCCGGCGCCCTTACCAACTCCCCGGGTAGGATCTGGTCCAACCTCGCAGAAAGGATGCCAGGCTGCGTCGGCCGCGGGCGGGTCAGAGAGTCTATCGCGGCGCTCCCCATCGTTGAGGGCACAGAGGACGTGATACCCGATCGGGCACTCTTGGCCGCCCTGGTATGCTTGGGCATGCTTTGCCACATCTATCGGTTCGAGGACAAGTACGATGGCAGCGAGGGGGTAACCGTCAACTCGGCTAGCTAGCGCGGAGCCGACAAATGGAGCCCTAGCTGCGAAATGGGCGACGACCTCGGGGATGAGTTCATCGGCACCCCTCGTGCCGTCGCCCTGCTCTATTGGCAAGTCTCGCGGCGTTGCGGACGTGCTATCCCACACCAGACCTTCTTTGACCAGTCCTCCTTCAACATTAAGATTAAGGACCCAACCTCTGCTTACCCCTACTTGGGACGAGTTGACAACATGGAGCTCCGCTGGCTTATGTTTGGGGAGAAGGCAGAGATTGCCTTCCTGAAGGGGTGCGTCGAGACTTCGGCATCGTTCCAGCACGGGCCGGACACCATCGCGGCCTGTCAGGAACATGCTATGAACCGCGATACCGAGGGGCTGTTGAGGGAGATGATCCGGCTGAAGGAGATCCTGGAGCGCATGCCTAACGCATTCCATTCCATCTTTGTCAACCCCAACTCTGGAGAGAACTTTGTTTCCGGCCCTTCGTGGGTTCGGTGGGCCAAGTTCTCTGCTCCACTGTCGAAGCGCTGCCCTGCGGCGTCCGGCCTGCAATTCCCCCCGTACTTGATCATGGATGCCTTTTTAGGCCGCAAGAACTACGGCAGTTTCCTGGGCGCTGAGGGCATTCATTTGCGTGCTTGGTTGCCCTCCAACCTGAGGGCGTTCATCGCGGCTATAGAGCTTCGCTACCGCATTCCGGAATTTGTTCACCAGTCTGGTGATCCCCGCTTGATCGGTGTGCTCGACGGTATTGTCGAGGCTTATACTGGGTGAGTGAAACATGTGGGGCTGGCCACATCGGAGAGTGAAGTCCCTTACCTCGCCTTATGCGCACCTCTTAAGCTTATTCTTCATGGGCATTGCACCCCCTACGGTATCCTTGGAAGTGAGAGTAGCGATCACTAACAAAACAACCCTGAGCAATAGAGAGCGTGGTTTTATGGGCGCCCACAGGTACAAAGTCTTTGGCATCTTGGAAGTGGCCGGTAAGACCGGTCGGAGCGAAACAAACGGGGCGTCAGGGGCCGGAGAGGACAAGGGCCGCCCTTGGGAGCAGACTCACAAGCAATTCTCGGAGGCGATGAAGGAGCGACTCGAGCCCTTCCGCGGTAAAATATCAGTCGAGCCGCACGAGATGCGCGGTACCTTTGCGGAATGCCGCTACCGCTCGCGCATCATCTCTCGTTCGCAGGTCGACTCGGATCCGAACCGGTCCATCGCCATGGTCACACTCGACCTGGAAAACACTGGTGTCACCCTCCAGCCGGGCGATCGGCTCGCCATCATGCTGCTTAATTCGTGGACGGAGTGTGCCAAGGTCATGACTGCGTTGGGCATCGATTTTGACATGCCCGTCGTGGGTTTGTCACCGACATGGACCTGCTTTGCAAAGCATCTTGGCGACATCTCCTAGAACAGCGAGCCCGTGCAGTTGACGGTCAGGGATATCTTGCGTAGGGGCAACCTGGCACCCATCACCAAGGACCTTGCCCTTAAAGTACACGACCTCCTCTGGGCCTCATCTAACACAGTCCTCTAGGTCCTCGCCACTACCGAATGGCTGGTCTGGGGTCCTTGTGGGATCTCCTCCGGGGGGCAGTGGCGGACACTCTACCTCATATCTGGGACAGAGCATTCAGCCTCGGGGACGACACCTTGGCCTGGCTGCTGGACCTTATCGGGGTCGAAGTACCCAGGACCTACTCTATCTCCAGCTACCAAGTCAAGGAGCTGCTGCCATCCTCTGTCGATCTGACCATCTCTCGAGCCGAGCATAAGCTGTCCCCCACCCTGACCTCCATTATGGGACATGATAACAAAGACCCAGTCATAACTGCAGGTGTCAGCAGCGGCTTTCTCAAACCCTTCGTGACCTCAGTAGACGAACTCATCGCTTCGGGCGAGGACATCCTCATCGGCGTCTCCCGCCCTGCGGCGGTACGTTGATGCCGGTCTCCTAGAGGTGCACCTCGCCTTCTCGCGTGATAGCCGAGGGCTCTCGTACAGTAAGCATATGCGCGACCTGGCCGAGCGTGAAACCCCGCCGCGGTACATCAACACACTGATCGAGGAGCAAGGTGCTACGGTGTGCGACCTTCTCATGTCCAAGAAGCATGGCGGGTTAGGAGGCTACCTGTACGTGTGTGGCTCCGTGGCGGTCTTCGACTCCGTCATGAGTGGAATCCGCAAAGCCATCTACAACAACCGCACCACAGACGATGAGACGTCGGAGATGATACTCAGTCGCGCCTTCGCTGAGCGACGCTTCATGCTTGACATATTCATGACCCCCAAGGCCCTGCCCTGCAATCTCCCTACGATCCCCCTATCCCAACTGGCCAAGAACACGGGCCATCGTCCCGGAGGACATATATGGCTTGGGATTCACGACTCAGTCTACGATGTGACGGAATTCTGCCCCATGCACCCGGGTGGGACGTTCATCATCAAGTCCAACGCAGGCGTCGACTGCAGCAAATCCTTTGACATGTTGGCCCATACTAACAACCCGGAAGTGTCGTCCCTGCTCACGAAGTATTTTGTCGGCGACCTGACCCCGAAGCCGGAGTACCGCCAGAACGGCTGCGAGGAACTCAGTCCTCTCTACGACCTCTGGAAGGCGTACCTCCGCAGCGCGGTCGAGACCCTCGTTGCTCACCAGTTCGAAATGAACGAAATCCAGGAGGCCAATATGTCGGCGGGTCAGACCGAGATCTCGCCCAAGGGCACCACAAACATCTGGTTCCGCGAGGGCCTCTTCAATGTGACCGGCGTGCGCACCTTCTACGCCTACCAGTCGCGCCTCTTGCAGGGCGGGTTCGCAGCGCTCTTCGGGCCCAAGCTGCAGGAGCTCGTCCTTAAGCTCTCCTTCGCGCTGGCCTCAGGCGCAGCCGATGACCCGCAGCACAGCGCGGGCGAGACCGTGCGCCTCCCCGACGTGCTGGGGATAATTTCGCGGGCAAAGACCTCCCGCGACGCCGTCAAGACATCCCAGGAGGTGTCGCTAGTCGGTCGGTTCATGTGCGACTCCGACTCGGCCCGGTTCCGGGAGCGCGGCATAGTGGCCTACGCCTCCAAGTCGGTGGAGCTCGACATCGAGCTCCTCGAGGACATACGCGGCGAGGCGTGCGCGGGGATGGACGCCTTTGACAGCATCATGGTGGTGTCGAGCCTCGAGGACGGTTCACCGGGCCAGCGGCGGACTGCCGCGCTGTGCAGGCGAGCATCCGGGGTGCGGGCCCGGCACGCCCGCCCCAGCCCGCGCTGGCCACTATGAACGAGCTACACCTCGCCCGGGTGGCGGCAGACCATCCGCGGATGGGGAATCTGGTGACTACGTCCGCGGCTGTGGCGAGCGACAACGATGCAGCCCTGCGGTCCATGTCGGCCTTTATCGACAAGAACATGCGCGCCATCCGGCGGCTGAGCAGGATGCCTCCCTCGTCGGTGCCGGTGATCTTTGAGCAGCTGCAGGCGCAATTCGGAGGCTAGGTTTCGATGCCTGATCAGCAACCGCGGCAGCAGCAATACTAGCAACAGAAACAACAACAACAGCAGCAGCAGCAGCAACAGCAACAGCAACAAATGAAACACTCGCTTGGGATGTCTCTCCTCACGGGGCCCCTGCCAACCCCGCCTTCCAGCAGAGGATTGAGCCGGTCCCCCTCCCACACAAACGATCACTTCGATCCCAACCAGCCCTCGTCGGCTTTTCCGGTCCAGGGTCTAACCCTGAAAGGCAGAAAGTCACGAGTAATGTCCCAGTCCTCGGTGGGCAGCACGACGACCCCAGGTGGGCACTACAGCTTCCCCGTGATGGGTACCAACCCGCCACGGCCGCCACCCGGCCGGCCGTCATGGATGCCTCCACGGCGTTGAGCACCATGATGAGCGCGCTGAACGTGCGGCGGCAGCAGGGCGGCGACCCCGCGGCCGGCCTGGCCTCTCTTCCTGCCCCCGGTCATGCAGGGCTGCCGTGGCCAGCATCGGCTTCCCCGGGGCTGTCGCTGAGCCGTTCCTCCGCCATGGCCGGGAATACGATGATGCCACGCCAGAAGACGTTGACTGGCGGCGGCGGCGGCGCCGTAGACTCAGCGGGGGTTAGAGGCGGCGGGCACGCCCACCACTCTTCCGCCATGTCGACCGGCTCACTGCGGGCGTTCAAGCTGCGGAACATGGCCTCCTCGCAGGAGAAGTTTGTTGCTCCGATCTTTTAGGGGGCAAGGTTCAGAAAGGTTGCCATGGTAATTAGTCACTCGGATACGTAGCAGATAAAAAAGGGGGTGTCCCAAGGAGGCGTAGAAAAAAGAGAGAAGAAGGAAAGGTAGAATGGGAACAAAAGCAGATTCACATTGTTATTAGGAATTAAGAGAATGGTTTAGAAGTTGTTTATTACATATTTCCTTCCGTTGTACGGTGTATGCAATTGTTACAGGCGAAGAAAAGAATTCTACTATAGTTTGGGAGGTTCGAGGGAAAGCTCAAACCCAATCGGCGCATTTTATTTCCGCCCTCGGTCACATATTCCGCCAGGCATCGCGGCAAACAATGGAAAGTCTGATCACACATCCCGACACAGTTACTTGAAGTGTGTCGACCGACCCTTGCGTCTTGAACACAGGCTAGGAGTCGCATAATTAATTACATGATGCGACTTATGGGACTAGCGAGTATGGTTGCTACGTTATATATGTGATGTAATTAATATGTATTTTTCACTATCTGGATGTTCGTTTGTACAGCTACTGCGGAGAGTAACCCTGAATAACAAAGTATGTACAGAATATTTCATAGCGAAGCATCACACAGTCTCTGGGTTTGTCAACAACTGGAAGCGAGCCCTTCCACTTGCCCATGGTACCCATTGCTACCTCCAGCCAAGACGACGACGCTGCCTCTACTCACCGTCCCAGCCCAACCCCCAAACTACGCGACTACATCCCATCGTTCAACATGGCCTGAACCATCTGGACATGCCGGTTCCCGTTCGTCTCGCTCCACTCGGTCTCGTAGTTGAGCCCGTACGGCCAAAAGTGACCCCCGCCGCAGTTGATCCTGGCACTGGCCCCGTCCCACGACTGCAGCAGGCGGGTTGCGCTGGGCCAGTTGTTAGCCGCGCACCGGCTGTTGAACTGTGCGGTCTGCCCGACGCCTAGGGTGTGCGCGATCTCACTACAAAAAGTCGAAGGCACAGTCTGTCAGTCAACCGTTCTCCCCCTCGACGTCCCGCCTCCCGCCTCACTTAAAGGGGGGGGGACGCTAGTATAACAATCTGGAAGGTGACTGAGGGCTGCTGAAAAGGAAATCCACCCCCCACCCTCGGTCACGACTCACTGCATGGCCGTCCGCTCCGTCATGTAGGCCCGGTTGGAGCCGAACCTCAGGTCGCCGTTGTAGCTCGCCTCGGCTGTGGGGACGCCCGGCGCGTAGTAGACCCTGATGGTCTTCGACGTCCCGGCGGCCAGGTAGCGGTGGTAGCGCGTCACGGCCAGGCGCATGGCCGCCTCGATCCTGGCGTACGCGTCCTGCTGGTCCGCGGTCGGGTTGGACGCCCTCTGCAGAGACCAGGTCAGCGCCGCCGAGGCGGCCGACGCGCAGGCCAAGACGGCCGTGGCGATGGTTGAGAGGCGCATGGTTTTGGAGGGTGGTGGCTTTCTTTATTGTGTGTGGTCAACTATTAGCTGGTGGTAACTGCCAGCAGCTTTTTTATATAGTTTATTTTATTTATGGTATAGTCGTGACCAGGTACCCGGGGCGGCGAAGATCACAACATGTCTGGCGAGTACTAAAAAAGGGACACTGACAGCACCTTTATGTGCGTGTAGAATACCCCTGAGAGCGGAATCCCTCGTATTTCCCCGCCAAGGTCAATCAATGACTGCGATATCTCAGATCTCCACGCTCAACTCAATTCTGGAAGTCCCTTCCGTGCCAGTGCAACTGTGGAGGCCACTTTACCCGGTTGTAGTATAAATACAACTTGTCATTTCCGTGTTGTGAGCCGGCTTGGCCCAACGTCTCCGGGACCAGGCGCGAGTCACATGGGAGACTAACTGTATTAATGCCGGCCCGGTGGCTGCCGACCCTCAGGCTTATTGAACCCCCTGGTCTTGGCTGCGGGGGTTTAGATAGGAGATCGGGCATAGGGACTGCGTTGTTTGTGTTGTCCAGTCTGCGGGCCGCAACGATCCGGGTGGCCCTTGATCTGCCCTTAAGCAAGAGTTTAATTGGAGGGAAAATGAATAGCTAACCGCTATATCACCTTCTACATGCGTAGGGCGGATCCGTAGTCTGAACCGGGAAGAAGCCACCTGCATTGCTCCTACAGCTACATGAGCGCAGGGTTGGGGGATCAAGAGATGTTTAATCCGTATCATACTGTACGTATTCAAAATTGGGCACTGCGGGGAGTGGGGAGGAGGATAAATCGATCGAACAGATATGACTAGGCCCACTTTAATGGGCTCGAAGCGAAAAAGCGAAAAAGCGAAAAAGCGAAAAGTAGACCACACAAAACCAGGTAAAGATTGACGCTCCTCCACTGCAACTGGCGACAATGAGAAATACCTACTGCCCACCTAAGTGATTGACCAATACCCAGAGAGAAAAAACAACCCATAGAAAAGACCCCAGAAGGAAAAGGAAAGAGAAGAGCGAAAAAGGACAAAATAACCATAAAAGATTCCACTACTATCCCTCTCAAGCCGCGTCCTTCTTGGTCATCTTGGAGATGATCTTCTCACAGAGCGCCGTCAGCGAGGTGGCGCTGGTGATCTCGAGCGTGGTCAGCTCGACGCCGAGGTCCATCCTGACCCAGTTGCGCAGCTCGACGGCGGAGAGGGAGTCGAGGCCGTAGCTGCTCAGCGGCTTGGCCGGCTCCATGGGCTCTGACAGCCGCAGCGTGACCTGGAACTGCGCGTTGACCACGTCCACGGCCGCCCTGAGCACGGCCGGCCCGTCGGCGCCGCCGGACTGCACCATCAACAGGAGCGCCTGGATGGCGCGCGACTTGTCGTCCTTGCCCCCGACACCGCCGGCGGCACCGGCCTCGGCCCCGCCGAAGGCCAGGCCCAGGAAGCGGGCGTCGGCGAGGAGCTTGGAGGCGTCGGGCTGGGGCGCCGCGATGGAGGTGATGAGCTGCGGCGACGGGCCGGCCGGGGCCGTCGGGGCGCAGGTCTGCTGCTGGATGGAGACGCGGACGATGTTGCGGAACAGGTTCTCGTTGATCGGGGTCCAGGCGTCCCGGTCCAGGGCGACGCGGAGGTCGTTGTGCTCGTGCATGTACCCGACATCGTCGATGGCGCCCAGGTCGACGGAGACGGCGGGCAGGCCCAGCCCGCGGCGGTAGACGGCGAAGGCATCGAGGAAGGCGTTTGCCGCCGCGTAGTTGGCCTGCCCCTTCTGGCCCACCACCCCCGAGACGGACGAGAGCATGGTGAAGAAGGAGAGGTCGAGCCCCTCCTCGAGGGCGGCGTTGTGAAGGTTCCAGGTCCCGGGGACCTTGCAGGCCACGGCGCCGTGGTACTCGTCCACGGTCATGGAGGTGAAGATCTTGTCCCGCAGTACCATGGCCCCCTGGATGACGCCCCCGACGGGCACGCTCGCCGACCTGAAGGCCCGCCGCACGTCCTCAGCCACGGAGACGTCGCCCCGCACGAGGTCAACCCCGGCGCCCTGGGCGCGGATGTTCCTCAGCACGGCCCGCGACCGCGCGTCGTCGTAGCCGCCGCGGGCGAGGATGACAAGGTGCGCGGCCCCGTGCTGGGCCAGGTAGACGGCCAGGGAGCCGCACAGGCCCCTCAGCCCGCCGACGATGAGGATGGACCGGTCCCGGGGCAGGTCGAAGCGGCGGGCCGCGGGGCGGACCGTCACGGTGGTCTTGTCGCCCTTGTGCCGGGCCGAGAGGACGACCTTGCCGATGTGCTTGGCGCTGCGCATGTAGTGGAAGGCGCCCGCCACGTCCTCGAAGGGGAAGGTGGTGATCGGGGCGATGGGCTTGACGTAGTGTTGGTTGATGAGGCCCATCATCTGGCGCATGAGCCTGGCGATGACGGCGTCCGACACGTTCTCGTGCGACATGTCGAAGCAGCGGTACGAGGCGTTGCGGCCGAATGGCTCCCTGTGATTTTCGGGTTAGCATTTGCATTTACATTTTCACTTCCATCGTCATCTCAGAGCGAAGTCTCTCTCTTCCCCCAGGGATGCTTCGCGGACGAGGGAGGTGAGGGAGGCGAGTTCTGCCCTTACATGGAGAGATAGTTGCGGTCAAGCATGTCCCTCTTGCCCAGCTCAACCATGGTGCCGCCGTCGGCGATGCAGCGCCACGACTCGTCCAGGATGTCCCCGGTCAGCGAGTTGAGGATGACGTCGACACCATAGCCATTGGTGGCCTTCTTCAGCTCGCTGGCGAAGGCGATGCTCCTAGAGTTGAAGATGTTCTCCCTGGGGATCTTGAAGTTGTCGACGAGGAAGTCGACCTTCTCTTCGGTGCCGACCGTGGCATAGATCTCGGCCCCGATGAACTGGCAGATCTGGATCGAGGCGATGCCGAGGCCGCCAGAGGCCGAGTGGATCAGGACCTTGCTCCCGCGGTTGGTGTTAGCAAGGTCGAAGATGCTGTAGAGGGCGGTCAGGTACACGCTGGCCAGGGTGGAGGCCTCCTCGAAGGACATCCAGTCGGGGATGTGGTGCGTGCGCTCGACCGAGGCTATGACCCTGTTGCCGAACGAGCCCTTCTTGAAGACGAGCACGCGGTCGCCGGGTCGGAAGATGTCGGCGTTCTTGCCCGCGCGGCGGATCCTACCCGCACCCTCAAGGCCCAGGAGGTGCTGGTTTTCGGGCACGATGCCCATGGTGACGGCGACGTCCTTGAAGTTCAGCCCCGCGGCGAACAGCTCGACCTCGACGCTCCCGTCGGGCACGGGCAGCTCCGCGGCCGACACTTCGGTGTACTGCAGCGAGTCGATGGTGCCTACGCGCTCGCACTGCAGCCGGACGGTGGTCTGGAAGTCGTGGAGCTCGCCCTCGACGAGCTCCGCCCCGTGCGCCGCGGCCTTCTCGGCGGCGTTGACGCCTTGGTCGGGCTGCACCCTGCTGACGTGGATCACGCCCCCGCGCTCGACGAACTCGTTCTCGATGCCCGTCGTGTCGCTCGTGCGCTTCTCACTCGCCGCCCTGCCGAGGTGCCTGAGCACGGCGTCGATGGCCTCGACCGTCCTGGGGCCGGTGGGGGCCTCGACGTCCAGCGTGGTGATGCCGATGGAGGGGTCCTCGTTGCGGACTGTGCGGCCCAGCCCGTGGATCATGGCCCTGTCGGGGCTCGCTACAGCTAGCTGGGAGCCCGTGGTCACCCAGAGGACCTGGTTGTCCGAGACCAAGATGGTCTTGAGCAGCTTCCACTGGTCGTCCTTCATGGTCGGTAGGACTGGGGCAGAGAGGTCGCTCAGCACGAGGATGGTCTTGTGTCCGCCTTGCGTCGCCTGACTTGTCTGGATCGCCTCGCCCTCGCCGTTGGTGGATGCGAGCCGCTGGTCGGAATCGCTGATCTGCCAGCCGAGCTTGGTCAGCTCGGAGACGACCTCCTTGGTCACGCCGGTGGGGTCTGAGAAGTGCACCAGCTCGATCTCTTGCGCTGTCTTTGGGTCTGAGTCCCCGGAGCTGGCGATGAGGAGATGGAGATGGACGCTGCTCTGAGCACCATCCTGTGCCTGTGCCTGTGCCTTGGGGGTCAGGGCAAAGGACTTGGCGAATCCTGACGATGAGGAGAATGCTGTGACGTCCAGGTCGGCAGCGGCGTTCTGCTCCTCAAGCAGCACGAAGCCGCCATCGGACACGAATGCGCGAGCGTTCTTGATGACGAAGTCCCGGGCCTCGGCCGACTGGGCCGGAGTCCTGACTATGACGAGGTCGAAGGGCTTCTCCGGAGCCTGCAGCTTCTCCGGGTCGCTGGCGACGTCGAGAACGGTGAAGGTCCTATTCGGCTTGCTGCCGTACTTCTCCTCGGCTTCCACAACAGCGGACGCATCGCAGGACGAGAACTGGATCACCCTGCCTGCGGCCCTTATTGCCGGGTCGGACTTGCTGCCCTCAAGCCAGACGCTGGTTGCCTCGGACGGGATGGTGCTGACCTCGAGCACGTTGAGGTTGGGGAACTTGTGAGCAACCAGGTCGATGAACTCGCCCAGCACTCTGGCCAGTCCTCCGGCCTCGCCCCCGGCCACTGCGTCCTTCTCCAGGTTCGTCAGCAGGGCGGAGACACCCTCCTGGGTCAGGTGCGTCACGTCTGGTTTCCACAGCACACGGCTGTATGTGTGCGACGAGTAGGGGTCCTCCTGGGTGTCCAGCTTGTGGTATCTCAGACCGGTGAGCTTGAATAGCAGGTCGCCAGTCTCGCTGTTGCGGACGACGGCGTTGGACTTGTAGTTCTTGGTGCTCTCAGGGAGGCCGAGACCGACGTACTGAGAAGACGTCGTGGCCATGCCCTTCCCGGAGGTCTTTTGCTCATCCTGAACCGGGTAGATGACCAGCTCATCTATGATGGCGGGGACCAGCACGGCGTTGATGCCGGGCCTGTCGCCGGCCCAGAGCGAGGGGGCGCAAGACTGGAAGGACCCGTCGATGGCGGCAGGGTGCATCGGGTACCACGACTGCGAGTACTCGGATGCCGGGGAGCTCAGGTCCACGAGCGAGCGGGACTCGCGCGCCCCGACGAGGGACTCGACCTCGAGGTGCTTCTGGAAGAGCGGGCCGAAGTTGTAGCCGATGTCGTGCATGGCCTTGTACCACAGGGAGCCCGGCACTGGGTCGACCAGCGGCTCGATGGTCCCCTCGGGATCCGTGGCGGTCGAGGTCGCCGGGGTGGTCTCCTCGATCTTGACGAGGCCACGGCAGTTCTCGAGCCAGGAGCCCTCGACCTGGGAGCTGATCTTGAACTCGTGCCACGAGTCCTTGGCCCCCGCGCGCGGGTTGAGGGCCAGCATGACTTTGGCGGCGCCATCCGCGTCCGAGTCCTGGAGGACCAGGGCTCGCGGGAAGGTGATGTCGCGCAGCTTGTAGTGGTACCTGGCGGGGAGCACCTTGCCCTCCAGGGTGCGCAGGGCCTCGGAGCTCTGGCGGATGGCCTCCATGGCCATAGCGATAAAGCCAGCAGCAGGGAAGACGATCTCGGGCCCCATCTTGTGGTCCCTGAGCCAGGGCACGTCGGCCAGCTTGAGGGACTTCTTGAAGGACGGCGCCTGCCACGAGGTTCCCAGAATCTTGCTGCCCAGCAGGTCATGGTGCGGGAACAGCCGGTACCGCCAGTCGCGGCTGGCGTCGCTCTCGTACCAGTACTGGGTCAAGTGGTTCCAGGCGTAGTTGGGCAGGTCGATGACGGTGCTGGGCCGGAAGCCCTCGCGGCCCTCGTCCCTGTTGACGCTCGCCAGGCTCACCTCCCCGCCGCTGATGAACAGCTTGCCGACCACCTCGAAGAGCGACCTGACCGCTGTGGGTCCCCGGGCCCAGGCGGCGACGTACTGGATGTCGGCGCCGTCCCCGAGGACCGCCTTCTTGATCTGGGCCACGGGGCCCGAGAGCGCGCCGCTGGGGCCGATCTCGATCAGGAAGTCGGGCGAGTCCGCGTCCGTGAGCATGGCCTGGGCCGCCTGCTCGAAGCGGACGGCCGAGTTCATGTTGCTCTTCCAGTAGGCCGCGTCGGCGGACTGAGGGGACTTGCCACCCATCTCGGCGCCGAGGACGGACGAGAACATGCGGACGACTCCCTTCTTCTCGGGGGCGCCGAAGTCCTGGTGCAGCAGGGCCTCGTACAGGTTGCTGATCTCCTCCATGAAGGGCGAGTGGTATGCCAGGTTGACCTGCAGCATGCGGGCGAAGTGGGACTCGCCGACGAGCGTGGCCATGACCTCCTCGAGCTTGTCGACCTTGCCGGACAGGGTGACGCTGCTGGGGCTGTTGAAGCAGGCGATGTGGACCAGCCCTTGGTAGGGCTCGAGGTAAGGGAGAACGGCGTCGGCGCCCAGGCCGACGGCCAGCATGCCCACGCCCTTGGCCCCGTCGGCCTGGCCGGACAGCTGCTTGGCCGCCAGGCCCCGGTAGTAGGCGACCTTGATGGCGTCCTCCTTGGTGAGGTAGCCGGCGGCGTAGGCGGCGGCGATCTCGCCCGACGAGTGGCCGACGACGCTGTGCGGCGCCACGCCCCAGTCCTCCAGCACGGTGAGGATGGCCAGCTGCAGGGCCGTGCAGAGCGGCTGGGAGAACTCGGGCTGACGGAGGAGGCCTGGGCTGCGGGCCTCGACGAGCTCATCTGTGGTAGGTAGGTTGGTAGGTTAGTCGGTAGGTAAGTACCTTTTAAGTATAGGGGACTAAGAAGAGCGTGAGAGAGAACTTGGGAAGGAGGGTTGAAGAGTGACATACCGAGGAGCGACCACGAAGGCGGCACAACAGCCGTCTGCAAAACAGCATCCAGGTGCTTCAAGAAGTCCCTGGTCGCGGGGAAGGTGTCAACCAGGCCCTTACCCATCTGGGACCACTGCGCCCCCTGACCGGTGAAGACGAAGCCGATCTTGGGGGGCTCGGGGCTCTTCTTGCCCACGACCAGCGCGCCCTCATCCAGCGAGGTCTTGTCGGCCAGTAGGAAGGCCCGGTTGAAGTGCAGGCTCCGCTTCTCCGACAGGGTGAAGGCCAGGTCGCGCAGGTCGACCCTGACGCTCGGGTTGATGAGGTGCTTGCGCAGCAGCTTGACATAGTCCCGGAGCGAGGCCTCGTCGTTGGCCGAGAAGACCAGCAGCTGCGGCTTCCTGGTCGCCTTGGCCGCCGCCGCCTCCTTGGTGACGCCGAAGGTCGGGAGGAGGTCGTCGTCGTCCCCGAAGAAGTCGGCGGCGGCCTCGTCGGGCAGGTGCGAGGAGACGTAGTTCAGCTTGGGCCTGACAGACCCGTTCATCGCGATGGCCCCTGGCGGCGTCTGCTGCTGCTGCTGCCTGTCCTGGAGGTACTGTTCCGCCGACTCGAGGACCACGTGGGCGTTGGAGCCGCCGTAGCCGAAGGAGTTGACCGAGGCCCGCCTGCGCGCGCCCGCGGGCCAGGGCATGGTGGTGCGGGTCGCCAGCACCTTGTGGCCCTTGAAGTCGATCTTTGGGTTCGGAGTGATGAAGGTCGGGTTGCCGAAGATGGTCCCGGTCTCGAGGGAGAGGATCGCCTTGATCAGGCCCGAGATGCCGGCGGCCGGCTCCGAGTGGCCGATGTTGCTCTTGACGGAGCCGATGATCAGCGGGTGGGCCGGGTCCCGGGTCGGGGCGAAGACGGAGGCGACGCCGCCGACCTCGGTTGGGTCCCCCGCCTGCGTGCCGGTGCCGTGGCACTCGAGGTAGGTCGTGTCGTTGAAGTTTGTGATGCCCGCGTTGGCGTAGGCCGCCCGGATGGCCGCCTCCTGGGCCTCGGGGCTCGGGCTGGCGATGCCCGGGGTGTTGCCGTCGCTGTTGGTGGCCGTGCCCATGATCACGGCCCGGATGGGGTCGCCGTCGCGGAGTGCGTCCGAAAGGCGCTTCACCATGACCGCGTTGACGGCCTCGGCTTTGATGTAGCCGTCCGCCTTGACGTCGAAGGTGTGGCATTTGCCAGAGAGGCTGGAGGCGCCCTTCATTGGACCGACTGTTTTTGGGGTTTGCCAGCATAAGTCAGCCACAGTCTCTTCTTGGTCTCTTCGTCTGTTTCTTGTCACTCCTAAGGTCCTCGTCTTCTCATTGGAATGGGAGTGGAAACAGTGGGCTTCGTTGCGGCCCTGGGGTAGCCGTAATGGGCATGATGCGTCAAGCAGGTGGGAGTCATGACAAACCGTCCATATTGTGCTCCGGACTACAATTTTCACGCTCTGGTCAGTAAGGTTGGTATATTCAGAGCAATCGTCGCGATCAGGGACTCTGTTCTCCGGACCGGTATGGTAATGGGGACGGCTTCTGTTCACCTCAGGTAAAGATTGCACCCAGCGACAATTGCTCCGTCCATCTCACGGGTGTGCAGGTAGCGGCATGCCACGTCGAGAGCCACCAAACTGCCAGAGCAGGCAGTGTCTATCGTCATACTAATTATTGGGCAGGGGCAGCTGTTAGATGCATCATGCCGACTTTTCCAAGAGAAGGAGACGCGGGCTATAAAGTGCAAAGAAACTGTCAAGCATCCACTTTCTGAGTCTCTGGTGTAGTTCATACCTGGGACCCTTGATGTTCAGGAAATGGCTAATTCTGTTGCTGAGAATTGCCCGACCGACACCGATCGTTACTGATGGGGCACGGTCTTCAGGATCACGGGCCTGGATGTCGGCATAGTCTGTGGTGGTTTTGGCATGTTAGTCGAGCATTAAGCTAATGGAGCTAGCTTGTACGAGCAAGTATCATGGTATGAGGAGAATCTGAGAAGGAAGGAATAAAAGGTTGAGTGTTGACTCTCGTTGACCCGCTAAGTGAATGAACATACCAACAGCATAAGAGCCCACAAAGCAGCCAACCTGCGCCCCACGGAGCTGCTGCAGGGTCACCCCTGAGTTCTCAAGGCACTCATAGACGACCTCGAGCAGTTGCCTCTGCTGGGGGTCCATGGCGATGGCGTCCAGCCTCGGCACCTCGAAGAACCCGGCGTCGAAATCCCTCGGGTCGACATTCTCCAGGAACATGCCGCCCGGGGACCTCATGGTCTTAGGCTTCTTGGAGCCGTCGTGGTGGCCGTCCAGGCCGAAGCGGGACTCGGGTGCCCGGTTGTGGGCGATCCCCCCTCGCTTCAGGAGCTGGGCCAGGGCGTGCGGGTTGTTGGCGTCCCCCGGCAGGCGGCAGCCCATACCGATGACCGCGATCGGCTCCTGGACGTGCTGGGGCTTCGCTGTGGGGGTGGAGAAGCCCGTGCCGTTGGAGTAGCCGTTGGAGAAGCCGTTGGTCGTGCCGTTGGTGAAGCCATTTGCGCCGTTTGTAGGGGCACCGTTTGTGTAGACGCCGCCGTTGGGGTAGGGGTGACGATCCGTCACCACCCCGAGACCTCCGTCGTTGATGGTCATTCTGGGCGTGCGTGCGTGCGTGTGTGTGCGCGTGTATGTGTGTGTGTATGTGTGTGATCAACGTGTATGTATGGCTCGGTATGGACCCCCTAGCTGGGAGCTAACCTGACTTCTCGCGGTGCTCGGAATGAGGGACAGGGGAGGCGGGGACGGAATAGGGAAGTTCAGTCAATGTTGGCCCAGACTCCGGAGTTCTAAGTAGTTTCAGAGTTTCAGACCCAGCCAGCCACCTGGATGATGATGATTCCCTTCTCAGGAAAGGCAGGGCTGTAGATGAACTCTTAGCTTGATGATGGGCGCATTCGGCACCCGACGATCTCAACAGCCTCAAGGACCGCCCATAGGCCATAGTCAACAGGCTCGGATGATTTTGAGGCTATCAGTGGCTGACTGTCTATCTTGTTTATCTCACCGTTGCGACTCTCACCTTGATCGTCGGGCAGCTCGGGCAGCCGCGTGGCCCCTTGTCGGGTACATTCTCATAAATTAATCCTAACAAACCGAAACAATTTCTGGGTTTGAAAATGAGTGCAGCAAAAACTCCCGACACTGAGGAAAAAAGGAACCCAAACGCATTACTACATAGGTTCAATTCGGGTGATTTAACTCTAAATCTTGGATCCGCATGCTGTGCGCGTGGTCGACCTAGGCGACTTCCCAGACAATTGAAGCTCTTCAGAGACTTTAATGATTAAACACCTACTCAAGAAGAGATTCAGACTATGAAACTGTCCCTTTTCATTCAGCTGAGGTGTGACATCTTTTTTTTTCATCACCACCAAGTCTTCTGTTCCCTCGAGCGTTGACGGTCTCTGCCAACAGCATCATAATTAAACAAAGAATTCGTTCCAGTCGAGCGTGCATTGAACACTTGTCCAACCATGACTACCTTTTCCCGCGACGTAGAGTTCCAGACTCTGGATGGGCTGACCATTCGGGGCGCGCTCTACCCTGCGCCAACTCGTGGCCCTGCTGCCATCATCACACCTGGAGTAAGTGTACCGTGGCATCGTCTCGATGACATTGCTGAAGGGGGTCGTTTTTTGCTCTGGCCTCCTCCGAAGTTCAAGCTACCCGGCGTTCAGATGTTGATGTGTTACGGTCTTTCTAGTTCAACTGCGTCAAGGAGATGTTCGTGCCCGAAGTGGCCGAGCAGTTCCAGCTGGCGGGGATCACAGCCCTCATCTACGACCCCCGGAGCCTGGGCCTCAGCGACGGCGAGCCCAGGAACGAGGTGGACCCGATGAAGCAGGTGTCGGACTACTCGGACGCGCTGACCTACCTCCGCACCCTGCCCGAGGTCGACCCGGACCAGATCTTCTTCTGGGGCCAGTCCTTCGCCGGGTGCGTGGCCCTGTGTGCCGGAGCCCTGGACAAGCGCGCCCGCATGGTCGTCTCCATCTGTCCCCTACTCGACTTCGAGCTCACCCCGGACAAGTTTCCCAGGGTGCTGGCCAAGAGCATGGCCGACCGGGAGTCGCGCGCGGCCGGGAACCCGCCGGTATTCCTCCCCGTCCTGACCGAGGCCGGCGTCAACCCGGCCGGCTTGGGCATCGGCGCCGACAAGGAGGAGTTCGACTACATGGTCAACGCCAAGAAGTACGGGGCCAGCCGGCACGAGAACCGCACCACCCTGCAGACCTACTACAAGCTCATCATGTGGCAGCCCCACGGCATCATGAAGTACATGTACGACACGCCCGTGCTGATGGTCGTCCCGGAGCTGGACCAGATCTCGCCCCCGGAGCAGCAGTTTGCCCTGTTTGACACCTTCCCCGGCCCCAACAACAAGGTTCACGTGTCTGTTGGGAAGGGGCACCTGAACGTCCTCAGCGGGCCCGAGTTCCCGGACCTGATCAAGATGCAGGTCGACTTCATCAAGAACACTCTGGCTGGTAATACGGAAAGGAGCACTGGGAATGGGAAGGCTAGTGGGCATATTACCATTGGGCACAGTGGTCCTAGTGTGCAAACCACCGGGCATGCAAGCGGTACTGTGGTGGCCAGTGTGGCGTGAGCACAGCTGTGATTATTTTCGTGCGTGTATGCATGAGATTGAGAGGGATGGCGGGGCGTACAGCTAGTGACTAGATAACTTCTCGCTCATCTCATTCTTGCTCCTTCGAATATAATTACCGATCGGGTCCTGTTTAAATGCGCGGTGGTCAACATGACAACCTTTTTTTCTCTTTCTTTTTTTGGTTTTTTGATTTTGTTGTTCTCCTCGGCGTAAGTTTTGTCACCTAATATTTGCTCTCTTATTTACTTCATTAATTCGTTAATCATGTTCTGTTTGAGGGAAGAATCACCAGGTATTAATTACCCCGGCCTCTTTCTTGCTCTTTATAAACACGTGACTTATCTTAATATGATTGCAATCCTCCGAGCACTAATAAACACCTTTTGCGTCTGCATGAGAACGCTAGCACACACCTACATGGAGTCCGAGGATTGAAATTGAAACAAGCTGCATTTGCCGCGAATACAAGCACCATCGTAGGCGGTTTACGAAAAGACGAACTAATTAATTGGTGGTAAATGAACCAAATCTCAATAACACTCAACCGACGCAACCGCCGACTCGATCAGGTCACAGATCTCCTCACTCAGGTGCCTTGGAACTTCATGACCGTAACAATGCTCCAGGACCGAGGCGCGGTGAGGACACGCGAGCTGCAGCACATCCTTGCTGTGGAGGTACCATGGGTCCTGTCGGCCAAAGATGTGAACGGTGGGGATCTTCATCCGCACCTCATCTGCCGTCGAGTGGAACATCTGGTAGTAGATCTCCTCATCCGCCGCGATCTGTTGCATCGTCGCGCTCACGCTTACTTCTTCGTCCGTTCCCGAGCCCTCCGAATCGTCGCCCGAGTCCGCCTTCAGGTACCTGTCGGGAGTGATGAGGTGTCCTGGGACCTCATCCGGCCGTTTGTGGTCCGCGGCGGGCGGCCTGCAGTTGAGGCTGCGAGGGACGCCGAAGTAGGCCCTTGTGTCGATGCCGTACTTGAGGCTGTGGGAGAATGGGAGGGGAGAGCCGATGAAGACGGCGAATCTGAACAGGGGCGGCGCTGAGGGGTTCTCCAGCTCGTGGTGCAGGATCATTGATGCCGCTACCGCCGCGCCCTTTTTTTCCTCATTCCCACCGCGTTAGACACACTGGGCGGCATATTAAAGACTTGAGGCTGGAAGACTGAGTTATTGTGGAGACAACGTTGAGTGCTCACTTGGCTAAATCCCATGACCCCGTCGAAGGGACCTCTCTCAGCCATGATGGACCTGACGCGATGATGGGCCCTTGTTACAGATTTGGTGGTTGGCGTCCTATACCAGCAGAGGTATGGCCCTGGGTACACACTGGCTATGCCAGGAGCGGGCGCACATGCGGTCGGGCCATCGACAAAGATGAACTCGTAGTCTGACGGCAGCAGGCTGCGGAAGGAAGCTAAGGTCGGAATAAGTCATGCTGATGATCATGGAATGAGAGCAACATGCGGGTAATGGGTAACCGTACCTACCCGTCTGCGAAGAGAATATTTGGCTGTTAATTCCCATGCCGTGGAGGCAAAGAATACGTAGTGGCATGGCGTTTTCAGGTTGTTGAGGGGGAGTCACGCCAAGTCTACGAAGTGAGTGACCAGAGAGTGCAGAGAGTTCCAGATCACCTATACAAAACGGCAACTGTCTGGACCGAGTTAAAGGATAGAATATGTTAGCCATATAAGTCCATTCTACACCCGTCTAATGTCAACTATGGCATGCAGCTCTTATCTCAACCAGGGAAGTGACACAAAGATAAGGATGGACCCTTAAAAGCGACGAGGCGGGTTGGTGGTTTCACTGGAAATCTACCCGAACTGACCTTCCTATTATACTTGCAGCCAGCAGCCGCGAGGTCACCCAATGAAAAATGCCCGAAGAGCAACATGAAACGAACGGGCTTCTCCCGGGACAGACCGAACCAGACGTCTACGAATATTGAACTCCACGTTAATGTAACCACATCATTGCAACATTCTCGCAGCTGGGCCGCCGGCTGTCCATCAATTAACTTCTCTGGATTCTGTTCTGGACTAATCTAGACTAATATCTCTCAAATGAAAATTGCGGCTCCCACCTCTTGCAGGTGGGTACAGGTGTTGGAGCAACCGCATGCTGTCGGCGGCCCCTTTCATATCTTCACAGCGGCCTTCCCAATGTTCTGGCCATGGAACATGCCGACGAACCCGTCAGCCGAGTTGTCTATGCCGTCCACGACGGTCGACTTGGACTTGAAGGTGCCCTCGGCAATCCACTTGGACAGGTTCTGCATGTGCTCGCCGCCGTACTTGGGCCCCATGTCCGGGTCGCTGACGATGTAGCCCCTCATGGTGACGCGCTTGACCGTGATGTTGAAAGTGTTGGTCACACCGTAGCCCATGTAGGGCCCCTGGACGCGCGTGTACTGGCTGATGGCTCCGCAGGCCACGATGCGGCCGTAAGCGTTCATGCGCAGCAGGGCTGCGTCCAGGGTCTCGCCGCCCACGTTGTCGTAGTAGATGTCGATGCCGTCGGGCGCCAGGCGGGCGAGCCCCTCGTCCACCGTCTCCTTCTTGTAGTTGAAGACAGCATCGAAGCCGAGCTCTTTGACCAGGTAGTCGGCCTTCTCGTCGGAGCCTACGGAGCCGATGACGCGGAGGCCCTCGCGCTTGGCGAGCTGGCCGACGACGTGGCCCACGGCCCCGGCCGCGGCCGAGACGTAGAAGGTCTCGCCCTTCTTGGGCTTGCCGATCTCGTAGAAAGAGGCGTAGGCCGCCAGCCCGGGCATCCCCAGGGCAGCGAGGAAGGTATCAAGAGGGAAATTGAGCGGGTTCTGGATCAGATGCGCCCAGCCGGCCTGAAGCTCCTCAGCGGTTGCGACGGCGTACTGGCTGATAGGGAACTCGCCCCTGACGAGCGCTCCCTCGGGGAAGCCTTCGTTGTTGGACCTGAGGATCTTGGCCAGGGCGGTGTTGGGGATGGGCTCGTTGAGCTTGTAGGGGCCCATGACCGGCTTCTCGACCATTCGGCCCTTCATGTAGGGGTCGAACGAGACATACAAGACCTGGACTAGGATGGAGCCACTCGGCAGTTCCTGGAATCGGACAACTTTCAGCAGGGATTTCATGAATTCCAATTCCGGGGGACGGCGGGGGAAGGGGGGGCGACCTGGTCGCGTGGGGCGCATCCTGGATGGGACAGTTACTTACCTGATCCAGATCGAACTCCCTGCTCTCCACAGCGATGTCCTGTCCGGCCACCGTGGGCGTCTCATGGACCCTCTTGAAGACTAGCGACTTATTTGCTACCATGATGAGAACTGGGAAGGAATGATTTGGTTTGATCCTGCTTTGGTCTGTTGGCTTCCTTGCTTCCTCGCTTCCTGCACTGGGCGATGGCCGGACCAGGGGAGGTATTAGTCTTCACACAAATATTGGCACGACGCGTATCAGTCTGAAAAGGGCCCGATTAATAGCCCGCTTCACTCGGTCAGTTTCCGACACTTCCGTTCACCTTTCATCCTTCCACCCTGCAGGACTGCGAACCCCTCCCTGACTCCCTGGAACTTGATGCCTTTCCCCGTCTCCCCTCATCCCTGCGCCGCTCACGGGAGTCTGTGAAACCGAGTCACTAGTCTGCTCCTACTACTAGATAAATCAAACACGTCGAAAAGGCGGGGGAGGCTTACGAAGGCGTAAAAAAACAAATATGCATGGGTCCCCCCAGAAAGGCGCACGTCTTAACTGAGGCGAAACTAGAGGGTGGAAGGGATCTAACGCTAGCCACGATGTGGCCCATCTTTCTTCCTAGAAGATTTAGTGGTATGTACGTAGGTATTATATGATAAGGTATGTAGGTAGTTGGACGCGAGTTGAGTGTGTTACACTATGCGTGGGATTTCAACGAAAACGGGGCAGATGAAAGAAGGGTGCAAAATGGGAGCCCTATAAGGCCCATAGCTAGTTGCGCTGAAGCACCGAAGCACAAACATACCTACCTGTAGGCCCAGTGCATTACAAACGAGCCACAGTTCCACGATTTCCACGATTGCCACGACGACTTCAATTGAGCTTTTATTCCACGGGTTACTTCAAATGGGAATTATAGCCTAGCAATTGGGATTATGCACCACTTGATCACGCAAGCGGAGTTTCCTTTCATGCAGTCCGTTGTTGATTCCCGGGGGCAACATGACATCGGATTTCGGAGGTGGCGTCCCCCATTCTGCTCCATGGAGCGGCAAGCCCGTGGGGTGGTGACCATTCTGGCAAGGATCAGCAATCCAGCATCCGGGCGCCCACACGACAGCCAGTAGTAGTACGACACTTATGCGGACACCCCTGCGGACAACTGCTGCCTTACGCTACAGTACCTATACGGCGTAGAGCGTCGGCGGCCCTGGGGCTCAGCAGCCGAATGGGATGAACTGAGGGTGGGCCACGAAGAGGTAATTAGGACTGATGGCGCTGTTTTAGCTGGTTCTTAATGATTCTCTGTAGCAGACCCCTAAATTGCGGGTGTCCTGCCACCAGCCAGCTGTCGCACAATATGACATTGACACCAGTCATCATTGATGCCTACCTACCTACCTAGTCTAGTGCCTACCTAGTCCAGTGCCTACCTAGTCCGGTGCCTACCTAGTCCGGTGCCTACCTAGTCTAGTGCCTACCTAGTCTAGTGCCTACCTAGTCTAGTGCCTACCTACTGGTCTGGTTGCTTAATGTCTGGTGCTGCCGAAAACACGACCGGACCAATTCCCCCTGTACTACCGCCTACTAAGCAGCGGGGAGGAGCGGATCAATCTGGTTCAATTCGGCAGCGGCACCCAACTCTTCCTCAGAAGCATTATCGACAAGGAAAACAAGCACGCCAACATGTTGACGGTGGCGGGGCCCGCTGGGGGTTCTGGCCACTCTGGTGAGAAAGATTCCACCATCATCGCGGTGTCATCCGACCCGGCGCAGCAGGCAGGGGACCGGCAGTCCAAGCTGCGCAACTCCTGTGACCGCTGCCAGGACACAAAGCTGAAGTGCACCCAGACCAAGCCGGCTTGCTGGCGATGTAATCGCATGGGCCTGCCATGTGTGTACTCCCCAATCCGCCGCCTGGGCCGGCCCCGCAAGAATTCCGGCCACCCTAACTCGGGGGCTTCGGGCACTTCGGGAGCCAATGGCAGTGGCAATGGCAACGACAAGCCCGACAACAACAATAGCAACGGTGACGGCGGTCGCAACGACAACCGCAACGAGAATCGCGCTAACCAAAGTGCCTGGAGGGGCCGGGACGACCCACTCGTGCCATCCCTGCGCACATCCCCTTCAGCGCCCTCGCCCACTTTCCGCCAACACGAGGCGATCCCGTCCCCCACAGACGCATTCCGGGGTGCGATACCCGGCGCCGCCGAGGAGGAGGGCGGCAGCAGGACAGAGGCGGCACCTAGCTCGCTGCAGCAGTCGGTGATAGACCCTGCCCTGAGCACCACCCTGTTCGACATGGAGATGGAGGAGCTGTCCACCTCTGATCAGGCGTCCTACGAGCTGTTGTTCGGCGTCCGCCTGGCCGAGGCCGCCTTCGAGGACTTCCTCCACTGGCCACGCGCCCCAGCCCTGGAGGCCGCCCAGGCGAACTCTCCTGTGCAGCAGCAGCAGCAATGCGCCCCATCCACGGCTCAGATTCAGAGCAGCAGCAGCAGCAGCATGGCCAGCATGGCCACGAACAGCCGTCCATCCAGCTCCGTGACCTTCGTGAACGATGGCTCGGCGTCGTCGTCGTCGGCGGCGGATCCATTCACGCACCACGAGGGCATAGCGGCCTCCCACCTCGGCCAGCTCTTGCCCCACACCCAGTCCCTGCCCCTGTCGGCGTCATCATCATTATCGTCGTCGTCGTCGTCCTCCTCCTCCTCCCCATCGCCCCCCTCGTGCGACAGCGACTGCTACGGCTGCCTGACGCGGCAGCTCGCCGGCCTCAACGCCTGCATGAACGACAAGGTCGCCCCCAGCGTCGACGCCATCCTCCAGCTGGAGCGCAACATGCAGTCGCTCGGCCAGCGGCTGCTCCACTGCCCGACCTGCCTAGCCAACCCCAGCAGCCTGCTGCTGCTCTCCATCGTCGTGGACCAGGTCGTCCGCCTGCTGGAGCGGAGCTTCGTGGAGAGGGTCCAGATGGGCATCCTGGCTTCTGACCACCACCTGGACCGCCTCAGCGGGAGGGGGGGATCGGGCACGAGCAGACACGGCCTGCTGGCGGGGAGCAAAGGTGGGAGTGGGGGTGGCGGCGGCGGCGGCGGCGGCGGCGGCATGCGTGACAGCTCGTCGTACCAGCACCACCAACACCACCAACACAGCCGCCGCCAGTCGTCGTCCGCCAGCGGCATCGGGTCTCTCGGGGGTCTGGGCCCGGACAACGCCTCGTCGTCCTCGCTGTCGCACCGGGCCAGGCAGGCGCCGGCGCAGATGGCGGACCTGCGGATTGGGGACTACGAGGTCCTCGACGAGGACTTCAAGCTGACCTTCCTCAAGCGCCTCGTCCGCCACCGCCTGAGCATCCTGGTCGGGATGTTGACGGACCTGCAGCAGACCATCAGCGGGCAGATGAACGACGTGCAGTGCAAGGCGACCCACCAGATGGTGAGGGGCTCGGTGGAGAGGGTCGAGCGGCTGCGGGGCAAGATGGCGCTCAAGTGGTGACCTTGGGAGGTCAGTTGGTTTACTAGTCCGAGTTGATTGCATCCATGGGTTGACTATTTTGATGTCCTTTTCTTTGCCTTGGTGCCTCCGAATTTGTTTCTTTGGCTTTGCACCATCCTCGATATGATAGCCACTGGTAATGATGTCGGCTCTTTTACTTTTTTTTCTTTTCTTTTCCCTTTGCTCCTTTCTCTTCTGGGCCGGATGGGCATGGTAATTAATTGCAAACCAACAGACAGATACCTAGAGAAGCCATCTAGAAATGACACCCATAGACAATTTCTAGAGATGGAACTCGATTTTAATAACAATAGTCATGAGTTGCTATTCGTACTACGGACGCAGGGGCAGTGGAGAGCAGTCTGGAGGTCTGCAAGGTCTCCTAACCTTCTGAGCTTCCCGTCCCGTCCAATGGCACATGCTCCCCTGCCTCCACCCTGAAAGACCCGGCCCCGGCAATGGGTGACAAATAGGCAGGCCGCTTATCCGCGAAGTACTCAAAGTCGGGTTTGAAGTAGTTCATCCTGTGACGATGAATCAGTCCTGTCGGACGCTTATATTCCTCCGCCCCCGAATATTATCGGCTTTCCGATGACGGGGCAGCACAAACTCACCCGTGGTTCATAAGACCTGTTGGGATGAACGCCAACTTTCGCTCCATCATGAGTGGCATCATATAGAGGGTGCACGCGCAGTTGCCGCAGAAGTACTTCTCCTTTGGGAACAGCGTCACCGTATCACCCGGGACGGTGTAGACGGTTTTGTAGCCCTTGGGGTCGTCGATCTTCATGTTGTCGGCCTGGTAGAGGATGTACTGCAGAAAAGAATCGAGGTAAGATCGAGTTGTCAGTGAAATCCAGAGCCGTGGAATAATTATTTGTTCATTTTTCGTAACTCTTACCACTCGTCCAGATCCGCCCGAGCACTTGCGGCAGTGATCACAATAGCAAGCCATTTTCTTGAGCGGTTCGCCCGCCAGGTAGAAACGGACCCCGCCGCAAAGGCAGGAACCCGGGTATTGCTTCGACGTGTCTACCGTCTCGGGGAGGTTGCTGAGGAACGCGTCGAGATCTGCCTTCCCATACACCCTCGCCTCGACTTTGGCCGTGCCGGTCATTGTTGCGTCCGACGAAAGGCCCTGTTGGATGATTTGGGAGCTTGGGAATATGCGATTGGGGTGGCACCACTACCTGAGGTAATCGATAAAAGGAAAAGATCGAAGCTTGAAGCTCCAAAGACTGGTTTATAAATCTTCGGATTCCATCGGCTGTATTATGGCAAGGGGGGATCGGAGACTCCGGCATCCCGGGCAGTTTCTAGGCCGGTCCTGTTTGATATAATTATCGGGTATTATCTTTGTTAGCTAATTAAACTGGCGCTCTGCTAATGGCTGCCCTACGGCAAAAAAAAGTCCTGAATTTGGAGCTTGTGTTTTACCACGGGAACCTAGTGTGAGCCGAGATATCTCATCTGCTGTGTACCTATGTGAGCTTAACAACTGTCCACGGTATATTCAACTTGCTGCGTGGCGCCACTAGTACCTAGGTTGTAAATGTAATCCGTATCTAATTCTATACAGGACTCCACCTTCCCACCAACCCTCCACCAACGGCCAACCCCACCAACAACTTTCCGAGGCTTCAACCAAGTCCCATCCACGGGTACAATGTTGGGACTTGGAACTCAGTATTTGAGTCTTATTTTGCTGTCAACGGTCGTTACTTACGCACGAAACCCCTTTGTTGCAGCTGGAGAATTCTGGCGCATCTTAGGACCCCAGTACTTGATTGCATAAAAGCCCGGGACCACAAACCCGGCCGTGAAGATAGCCAGCAGTCCAAATGCCCATTCAGGGCCCAATTTCATGAACATGGGAACACCAAAGTGGACGGTTGCTGCCTGGACAGGGAAGCAAGGGATCAACCAGGCTGCCGTGGCCGAGGCGGCTTCGTTGGGGTACAAGTCTGCAAACAGAATTGAAGGGCATTTGGTCAGTGCTTCATGGGAAAAAAGAAAAGAAACGGTAGGAATAAGAGGAAATGGGGATGGGAAGGGAGGCCCGGGGGATTCAAGATTGGACGAATCTACTCACCCAGGATATATATCAGGAGGCATTGGTACAGGAATGAATCCGTAAATGCAACAAGGCCACTTGTCACGGCTTGGTGCCATTTGCTGTACTCGGCGCCACCGGTGTATGCGGTCCAGACGAGAGCGACGGGGAAGAGCCACAAGACATCGTGCACAAGCAGCAGTCGCGATTCCGGGAGTGCACGGCCTTGGTGTTTCGCCTTGTCCTCGCTGTAGAGGCGGGTCTGGACCGGCATCACGAACCAAACCAGGACCACACCGATGGCAATGAAGATTATGGAGCTTCCGGCGTCCATCAAGCTGCGAGAAGCAGATTAGCGGACCGTTAAAGACACAAGGGCTGCTAGCTATATCCGGTGATTGAGACAGAACTTACGAAAGCCCCTTGAACTCGGTTAGGGTTGTGATGGTCCCGGCCACAGTGAGGACGAAGACACCGTTTGCGAGACCGTTATACACCCCGGTGATCCATATGATAGGCTCGGTGGCGAGAAGCACCCAGACCCTGGTGAGGAAGTGCCAGGTGCCGCGCTGAACTCGGACTGGCCTGTCTGTGGCCGGTGCCTGCAGGAGGGCGGCCTTTTCCCCCTCACCTTTGGGCTTGCCATTCTGGGGCAGAGACTCGGACACGAACAGCATGGGCACTGCGCAAGCAGCGCTGACGAACACGGCAACGAGGAAGTACCACTTCAGGTCCGCGCCGGCGTCCATCAGCGCCGTCGCCACGCCCACGCCCAAGGTGGGCCCGACACTGGCGGCGATGACGAAGAGGGCTACCGGCTGGCCGATGTCATCCCTGTACAGATATAGATCGCTGAAGACTGCCGGGATCAACGACAGGGAGGTGGACCAGGCGGCTCCGCTCATGAACATGAAGAAGATGAGCGTGGCCAGGTTGGGGGCGTATGCTGAGCCCTTTGTTGGGGTTTGGGGCGTGTTCGCTTGCCCAAGCCGCAGTCAGTGGTGTCGCTACAATCCCCAAAGGACTGAAAGGGAAACATTCGTGCCTGTTGGCATCGCTGCTTTGGACCTTTGGGAGGGACTGACAAGACTGAGAGCTGAGTAAGCCAACATTGAGAAGATTGTGACCCGCTTTCGGCCAAAGACATCACTGTACATGAGCCAAAGCGTGTTAGCCAAGAGCAACCTAAAGTCCAAACCCTAATTTGTGGGATCGAGGAAAAAAGAAAGAAACAGAAAGAAAGAAAAAAAATCGTCGCTCATACGAAATGGGGCTCAGGAGGGCAACGCCGAAGATGTTGCCGATAATCTGCATTGACTGGCCCAGCGTCACGACCTGGACGTCTGGCACACCGTACTTCTCCTGTACGAGCGGCTGGGCGAAGGAGTAAAGCGTGGAGAGCAGGAGTGCGATAGTCTCCCAGGCGCAGTAGACGCAGACGAGGAACCAGCTCCCACTGACCGACCATTCTGAGGAGTGGGAGGCACCAATCGTCTTCGCGACGGCCATTGTGGAACGCAGGATTGGCCGGGATACGACGACTGTGGATCGTGGCCTGTGTGGGACTTGTTTCTGGTGGCACTGATCTTCAAAAATTCGGAAGGGGGACCAGGATTGAGGGGGTCAAGAGCTTAGTTAGGGCTGGGGGTGATAGGGAAAATGCGGAAGGGAGACACAAGACAGGGCGGATAGGTGTTTCCCTCTCGCTTTCATCGACGCTATGGGTGCAGCCACGCATTGGGATATTAGAGAGATTTCCTTCAACAACCATTTTCCGGCTGGTGGAATAATTCGGATCTTGGCCCGGAGGTTGCCCCGAGGGTGCAAGCGCGAAACTCCCCGGTATCTCCGCTCCCTCCCTCCCCCGCTCCGCCGGGCACAGGGGGCGTCGGCGATATTCGATGATGCGACACCTGGGAATCTGCAACACCTCACCCCAACCGCCCGATATCTAGCTGGCCTGTGATATCTCTGCAGGCTAAATTTCAAAGCAATGGAGTGTTTATACCCGAAAGAGAAAGTGAATGGATGGTGGGATGGTTGCTGCAAAGGATTCCAGGTAGAGTTGAAGGACGTGGATCTTACGTAGGTACTTTTACGGAGGTGTCATTGAGTGTCATTGAAGGGTAAAGATCGACCCACCCCGCAGGCCACAGAAGAATATCGAAGAGAGATCGACTACGAACGAATGAAAGTGAGGGGATTTAGTTATCAAGGAATAAGGTGCTTTCAACTAATTATTTCGCGGTATGCTGGGTTTGGCGTTGGCACTCCCAGCCACTCGCCATCGAAGTTGATTGGCACCCTCGAGGGAAGCCGTTTACTTAGCTTGCAACCAGCCTCCGTAGTAGGAAGTGTTTGGGGGATCTGCGACCCTGCATGCATGTAGGCCCCCACAATTTGAATGCAGTTCAAGCGCGACCAAAGAGAAAAAAAGGACCCGAAGAGATTGAACCAGCCAAAGCTTTCTGTAATTGTTGTACTCGCAGCAGACGTTGCACGGAGACGCCGGTGATCCAGTGGCAAAGGAAGGTTCTTGAGGGCGAAAGCGGGTGCAAAGAGACAAAGTAGGACAAGAAGGAGTACACAAAAGACCGTCCAGCTTCTCGCATATTCCCCCCGTCGTAGCCCCGACTGAAACCACCCGGCAGCTCGGCCTCGGGCTTTGGCTTACCCCGGTCAGGCAAACTCACTCACTACCACTCACCACACCTGCCTCGCCGCCTCCTTCACCGCCCACTCGACGGCGGACCACAGCGCCTGCACGTCCCTCGGCTTACGCGGCACGTCGTGACCCCCGGCGTGCGCCAGTGATCGCGTAAGCCCCGGCCCGCCGCAGAGGCCCTCCATCAGCCGCGACATCTCGACTAGCGAAGGGTCATCGGCGAGCCCGACCACGTGCACCGTGGGGATGTGGACCCTCGCGTCCGGCGGCGCGACGGCCGGGTGCACGATGCGAGGGAGTTCGTCGAGGAGGAGGCGCAGGTGGTGGTCGTCGTCGTCGCCGTCGCGGCGGCGTAGGTGGGCGAGGCCGAGCGGGGTGTCGGGCGAGATGAAGCCGCCCCGGAGGGAGGTGTCGAGGACCCTGCCGAGGGAGCCGAAGAAGACGGCCCGCTCGGGAGGGCCCGACAGGGCGGCGTAGTCGTTGCGGGAGGCGTCGTGCGGGAAGTCCCCGAGCACGTCCAGGTCCCCCCGGGTCAGGCCCTCCAGCAGGCCCGAACAGAAGTCCGGGTCCGGCGAGAAGGCCGCGATGGTGGAGAGGAAGATGGCGAAGGAGAAGGTCGGGCCCATGCCCGGGTTGGCCGACATCTCCTCGGCCTCCCGGAGCAGGTAGGTCAGGGCCAAAGACCCGCCCTGGCTGAAGCCGATGACGCCGTCGAAGGGCCCCTCGTCGTCAATGAAGTCCTGCAGGTGCTCGAGGGACGACTGTATGGCGTGCGGGTCGAAGGATTTGTTGAAGCACCGGAAAGGGCC
Source organism: Pseudohalonectria lignicola (assembly GCA_003049395.1). Classification (NCBI taxonomy): domain Eukaryota; kingdom Fungi; phylum Ascomycota; class Sordariomycetes; order Magnaporthales; family Ophioceraceae; genus Pseudohalonectria; species Pseudohalonectria lignicola. Next base: position 131,601 of record PYSP01000005.1, on the reverse strand, counting down.
CTGCACAAACTTGCCCATCCCTGTACTTCGTTGTCGCCGTCTTAGTCTTGGCCGCTGGATGAATCGCTTTTAGGGTCACAATCAAAATCACTTACCGTGCGCTTTGGGGCATTCGTACTCGCCATCGAGAAACACGAACTCATAGCTTGCGTCCGCCTTGTGGATGAATGCGTCTAGCTGAGATCTGAGAATGGCCCCAGAGGTGCCATAGCCGTGGAGACAGAGAATTCTCATTATGGTCCTCAAGGGGAAGGAAGGGTTATCTTAGGGCGATAAAGCGTATATAACCAGTTTAGTAAAAGAAATTGAGGAGTGTTCTACGGGGAGGCTTCCTTGCCACCTACCGGCCATTCATATAAACTTAACAATGCCATAATTAGTGCGTATGCGGTCAAATATTTATTAATCGGGGATTTTATCACTCGGCTAGTTCCAGGCTAGTAGGTAATTATCAGTGTCCCAAACATGGAAGCTATCTAAAAGCCAACCGCTAGTAGCGATGATTTCCATTTTCCGCACATTTAAAAAACACTTGCATGTCTAGCAGCGCCCTTTAGCAAAACCCGTTGCCATGTCCCTAATTCCTGTGACACAATAAGAAACCCAGAAGGAACCTATGCTGGGAAACACGAAAGAAAGTATAACGGCATGGAGAACCCGGCTGAAAACCTAGAGGGGATGTCACCAGAGCTTTGTGCATGCCACACTCATACATCAGGAAGGGGACTTGATCCCTCTCGCGTGAGCCTCCAAGTTCAGCGAAACTCGCTGTTGGGGGTAACACGGGGGGGAAACCCTCCCCGCCTCCTCTTATGGGCCGCATTCTACTCGTCCCAGCTCTTGGGGGGAGTCTTGGGCAGCTTGGTGTAGCTTCCGACCAGGGGCAGGAACACAGCGATGGCCGCGGCGGCGATGCTCATAATCCATGCGTTGTGGAGGCCGGCCATGTAGGCCTTCAGGACGCCAATGAGGTTCTCGCCCGAGAACACGTTCTGGAGGTCGTACGCGCCGACGCTTAGGACTTCCATCGTGGTCACGCCGGGGGCAAGCTCGGGGAGGCTGCGGATGAGCCCGTTGTTCAAGATGGCTTGGGCGACGCCGATGCCGAAGGTGCCGCCGATGAACTGGAAGAACAGCACATCCGACATGGCCATGCTGTTGTCCTTCTTGGGGGTTATGGCATTGGCGATGATTACAGGGGGCTGCATGGACAGGCCGGTTCCGATACCAGCAACGATCTGGAATCCGATCCACTGGGCACTGGTCGAATAGATGTCCAGCATGTAAATCAGGCCGGCGCCGATGGCAGCGAGAGAGGCGCCGGTCATGAGCCATGGCTGATACCAACCGACCAAAATAACACCGGGGGCGGAGATCAAGCTGAAGAGAGCTAACCGAGCGGAGCGGATGTGCATCAATACCGAGCCATCCAGGGTGTGGAGACGGAGGGGAGGATAATAGGGGAACTTACTCATTGGTAGGATAGTTGGGAGCAACCGGATGCCGCTCTCTAGTGGAGAAACTCCACCGACCGCCTGGAAGTAGATGGGGAGATTGTACGCCAGCGGGAAGAAGGAGAAGTTAATCCTGAAGAAACCACAATTGGTTTGGTTGAGTCAGCAGGAGGGGGGTGGGATCAAAGCTTGGTCAAGACGGGGGATAGAAATACGCACATTGAAACGAAGACAGCACACGCCGCGATGGTCCTCCGCTTCATGAGCCGACCGACGAGTAGCGCCCGGTCGCCTTGATACCATTCCAGAATGATGAAAAGGATGGTGAGGACTGCGAAGGCGACGAGCAGGCCGATGACGGTCCCCGAGTTCCACGGCTTGGTGACACCACCATACTCGAGCGCAAGGATGAAACACGTGAGCGCACCGAGGACGAGCGCCACACCCGGGAGATCCAGCGTATAGATGAATTCCTTCCACCCGACGGGCTCGATCTTATGGTGGGCCGGGGGCTGGTAGAAGAACACGAGGAAGAGGATGGATGGAGCGCCGACGATGAGGTTGATGTAGAAACTGACGATCATTTAGCGCATGAAGCCGGGCCTCGAGTCAAAGAAGAAGCAGGGGGAGCGACCACTCACCACCATCGCCATGTCAGCCTATCGGTGAAGGCTCCTCCGAGAAGGGGTCCGACAACGCTAGCAACGCTAAAGATGCCGCTAAGAAGACCCAGGAGAGCCGGGACGAGCTTCTGTACCACGGAAACGGAGACGATGAGGTAGACCCCGCTGGTCATGCCGGCACCGCCGAACCCCTGGATCGCGCGGCCAACAATGAGGGTGGTGCTGTTCTGAGCGACGCCTGTGGAGAGGTAAGCACTAAGCCGTCAGCACACTGGCTCCACAAGCCCACCTGTTTGTACGGGTAGGGCTGATGATTTGATGATCTCCCCTGGGTCGAACTTTCGCGACCCCATAAAAGACTAACAATATGGCCGGGGACAAAAACTAAAACAAAGACTTACCACAGATCAAACTGCCCAGCTCGAAGACGAGGATGGCGGCCAGGAACACCCATTTGATGTTTGCGTGCTTGAAGGCCTTGCCCCAGAGGGAGACGAAGCCGGCGAGGGTGAGCAGGAAGCCGGAGCCGTACCAGCCCACCTGGTCCAGGCTCTGGAACTCGCGCGTGATCTTGGGGATGGCGGTCGCGATGATGCTCTAGAAAGCAACCGGGTCACGGGCACCCTTGGGTCAGCACTCGCTCTTTCACTCGGTGGTCTGCTATCCTATTCTTACCATGTCTAGGGCGACCAGGAACTGGCACAGGAGGAGCGAGGTCATCAGGATAAAGAGCTTGAGCCCCGTGGCATAGTCGGGCTCCTCAGCCTTGCTATCTGCCGCTTCGTCTTGGGCGCTCCCCTCCCCTTTCTCGCTGTCGACGAGCATCGTGCCCGGCGCTGCTCTAGCATCGTCGTGACTGGTCTTTCGGGACGAGGCCGCGACCTCGGTTGCCGCCGTGGTGGCCATTTGGGTGCGACGGCGTGATCTGGTCGCTTGTGTGTCTTTGACGCGTTCGGGCTCTCTCGTACACTAAGCTAGGTAGGTGGGCAGCTGAGGTGTTACCGTATTCGGAATTCGCGATTCGCGGGTTGGACCGTGACGAATCAGAGCGGGTCTGGAGGCTCAAGGTGCATGCTCGGAAAGAGTGCCAGAAAACCAGAACCCGTTAAATGTGATAGCGTTGTAGTTTTGAACACGACGAGATGCACTCATCGAAAGAATTCCATCTTGAGTCGATGAACAATCCCGTTGATTTCGAATTCGGGCAGTTTGTTGCAGTTTGAATCGGCCGAACTTCGATCCGACGAGGGCCAACTTAAAAGCCGACGGCCAATTATCGCGCCGCGCCCAGCCAGCGCCCCCTTTCTCCAAACATTCAATGGGAAGTACTTTGCAGCAGGACTGGAATGTTACACGTGTACATGTCTTGGATTGGCCAGTGACGTGGAATGGGCCTCGTCGAATGACACCTTATCAGTTTCGAATTCTTTGTTGTCTTGATGTACATCAAATTATCAAGCGACATGAGCGATTGCAGCTCACGCTTGGCTTCTTGATGGGAGCTCACCCAATCCGCTCGCTCGCATCTGTAATGTAACGACGTTCGCGCAATGTACGCAGTCCTCCGTCTCCCTACCACGCCACCGTAGCAGTAATTACATACTCGAAGCAGGCTGGTAACGCCGGTAAACCACCCGAGCCCCCACACCCAAGACGATCCTAGCTAGTACTAGTTAGCAGAGCGCTTCCTACCAATTAGTACATGGGTATGCCGCGGAAGGTCCGTCCCTAGCTTCATGTAGCGACCTGGCATTTATCCCCATGCGTTTGCACATCCCACTTGGGCCGGAAGGATCCAGCCACAGTGGTGATCGAAGAAGTTTAATTCCCGCTTATCTATGGTAAAATATGCAAGATGTATATGAAAGGATGGTGCGACCTTCCGAGTTCTGTCGTGGTGCATTATGACAAGCAACCCTAGCTGCACAACCCCCGATTATCGCCATTTCCTCTTTGCCGCCAGCTGCTCCCACCCCCTACTTCCAGACACAGACACACACCGAGACTCCGCATCCCAAAGCCCTCGGGGGCCAAGGTGCGAAATTGTGTTTGAAGATGGCCACGCCGCTGACGTGTAGGGCATTTCATCATTCAGTCCTCTGTTAGTATCAGCGTGTTCCTGGGACGGAAGGGACCGGTCCTTCCTACTCAGTGCCGAAGTAGGCTCTTCTGTGTAGTATTAGCATTCCTGAAGTTTTCATGCCTGGCAGGTCGGTTGGTAGATAGAGATGTACCTAGATATATAAGCATGACGTCCTCTTCCCGCTTTAAGGCTCCTCAGGCATTGACGAAAGCAAATGACAAACGTAAACTTTCGTGACTAAAGGGAGCTTCTAGACCGCGGACTGCAACTCACTGGCCTCGTTGTTCCCATGGAACTCCCTATTCCCCTTTGACTGCCCTTAGTTCTTGGCGTTGTCGTTGGCACAGATCCACGCTTCCTCGCATCTGTCTGCATAGCATTCCACAAGCTTGGATTGCCTCTGGATGCCACTGCAACCCGTCCGAATGGCACACAGCATTTCCATCCCTTCCTCCTCGAGCAGAGATGGTTCACAGGTGACACATAACCACCCCTCCCCCTCCGAGTTTCATTTACTCCAGTTTCAAGGAGAGGCTGCTAAACTCTTTTCCTCTTTCTTTTTTGCCTTGTTTTTTATTATTAGATGCCCCATGGATCACAACTGCAGAGCTCTATATTAGACACCAGCAGCTGGCAGGGCCAAGGTACCACGTCGAGGTGCAACTGTCTTCGAAAGACGGTAGGCCTGTTGGAGAGAATACCTGCCGGTGACATTGTCCCGTTCGACTTCATATTGCAACTTCATCACTCCGTGGTTGAGCAGTGGGGCCAGACGGCTCGATGTCGTCACTGCAGTAACAACTGGAACGCCATCCATGCTTTGACGACAGCATCTGAGAAGGTCATCGCTCTTTTCGAGGCCGCCAGCTACGCCTACACCTCAGGCGGCTATTTCCCGCAAGGATCACACGGATCATTAGATTGTAAGCTTGCACCTCCCTCCCACTTGCAGATCCTTGAAATGCGGGGGTTGCCAACGCTGACGAGTAGGCTAACAAAACATTTCGCGCAGTAGACAGCAGGAGCCAGCTCTTCTCGCCCATGGAGGGTGCGGCAGCATCCAACGTCACCTGCACTCGGGCGCAGATGTCCCTAGGGGAGTTCGCCCTGCAAGACGACGAGGCCAACCTCCTCGCCATCCAGGTCATCTACAAGAGCCTGGTGACGCACTGCTGCTTGCTAGAGGACCTGCGGGACAACCAGCCTTCACAGGCTCTGGATCAGACATTTGGCAATGATGGGGCGAGTATACAGTACACCATTGACAGGTTGCTAAGGATGCTCGGCAGGATACACTGGGAGCAGGATTCGATGAAACACTGAGATGGGGGGGTTGGATCTGCCGTCTCCCGTCTCCACATAACCGTATAGGGCCACACACACGGTCTGCAAGATGCAAATAAAATCTATAAAAAAATCACAACATCTAGTCACATCCATGTTTCCCCTGCTGTGAGATGGAGCTGCGTGAAATAATTCTCCACTGCCAAAGAAGAAGATGGGCACTAAGTAAGATTGCGGACATAAGACACTTAAAAGGTGGCACCCCCATCCTAGGCCCCATCAAATCAAGTTCGAAGCATGGTGGTGACTAAGACGGGTTCGCGATGCGGATGATGACCGCCCCAAGGCCGTTGAGGGGATAATCAAGGGAGTTGCATACTGTGTCCACAGAGATGAAACCTACACTGCCGTCTGGAACTTGACTGAAGATTCAAGTCAGTGTTCTGGGTCGACTTTTGTAGCGATTCTCTCTTATAATGATATATTTCGTATTGTGCTCTCCCCTACTTGCGACAGCTTTCCATATGCCCGAGTTGAACATTGGCCGAACCGCCTTCCCCTGTAGCCTACCTACCTATCTCTTTTTGTAGTAGACCCTTCTGCTTCAATGACTATCAATAGTTATAGGACGGTCCAGGCTTGTAGAAATCAGAGGCCGACACAAGGCCGTTATAAGACACAGTTCGGTGGTTGGGGGACTGATATCCTCGGGGGACTTTCAGGCTGGACATCTATAGAAACCCCTCAAGCCTTCCCCCTGAGCCGAAAGTTCACATTCAACGGCTTCTTCTCCCAGACGCTCCACACGTACTTGTCGGCATACCACCTCTCCTGGCCCGGGACCAGCTCGAAGTCCAGCCGGTACAGGATCTTGCAGATCATCATCCGCATCTCCGAGTAAGCCAGGTTCTTGCCGGCGCAGTCCCGGGGCCCGTAGCTGAAGGGCTTGAAGGCCGCCTTGTTGTCGGCCTCGAAGCGGGCGTCGTAGAGCGGGTGCGTCTTGGGGAGCCAGCGCTCCGGGCACCAGCTCTCCGGGTCGATGAAGCTGTCCGGATTGCGCATGGTCGCCACTTGGTTGACGTGCAGGAGCGTCTGTTGTTGGTGGGAGGGAGGAGGGGGGGCTATGTCAGTTCGAGTGTTTGCACAAAACCCCACTCGGGAATATATGAATAAGGAGAACTTGTCTCCATTTGGTCAACTTACACCGCGTGGAACCCAGTTCCCCTCGAGGTTCGACCCTGGGGATTGACGAGGTGGCGTCTCGACCACGGTGGGGAAGCAGCGCAGTGTCTCGTCCATGCAGGCGCGCAAGTAAGGGAGATGCTGCGTGTTGACCAGGTTGATCTCGGACTCGCTCTTGTAGGCGGATCGGATTTCGTCGAAGAGCGGCCGCAGCTTCTCCGGTGAGGTGCCGGCGAAGAAGAAGAAGCCGCTGACTGCAGAGGCCGTTGTCTCGCTCCCCGCGCCGATGAGCAGGCCGCTGTTCATCATGATTTCCTTCTCCGAGAAGCCCGGCTGGCCGTCGCGCGTCTCGCGCATCATGTAGGTCATGAAGTCGCGCCGGCCGTCCTTGGGCTCGGCGCCCATGGCCATGCGAGCTATGACCTTGGCGTCGCCGAGCTTGAGGTTGTCCATCATGGTGGAGATGGCGCCCCAGATCTCGCGCCAGCCCACGAAGACGAGGAAGAAGGGAGTCAGGTGCGGCTTGGCCAGGATCATGCGGCTGTAGGCGAAGCCCCTGATGGCCCGGAAGAAGCCCGCCACGTAAGGGTGGAAGCTGCTGTCGTCCAGGTTGTGGAACGACTCGGCAAAGGTCAGGTCCCCGATGATGTCGAAGGTGGTGTAGTTGAGCCAGGTGGCGATATCGGCGACCTGCCCGGCCTCAGCCATCCTCTCGAGGTGGTCGACCAGCTTGCCGACGTACAGGCCGATGATGCCCTCCTGCTCCTTGAGGGCGGCATCGCTGAAGGCGTGGTTCAGCTGCCTCCGCATGCGGCGGTGCACGTCCTTGGGCGCGGCCACGATGGTCTTGTAGTCTCCCGGGAACAGCTGGTTGGGGACCTTGGCGAACTCGTCCATCCCATGGACCTTGACGTTGAGCGAGAACACCTGCGTCCAGGCTATGCTACCGTCGATCATGAGGCGGTTGGGGCCGAGGCGCACGATGTTGCCGTACTTCCTCTGCAGGCCTGGAGCCTCGCGTGTGTAGGTGCCCCTGACGTTTGCCCGCCATAACCAGAAGAGGTCTGAGGCGCCCCACCACTTTGGCCCTGGGTATCTCGACAAGGGGTGGAACCAGAGGCGGTAAATGGTGAGGATAATGCGGTGCACAATCAGCTGTGGCCGTTGGTGGTTGCATGTCAGCCACGAGCCACCCCACACACATCCGAATGAGATTATATTGCAGAAACCTCAAGCAGGAACCTCAACCGCTCAAGCTTGACGGCTTGGTGGGCAGGTAGGGTATTGGGCCTTGGATTACATGGACATGGACGTACCGCAGAGGTCACCGCTCCAAGCCCAATCTTGGCCAGGTCCGTCTTTGAGTACTGGGAGCTCTGGAGACTCTGGAGTGGGGCCTGCAAGCTCGCCCACAGGTTAGAAGCCATGATGACTGGATGGATGAAATTGGCACATGCACACCAAAAGGGGCAGCATGTTTGGTTAGGTAGGTAGCCAAGTAGTTGCCCATCGTCGGGTATATGTATTTATTATGCAGTTACTCCTCAGTCGTCTCGAGACTGCGCCGATTCCGAATCAGCCCATTTCCGGCGTGTATTCGTGTTTGTTATTTGTCAGCCCCGATGGGGGACCCGGGGCCACTCACTGTAAATCTGGCCGTCGCCCGTCGGCCATTCAATTGTCACCCCGCCATCCACCGCACCCGTCACGCACAATGCAGGCTCGGCAGCCGATGTGCCCCCTGGCCTCTGGGGTTTTGCGGAGACGACCAAGATAAAAAGGAAAGCCAATGATAAATGACCCGACCCATATGGACCACTGGACCGACCGTGTGCGAGATCGTCTGCTTGGAGTTTGGACACTTCTGTGCACTCTTTGGAAACGGCACTGCTAATGTCCCCGTAAATCGTGAACCAAAGATACCGCCTTTGCATGTAATTTCATCGGATCGGGCCAAGGAGTAAACAGGCTCTCACTCACGCACACCCTTAAACAGAAGCCGTTGCCCCTTGATGATGCCCTTTCTATTCCCCAGCTTATAATCGACCGCTACATAATCCTTTGGGCAAGAGTGATCTCCCTTTGGAAGAGAAACCATTGTTATTTGGCAATATTATTCTCAGCCTGAGGAGTGAGCACATCGCCGGCATCGGCCACATCACATCCACCATGACTACCATGGAGGTCACATTGGAGCTGGCTTCACGCCTCCGTGGCAACACGTACTTCACCACCATCGCCGGCGTACTGGCACTCGTCGTCTTCTTCTACTTCAACTACAGCACGCAGCCCTTCCGGGGGATCCCCTATGTTGGGGGGCCTAAATGGGATATCCTGAACCTGAAGGCGCAGTACCGCTTTGTGACGGACTGTAAAAATCTTATCAAGGAAGGCCTCCAGAAGGTAAGGGTGTCACATTGCCAGAGCTGGATGGCTAGTGGTGCTGTGATAGTTTGCCAGGCCGAGTGCTGACAACGCCGCACCGTCGTCGCGAACCCACATTCAGTATGACGGGCCGTTTCAGATCATCGGCTTTGTTCCCATCATTGTCTTACCCCCACGTTATGTCCCGCTCATCAAGGATCACCCGAATCTGGACTTTGGAAAGTCTGCCGAGAGGGTATGTGGACCGTCCATTCCCCATTCTCCCCACTTCCCACCACCCCCGCGTGCTGGCAGTGATGAGGCGCAAGACGATGACTTATTGGATCTGACCGTCTCCAAGAGGCTATTTGGAGAGTACCCAGGCCTGGACTGGGTCCACAAGATCAACGAGGACCGCATTTTCCAGGAATCTCTCAGGATCAACATGACGCAATATCTCAGTGAGGCGACACCCCTCCTGGCAGAGGAAGCCCGCGAGATTCTGTTCGAATTTTTCCCTCAGACCGATAGTAGGTTCCTTCTCCCTTCCTCCCTCCCCGCTTTCAGTTCTTTCCAGCCGCCGCAGTGTTTGTACTTGGTACTTGGCATTACCATACATTGCTTTCGTTGCTTCCGCCCCTTGACTGCAGGCTGACAACAATCCTCCTATAGGTTGGACATCATATGTCTTCGGCAAGGACGCTGGGGAGATGGGGGTACGCCTATCAACCCTCGTCTTCCTTGGCAAGAGGTTCACCAAGAATAAGGAATGGCTGTACATTTGCACGCAGTACCCGCAGGGGATATTCGGTGCCATCGGCGGCCTCTTGTCAATCCCTAAGCTACTCCGACCCATCCTCTACCGCTTCCTGCCCCAGATAAATGCCCTCCAGAAGTACGGTGACGTGGCCAAGAATCTCATCCTGCCCGAGGTCGAGGAGCGCGAGAGGCTGCGCGCCTCTGGCTCGGACGTCAAGTTCAACGACGCCCTTGAGTGGTACTACAAGAACTCGTCCAAGCGCGGCAAGGAGGACTTCGACGCGGTCAGTGCCATGATATCGCTGGCCTTCGCGTCCACGCACACCACGGTCGACCTACTGTGCAACGTCATCTATGATCTCGCGGACCACCCAGAGTGCATCGAGCCCCTGAGGAGGGAGATCGACCAGGTGCTGGCGGAGGACGGCGGCTGGAAGAAGACGACTCTGTACAAGATGAAGCTGATGGACAGCTTCTTGAAGGAGAGCCAAAGGATGAACCCGGTCCAGCTGAGTCAGTTTTCTATGCCCCAGGCTGCCTAGGTGTTTTTGGGGGGTGGGGGGTGGTTCGGAAATCTGATTACGGAGGCGACAAGGAGCCGCAACGGGCTGTGACAAGACTCGACACCAGATTAGCTGACCTCTTATCAACAGCCTCGATGAACCGTTACGTCAAGGAGACCACCGTCCTCTCAGACGGCACTCGCCTTCCCAAGGGCGCGCTCCTCGCCATCTCGCTGGCGGGCCTCCGCGACGCGAGGCAGTTCGAGGACCCGGACAAGTTCGACGGCTTCCGCTTCGCCCGAAAGCGGCAGGAGCCCGGCCAGGAGAACCAGTGGCAGTTCACCTCGACCCGCAACGAGTTCTACTCATTCGGCCACGGGCAGTGGTCCTGCCCGGGGAGGTTCCTCGTCGGGAACGAGCTTAAGATCTTCATGGCGGAGCTGCTGCTCAGGTACGACATCACCTACCCGGAGGGCGTCACGAGGCCTCCCTGCGGCTGGTTCGCGACGGAGAGCCAGGTCAGCCAGAGCACTCCGGTGCTGTTCAAGCTGAGGGAGAAGAAGTGAAATGAATCAGATGGTGGGGGCTATCAAGGGGTTAGGTAAATGTGTCGGTGCAAGAGTTGTTTAGTCGGATGGTCGAGAGGGTAGAGTTGAGTGCCATAGGGACGGAATGCGAGTCAAACCAGTAACCTATACCTACCTGCCTGCCTAAGCACATCATCACCGCAGAGGCAGTCAGAAAGCTTTGTATCGTGTGGGCACTGTTGGTGCACCGTGTTCTGCGATGTTGAAACCGGGTGTTTCCATAAGCTGCACCGGGCGACCCTCTGAGATGTTGATGAGTAGAGAATATTCAACTCTTAGATCAAGTCTTTTTGGCTGGATTGATTTGATGTAGCAATCAACCTGATTGTTTAGGTCGCGACGTGTGTGGTGTGTGCAAACAATTAACATTTCTTCCTATGATTGGTTTCCTGTATTTATACGGATTTCACTGCAATTTCAACACTGGTGGAGAGAATTGATGAATCACATGATATAATTAATATCAAGTGAATAACTTTACCCATGTGACTGCCCTGGGAGCTTCAACTGCACGAAATTGGCCTAGGAATCAGGACAAGCATAGCCAATGAGGGCCGGGCCATACCTCCAGCACGCGGCAATGGCAAGCAATTGCTTTGTAATCCGATCGATTTGTATACAGATTTATGGCATTTGCCTTCTTAAATTCAAGAGAGTGTCTTAAGACCTCAAATCAGGGGAGAAGGACCAAACTAGTAATTAGGTGATATGAACGGGTGTGGAACGACAAGAACAGAATAGCCGAACATGCTTTTTAAATAGGTAGACAACTAACTAACGATGAGATATCGTTCCGCATGGCTCATCTGAGCTTTGGATGATTAATAATTGCTATGTAATTGGGATCAAGTGAAAAATAATGCTAAATTCTGTTGAGGAAAGAGTAAATTATATATATGCTTAACATGTTTTGGAATAAATAGGCACAACTAGCAGCAGCAGGGCAGCGTACTAGCGGCAGTGCCCAGAATATCCATGACATCTTCGCAAAACAGTCGGGCCAACGTTCTGGACTGTGACGTCGGTTCTGATGCTGGACGGAGCCGAGTTGGCTTCCTTTGGGTCTTGGTACCTAATTAACACCCTAATATTGGGGCACCTCGCACTCATGGAATGCCACAGTTTCCATTAGAACAACGTGATTTTTGATTAGAAATACTCATTCACGGCCCCTTTTGCTGTCAAGTGTTGATGGGGGCGAAGGCTTACTCGGACAATAATTAAGCGTGCGTTTTGGGTAGAGTCGCGTCGCACTCTTGTCTGACTAGTTGGCTGCCCTCAAGGCGTCAGCTAGCCCATTGCGTATCTAGCTTGTAGTGCTAGGTGGTCTAGACGTTAGTTCAATCACCCCTGAGAGTTTGATGTCGTTTGTCTCGCACTGTCCCTTCTCGTGGCATGAATCCATAAGCTGTCTCCCATTGTCGTCTGGTGTCACACAGAAAAAGTGTACCAAATAATTGTATCATGATTATTGCCGAAATGTGAAGCTTCAGACGCAATATGCCTGTAGAAAGGGTTATAGCTCAATCTGATCTTGGGCACCTAGCGAGATGGTTCGTACGGCAACGGTTTGCCTCGGGACGATTTCTGGCAGTTAGGTAGTTAGTCGAGATGGTAAAGGGAGTGAAAGAAAGAGGCAGAAATTAAGGACGCACATGTGAGCACGAGATCTCCGTTCTCGTCCCATGTTTTCCTATCCTCGCGCTTTGCGAGCGGCGAGGCAATGGTAAACGCAAGAGTCGCTATTACGACGAGGGTTTGATAGAGCATTTTTTTCCCAGTGTCTTTCTGGGGCTTTTGGATAGATGGGGAAGAGGAGCAATCTTTTATCCTATTTCAGAGCTGATTCGTGAGGAGGCGAGTCGGATCTTTGTAGGTGGAACTTCTTTGTTGAGACTTGAGAGGTTAGAGTGATGGGAGTTCTCTCTATAACTATATGCTATTGTCGTCTGTCGAGGCTGAGTCTAGTAATTAATTACCATACAACATAGCATTAGTACGTAGCAAGGATCTCAGGAACTGAGTGACGCACGTATGGCTCTCGCTTACGGGTTCTCCTAATTATGGCTTCCTTGATACTGCAGGGTCGGTTCCATGAATCCTGAAGCTGAAGGACGAGGTCGTTGCCACACAACCAGGCTGCTAGCATCAATCTACTACGCATTTACACAAGTTCTCAGGAAAGCTTCACTGTCACATTGATCGGCCGAAAATTCTTCAAGAAATTGCTCTTGTGGCACTAGATCTTGGGCTTGGCGCCCTAGCGACGGAACTAAAGAAGCAAGCCTAGCGTCTGAAACAACGGAGAGCGAAATGTAATTATCACGCGCCCACTAGATAATATGGCTTCAACGTGCTCTCTCGTCTACTGCGACGTATCGAGGTAATCATGTATGACGGAGACTCGACTACACGTCTCGTAGTTTCTGTGGACGGCGAGTGTTGTTCTTAATTATGATTTCAAATTGTAGAAATCGCACTGACATAATCAACGTTGGCGACGTGCTCCCTGTCAGCACATCCGATGAGCTTAAAATTAGCGGGGACAGCACTGGGTAATCCCCAGCCCTAAACCGAAAATTCCATCGCGATCCTGGAGAAGAGTAAATCTCACAAAAACATTGAACAAAATTCATCCTAGCAAAGGAGTCTTGTCTGTCTACCTGAGTCTCCGACGATAACAAATAATAACCAAAAAAGAGACGCGCACACCATATGATTAACCCTCCGCCAGCGCCAGACTCGCAACCTCAGGAGGGGTCAAGGAGCTCCTAGCGACGATCCTCACGGCCAACTTGGCGAGCGGGCTGGGGCTCAGGATGTCGAAGATGGAGACATCGCACCTCAGCTCCTTGAAGATCCAGTTGCGCACCTCGACCGCCTTGAGGGAGTCGACGCCGAAGCTGTACAGCGGCCTCTCGACGTCGATGTCGTCCGGGCTGGCCGTCATGGCGGCGGCCACGTTGGCCTTGAGGGCGTTCTCGACGGCCAGCGCGGCGTCGCGCACCGTCTTTGCCGCGCCCAGCTCCTCCTCGATCCCCCTCACGCCCGCGCCGGCCCCCTCCGCAGAGTCGGCAACGCCGTCACCATCACCAGAGGCGGAGGACCCGGCCCGGGCGATGCGGTGCTCGAACTTGCGGTCGTTGGCCCAGGCGGCGCGGCCGTCGCGCCTCACGCCGTCGGAGATGCCCACGAGGAGCTGGTCCGGCGTGCGCAGGGTGCCCTCGCGCATGACGGTCTCGATGACGACCTGCATCTCGCGGTCCTCGACCAGGGCCGAGGCCCAGTGGCCGTACTTCCTCAGGTAGTCGTCGATGGTGGAGGACTCGTTGAAGTGGCTCGCGTCGGTGACCAGGCCGACGTTGAGCGTGGTGGCGGCCAGGCCCAGGGACCGGCGGTGGCGCGCGACGGCGTCCTCGTAGGCGTTGCCGGCGCAGTAGTTGGCCTGCCCGCTGTTGCCGATGATGCCGGACATGGAGGAGAGGAGGATGAAGAAATCGAGGTCGGTGGGCAGCAGGGAGTGGAGGTTCCAGGTCCCCACGATCTTGGGGCGCGTCGCCGTGTTCCACTTCTCGATGGTCATGTTCTGGAAGATCGAGTCCTGTTGGCGTGTGGGGTGTATGGTAAGTATCGACGACAGTCGGCCTCATCGAGCGGCTTGAAAGAAGGAAAGAAAAAGGGAAAGGCTTACCTGAAGAACCATAGCGCACTGGATCACCCCTCTCAACCTCCACCCGTTGGTCACGCACGTCTGCATGACCCCCTCGACTTGCGCCCGCACGGTGACATCGCACCTGAGCGCGTCAACCTCGCACCCCAGGCTGCGGATCTCATGCAGGGCGTCTTCCTGCCGACTGTTGGTGACGCCGGAGCGCGAGAGGATGACCAGGTGCCGCGCCCCGTGCAGGGCCATGTTCTTAGCGATGGTGAGGCCGAGAGCGCCCAGGCCGCCCGAGATGACATAGGTGGCGGCGGCATCCAGCGTGAGAGGACTCGGCGCGGCGGGGACCACGGGCACGAGAGCGTCCGGCCCGAGCTCGATGACAATCTTAGCCGGTCGGGCCGCTGCGCCGTCGTCGTCGTCGTCGTCGTCGGACGTGAAGACCCGGACCATGTCGTCGATGGCGTGCACGCTGGTAGGGAGGAAAGGCCCCACTCGCCCGGCGCGTAGGAACCCGAAGGCGAGGTCGAGCAGCTTGCTGCGCTTCTCCCTGCCGAGCCGGCCGATGTCGACCCGGGAGACGGTAGCGTTGCGCTCGAACAGCGCGGCGCTGATGTCTGACGGCCGCAGCGCCTTCCCCTTCCCCTTCCCGCTACCGCCCCCGGAGACGACGTGCACGAACCTGCCCCAGGCCCCGACGGCCTCGGTGGCGCGGCGCAGCGACACGCCCGACCCGGCGCCGCAGCTCAGCACGACGTCGACGCCGCCGCGCCCCCCTGTGAGCCCGGACAGGGCCCTGGCGAGGACGTGCTCCGACCCGGCGCCGCCTCCGCCCCGGGTGACTGGGATGACGTGCCGCTCCGGGATGCCGTACTCGCTTACCAGCGCTTGGGCCGCCCTCTTCTTGGCCACGACGCCGCCGTCGTTTTCCTCCTTGTCGTCGACCTCGATGGCGACGAACACCGCCGCGGCGCCGAGCTGCCGGGCGATCTGCACGGCCGCCTGGCCCAGCGCGTCGGGCGCGGCGTGGATCAGCACCGTCTCGCCGGCGCCCAGGCGGCCGACCTCCACCAGGGCGTGGTAGGCCGTCATGAAGCTCAGCGGGAGGGAGACGGCGTGCTCGGGCCGGACGCCCTGCGGCACCCTCTGGGCCAGGCTGAAGTGCTGTCTGATGTGTGTCCTGAAGGCGCCCTCTTCGTCGCCGTCGTCCTCGCCGTCCTCGCCCTCGCCGCCGCCGCCGCCCAGGAGGACGACGGCCATGTCGCCCACTGCAAGGCGGCCGCCGGGGACCTTGGCCCCGAGGCGGACGACGCGGCCAAGGGCCTCCCTTGCCAGCTTAGGGCTAAACTGCTGCGCTGAGGACCGGCCCAGCTCTGAGCCGTCGACGGATACGTGGCTGGTCTGGATCTCGACCTCGTCGTCGCCGAGCGGCTTCTTTTGGACCCCCTCGTCGTCGCCGATCCAGACGCCATCCTGCACGGCGCCAGAATCTCCCACATGGAGCTTCAGGCGCGTCGCCTCCCCGGTGGTCTCGGCGTCCTCTTCCCTTCCCCCGGGGCTGGCGGTGGTGGCCCAGAGCCTGCCGGGGACAGACTTCAGCTGGCCCGAGTGCAACGCCAGCTCGCGGTCGAAGGCCGGGTCGGCTACCGCGCGGGGGATCAGCAGCCTGCCCCCGTGGGACTCGGCCCACTCCGTCTCGTTGTTCTTGCCCCTGTAGGGCGCCTTGGTGCTCAGGCGCAGGGCGGCCGCCACGAGCGCCGCCTGCCCATCCGCGCCCAGCGCCGAGGCCGGCGAGAGGTCGAGGTGCGGGAGCGCGCACTGCGGCACCTCGGTCCGGACCGTGCGCAGCAGGCCCGTCGTGGGCGAGAAGCGCAGCGACGCCTCCCCGGCCTCGGCGAGCCCGCCCCGCGTCACCCACAGGAGGTACCTGGCGGCCGAGACGAGCAAGCGGAACTGGTCCAAGTCGTCGGCCGTCAGGTTGATGGTCCAGGGCTCGTCGAGCTCGAGGAGGGAGATGAAGAAGGACGCCGCCGCCTCGGGCGCCGCCGCCAGGTTAGCCGCCTCGGGGAGGCTGCACGTCTTGACCGCGACCCCTGTGCTCTCCAGCTGCCGCGTCAGCGCTACCTGCACGGCTGAGGGCGAGGCCGAGGGCGTGGGCCGGACGATGAAGTACACCTCGGAAGGCACCACCAGGTCCGGCCGGGGCTGCGGCTCGTCCGTCGACGCGATGACCACTGCGCCACCGAACTGGACGTTGACGTTTCCGAAGCCGGCCTTGCTCAGCTGCTCTGCCACTGTTGCTTCGGCTTCCACTTCCACTTCCGCCTTCACACCTACCCCCTGTCCATTCCCCCCCAACAGCGCAAGACGCCCGCCTGGGTGCAACAGGTTCTTGATGCGGGCCAGATGGAGGCTCTTGTGGGCATCGCTTGCGATGATTTGCTGGGTATCCCCAATGATGAGGTCGAACGCGCCGCCCAGGTGCTCGACGGCGGGGTCGGGCAGTTCCGGTTCAGATTCCTTGGCCGGGCCCTCCAGCGGCAGTATGGATACAATCTCGTCACCTTTGCCCTTGCCCTTGCCCTTGGTCTTCAACACCGGGTATTGCACCTGTGCCAGCCTGGTGTGCAACAATTCCGCCGCCTCCTGAGACGGCGCAGCGAATTTGACCTCAGCAAAGCGAAGGCCCCTCTCCTCTGCCTGCCCCCGCGGGGCAAACTGCTTGGCCAGGGCAAGCAGGTCCTGGTTCTCCGCCGCGTGCATGACGAGGACCCTCAAGTCGCCCTCCTTGTGGCTAAGGAGCTCCAGCCAAGCGGCCAGGCGCGCCGCGGCCGGGTCTCCGGGGCGGAGGCCCTGGACCGGCGACGACGACGACGACGACGTCGGGGCATCGCCGGCGACGAGGAGGGCATCGACATCCTCCCTCCACTCCAGGCGGCCGACCCGCCCGGGCGCCCGCGAGAAGGGGCTCGACGACGAGGCCTTGGACCTGTCGTCGGATGACGAGACCTGGCGGACGGCCATGTTGCGCACGACGACCTTGGCCCCGGACCAGGCCTCGTCCGAGACGACCAGGTCGCCGGCGGCCTCCCTGGCGCTGGTCTTCTTGGCTGTCGCGAACCCCGCGTACCTGGCCCCCGCCCGGGCCTTTGGCTGGTCAGCCGCGATATAGATGCTGTCCACAGTGACGGGGATGGCCGCCTCATCCATGGGCTCGCCCTCGAAGAGCGCGACGAAGATGAGGTGGAAGATGGCGTCGAGCGTGGCCGGGTGGATGACGTGCGGGAGCTCCAGCCCCAGCGGCATGGCGCCCGCGGTATCCGGGATGGCGATGGTCGCGTGGCCCGTGTGCTCGCCGCGCGGCAGCACGCCCGCCTCTACCACGTTGGTGAAGAGGTCGCCGTACTCCATCCCGATGGCCCTGAGCTGGGCGTAGAAGGCCTCGACGTCGAGCTTCTTGGAGGCCCGGCTTGTGATGTCGCGGAACCTCCGTACCTGGGCCTGCCAGTCCGCGCTGGCGGCCGCGGTCTCCGCCGGGGAGGAGGAGCTGGAGGCGGCGTCGACTTCCTCGTACAGGATCGAGACGGCGCCGGACGAGTGCCTCTGCCAGGTCCCGCCGGGGGGGATGGAGAAGATGGTCCAGTGGAACCGGTTGGGGAAGGTGTCGTCCGGGCGCATGCTGAGGGAGGTCTCGACGGCGTCATCGCGGGGCACGACCAGTCCCCTTTCGAAGTTGACCTCGCTGAACTGCACGCCTGTGACCTTTCTCAGCTTGGGGCCGCCTACAGCGGCGGCGGCGTCCTCGGCGAGCTCGAGCGCGGCCTCGAGCACCATGATCAGCATCCCCGCGGCCGGGTAGAGGATGGTGCCTGTGATGACGTGGCCCTCCATCCAGGGCTGCTCCTCAAGCCGCAGCGGGGTGCGCCACCTGGGCTCGAGCGGGTTCTGGTTGTCGACGGCGGTGCCGAGGAGGTCCCTGCGCGCCCGCTTCTGCCGCCGAACCGAGCCGCTGTCCATCGATTCGTGCCAGAAGCGCTTGGAGTGCTGCCAGGGGTAAGGCGGCAGGTTGGCCAGGACCATGCCCGGCTTGCCGCCGGCGGCCTCGCAGTCCGGGTTCCCGTTGACCCTGAGCAGGTCGACGGGCTGGCCGCTGGCCCACAGCAGGCCCGCGGCCTCGAGCGCCGTCGACATGGCGTGCTTCTTCCGCTTCAGCATGGAAGTGTAGGTCAGCTCGGCCGAGAGCTTCGGGTTGACGCTCTTGGCGATCTGGTCGAGCGGGCCCTTGAGTGTCTCGGCGGGGCCGATCTCGACCAGCCCGCTCCACCGGACGGGGACTTTCCTCTGCCTCCTGGCATTTGTGACCGCTCCCTCGGCACCCGCGGGGGTGGTGGTGTGGGTGAGCATGGCCTGCACCGCGCCCTTGAAGAGCACGGGCGAGACCATGTTCTTGACCCAGTAGGCGGCGTCGAGCTGCGAGGGGCTGGTCAGGACCTCCTCGGTCACGGAGGAGAACATGGGCACCCTGAACTCGGGCAGGGTCTCGAGCCTGCCCATGGACTCGAGGAAGTCGTCGGCGACGACCTCCATGTGCGGCCGCGAGTGGTAGGCCATCTTGACGCGGAGCTTCCGGGCGAACTTGCCCCGCTGCTGGAGCGCCTCCTCGATGCGGCCGATGACCTCCTCGTCGCCCGAGAGCGTGACGCTCGAGGGGCTGTTGATGCAGGCCACCGAGGCGACCAGTGACCCTGACTCAGTGGCTTCGGAGAACTCTCTGACGACAGCCTGCGCCTCCTCGTCGGTCAGGCCCGCGGCCAGCATGGCGCCACGGCGGCCCTTGAGGCGGCGTTGGATCTCCTCGACGTAGAGGCCGCGGAAGAAGGCGATCTTGACGGCGCTGGCGTGCGAGATGCCCCCGGCGGCGTAGGCGGCCGCAATCTCGCCGCTCGAGTGGCCCACGGTGCCCCTGGCCCTCACCCCCCAGTGGGCCAGCAGGTCGACCAGCGCCACCTGCAGCACCGTGCAGATGGGCTGGCAGTACTCGGGGATGTCGAGCCTGCTGCCCCCCTGCTCGCACAGTAGCTCCGCCGCGTTCCACCCGCAACCGAGCGAGTCCAGGTAGGCCTGGGACCGGAGCACGCTCTCCCTGAAGGCCGGCGCTCCGGCCAGCAGCTCCCTCCCCATGGTGGCCCACTGCGCGCCCTGGCCCGTGAAGACGAAGGCCAGCGCCCCGTTCCTGGACGCCCGCCTCGGCGTCGTCGTGGGCGCGGCCGACACGCTGCTCATCAGGTCCTCGAGCGACGACGCGACGGCGAAGCTGCGGAAGGCAAAGGTCGTCCGCCTCGCCGCCAGCGTGTAGGCCATGTCGTGGAGGAGGAGGCTGCCGCCTCCTCGCTGCTGGGATGTCTGTGCCGCCTGGCCCTGGGCCTGAGCCTGAGCTTGAGCTTGAGCCTGAGCCTGAGCCTCCTCCGCGAACTTGGCATAGGTGCTGGCGAGCCTCTTGATGCCCCCTTGGTCGTGTGCGGAGAAGACGAGGACCTTCATCTTGAGGGAGTCGGTCTGAAGCTTCAAGTCCATGTTGATATTGCTGTTGTTGTTGTCGTCGCTGCTGATGTTGTTGTTGTTGTTGCCGCCTATGCCATTGCCGCGCACGTCGCTGACGCCGCTGTCCGAGGACGAGGAGTCGCCGTCGTCGTTGTCGGCCGGGACGGAGGTCTGGTGGTTCCCGACCAGGCGGCGCGAGCGGAGGTAGCTGTGCGCGTCGTCCAGGATGACGTGGGCGTTGGACCCGCCGAAGCCGAACGAGTTGACGCTCACGCGGCGGAGGCCCGCCGTCGGCCAGGGCATGGTCTCGAGCGGCAGGGCGAGGCCCCAGTCCTCGAGCCGGAGCTTGGGGTTCAGCGTCTCGAAGCCGGCGTTAGCGGGGATATAGCCCTTCTCCAGCGCCAGCACGGCCTTCACCACCCCTGCCAGGCCGGCGGTGCCCTCGGTGTGGCCGATGTTGGTCTTGACGCTCCCAACGTAGAGCGGGTTCGAGGTTCCTCTCCTCGAGGGCCCAAAGACGGCACCGACCGCACCCAGCTCGAGGGGGTCCCCGAGCGGAGTCCCCGTCCCGTGGGCCTCGAAGTAGCCTGTCTCGTCGTAGGAGAGCCCCGCGGCGGCATACGTAGACCGGATCAGCGCCGCCTGCGCGTCGCTGCTGGGCATGGTAATCCCGGGCGTGTGACCGTCCTGGTTGACGCCCGTGCCCCTCACAACGGCCCGGATGGTGTCGCCGTCCGCCAGGGCGTCCCTGAGGCGCTTGACGACAACGGTGCTGATGGCCTCGCCCCTCGCGTAGCCGTTTGCCCGCGCGTCGAAGGAGTGGCTGATGCCGTCCGGGCTCAGCATGTGCATGGACGAGAGCTGGGAGATGAAGTTGGGGTGCAGGATCATGTTGGCGCCCCCGACCAGGGCCTGCCTCGCCTCCCCGGTCCGCAGCGACTGGCAGGCGAGGTGGAACGCGTACAGGCTGGATGAGCAGGCCGTGTCCAGCGCCAGGCTGGGGCCGTGGAGGTCGAAGAACCACGAGATGCGGTTCGCCAGCATGGCCCGGCTCGTCCCCGACGCCGCGTTCTGCGGGAGGTTGTAGATGTCGGACTGGGAAACCAGCTCGTAGTCGTTCGTCATGACGCCGATGTAGACTGACGTGTCACTGCCGGCCAGTTCCTCCATTGGGATGCCCGCTTTGTCATGGTACAGTAAAAACAGAGTTAGTAGAGTTTGTAACTAACAGCCAGCCAGCCACGAGTTCTATTTGGAAATTCGGATAATTAGAAAGTGTGCCGAAGTGCGCACAACACTTCCACTTACCACTTTCGAACCCCTCGTATGCCACCTCTAGTAGTTTCCTTTGCATGGGGTCCTAAGTTGCGACGACAAGGATCCATGTAACATGGTCAACTTCGGTCCGTCAACTTGCAACTTGCAAGGCTCAACGACGGCACTGGGAGAACTGATCATCGGGGGCAATCCATACCATTCCGGCCGCCTCCTTGGCTGTTATAGAGAAGAATGGGGCATCTAGTACAGCCGGGTCCTCGTCAAGGAAGAATCCGCTTTTTGGTTGAATCTAACGATTTTCACCAATTAAGTCTTGTCAGTCTGCTTCCTTCCTTCACGTAGCTTTAGGACTTGTGAGCAGGAAGATGAAGACAGCAAAACCCCAATAAAACCCATCAGGATCAAGGAGATAACTTTTTCACATACAGCACCTTTCCTTTCATGATTCGGATGTTGCCACGTATCCGCATCGAATCGATTCTTGGGTACCTCTCCGTGGCCCTTTCTAGCCTTGCTGAGGAGATCCCAGAAGCTCTCGGGCGTGGACGCGGAGCCGGGGAACCGACATGCCATTCCGATGATGGCGATGGGCTCCAGCGCATCTGCGCCATGGCTATCCGGTTCGAAAAGATTCTGCGCCATCTTCTTCGGGTTGTGTGTCTGTGTTTGTTTGTTTGTTTGTGTGAGCACGTCGGTGGAAAAGCAGGACTCTGCAGGAGGAGGTCCAGCTTGTTGTTGGACTGGGCAGTTGTGACCGAGCCTCTCTCACGAAGCAAAGGAAAAAAGAAAAGTGAATGGCCGAGAGAAGTGCAGTACTAGTCTCCAGGTGTCCCAAGTCTCAGAAGGGATGGCCAGAAAGGGACAGCTTAACTGCATCGTGTTAAATTGGTCACTATTCACGGCTTGCATCAGAAAGGTCCCTATTAGTGCCCGACTGTGACAAACAAGGTGCCACCGGCTTCCAAAGCGTTCCAGATTTCGAATCCATAGACCGGGGATAACGCGTCTCAGCCACGAGTCTCATCGTCAATGGGATAACCCCGACAATATTATCAATCAAGGTGGTGACAAATGTTGGTAGGTTGTTACAAGAATGGATGGGTGCAAATGAGGCCGGAACGGCGAGTTTGAAATGGCCCGAACATTTAGTAATTACAAGAGTTTACAGAGACTTAGGCAGTTTTATGGGTTGTGATTGCGCGGCAAAGAAGTCCCCGGCCACCCGACACCTCGGGATCCTGCCTGTACGCAGTAGGCCAGGCTAGAAACCAGCCGGATTGGCCAGTGCATGCATCAACCATTTCATTCTGGGTGGATTCACTGGGATGCATCCAAAAATTGATCCAATTACTTGCGTCTTTGAGTTTTGGGGCTGACTCGCTGAGGCAGGGCATGCCGTAGATAAGAACGATACTTCTCACAATAATTATCGCGCTTTTCCTCCTGCTAACTGTGAGTGTGCCGGGCTTGAAAGGGCACGAACTTGCTTTCTTGCCGATTGCCCACTAATTACCTAAGCAGTTTCCAATCACTAACCCGGCTGCCTGTGTACCCGTCTAGATAATTGGGGTTGTCTCTCATTCTAGTCGAGGGAGATTCTGGCTCCTTGATGGAGGGGAGTGTAGGTAATTAATTGTACGACTCTGGATCACGTGTGGCTACGTCAGACTCACTCCGCTTGCGACACTGCTGTCGGACTAGAAGCCGAATACAGGGGTGTACGACTCTGGATCACGTGTGGCTACGTCAGACTCACTCCGCTTGCGACTGCTGTCGGACTAGAAGCCGAATACAGGGGTTACAGGACACAATAGTGACTACAAACATCAAGCATTAGTGATGAGACCCTTCTAGACTTTCGAAAAAACTATGTTCCATTCATACGGTTTGTATGCGGCTTGTATAGAACCCTACACACGTGCTGTGTCTTAGCAACGAGAATATCAAAAAGAGCTTTCACATCTTTTCATGCCAACAACGCTATATCATTATCCTCACTTCCCATCCCACGTCATTTGTCTAGGCAATAGGCCCATTGATCATAACCCTCACCCCTTCCGTCCCCTCCTTGGGGATGGGCACGAAATAGTCGGCCGCCATGTCGACCGCGTCCCTCCCGGTCTCGTAGAGCTCCAGATCCAGCCTGCGGAAGACCGTGGCCAGGCCGATATAGAGCTCCGCCATAGCGAAGTTCATGCCCAGGCACATGCGGGGCCCCCTGCCGAACGGCGCTAGGTACCGCGAGAGCGGCTTGCCCGACGCACCATCGCCGTGCTTGGGGTTGCCCAGCCACCTCTCCGGGCGGAAGGCGTCCGGCTCCGGGAAGACGGCCGGGTCCCGGTGCTGCAGGTACGAGGTCATGCTGAAGGGCACGCCGGCCGGTATCACGTAGGCACCGTACGTGATGGGTCCGTGCGGGTTGACACGGGAGAGGCGCTGGCTGATGCCGAAGGCCAGTCGGAGGGCTGGTGATGTTGTGGTGTGAGGTGATGGCATCAAGCGAAAGCCGTTGTTATTTTGCTCGTCAGCTTTTCCATGGAAGCGGTCAAGCCAAGGCAAGAGACAATCTCCGTTCGGGGGTTAAGGGGAGGGGAAGAGGCAGAAGAAAAAAAAAGAGAGAAAAAGGCACCCACATTCCTGAACAATGGCATTGAGATAAGGCAGCCTCTCCAGCTCGGGCACGCTCGGCGCTGGCGCATTCGCGTCCGGGATCGCGGCCTTGAGCTCCGCCCGCAGCCTCTCGAGGACGTGTGGATTGGCGAGGATGTGGAAGGTCGAGAGGGCCAGGGTCGTCTTCGTGGTGTCGATCCCCGCGCCGGTGATGCTGGCCGCCTCGTGCTTCAGGCGCTCGACGGACAGCTCCTCGAGCGGGAGGCCAGATTGCAGGAGCTCATGGAACACGGTCCGGTGGCGCACGCTCTTGTTCGCGTCGTTCTCGCCCGATATGACCTTGACGATCTGGTTTTTGACTTCCTGTAACATGGTAGTATGGTGCATAAACACCATCAACTGTTAGCGCCGACCAGACCAAGCGGACCCAAGCAGACCCAGGGGATTTGCTATGCAGAATAACTACAGCGCAGCGTAGTCAGGAGTACGTACATTGTGGAACTGAAAAACAGGCACCATGAGCGGATTCAGCACCTGCACCACCGCCTCCGGGACCGTCTGCAGCAGCGTCAAGAACCAGGGGAAGTGGCCGGCCGTGTGCAGCGACATGGCCAGCTTCCTGATGGACGTGGTGAAGGGCGTGACGAAATCTGGGTACTCGAGGAAGTTGTACGAAATGGCGAAGGTGTAGTAGTTGATGGCGTCGGACACGAAGGCGGCGTAGGCCTCGTTCATGTTCACCACCCGGGCCCTGTTGCCGAACTCGGTGGCCAGCCGGCTGACCATGCGGTCGGCCATGGCCTGGATCTGGGGGCTGAACTCCATCACCTTCTGGCGGGCGAAGAAGGGGGAGACGGCGGAGCGGCGCATGTGGTGGTGGGCATGGTCGATGGTGTCGAAGGACGAGAGGTGCAGCCCGAAGCGGTACCGCAGCTTCTCGATCTTGCTGTAGCGCGACTTGTTGTTGAAGAGGACCTCGTAGAAGTCCGGGTCCGCGATGTGGACTTCCCAGGGGGTGATGCGGATGATTGGGCCGTATTGCTGGTGCCACTTCTCGATCTGGAACGTGAACTGCCCGCCCTTGAACACGTCCAGGTACGTCTCAACCCAGCCCGTCGCCGCTGTCAGCTTGGAGCCCGGGATGTGCGCAATCGGGCTGAAGTAGAGGCGGTAAATCACAAGTCCAACGCCGTGGACTGACCAAGCCAGAATAAGCACCAAAATGATGGTTTGAAGGCTTGGGAAGAGGCTTGAGAAGTCATTGGCGCCGGCGCCGCCAATCAGTGGGACTGACTCGAAGAACTTCATTGCCATTTGTCGGTTTGAGAATCGATAGAATGTACGACAAACTTCTCACTTCTCAGTTATCACAGTCTGCCTACCTCCCGAGACAGATTGAGCCACCAGCCTTCATGAAAAGTGAACTCCGTTGAAGTGATCATCGGAAGAATCGTGTATTTCTTTCTTTTCTGTTTTTAGTTCTTTCCTTTTTCGTTCCTTTTTTTCTTTTTCTTCTTCTTTTTCCTTGGTCGGAACCGGGCACTTTACGCCTCAACGCCCATGTCATGCCATTCACTCATGCAGGTCGGGGGCTTTCTTCTGCTCCTCGGGCTGGTCGGAGGATTAGTCCATTCCCCCACGGAAACCAACACTTCGGACCGGACATTGAAACCCGGTCGGCAAACACACAAAGCAAACAAAATGGCAAACGCGACGCCTCCAGCACTGGAGCTTCTAAAAGACAGCAACCATCATCCCTCTCCCCCTCCCAGTGCCATTGTTTCCCCCCAGCCAGCCCCCAGCCCAGTGAACAGGTGACCAGTCTTACGTCATATTAACAAAC
Source organism: Pseudohalonectria lignicola (assembly GCA_003049395.1). NCBI lineage: Eukaryota > Fungi > Ascomycota > Sordariomycetes > Magnaporthales > Ophioceraceae > Pseudohalonectria > Pseudohalonectria lignicola. The sequence continues at coordinate 105,829 of PYSP01000005.1, read as the reverse complement.
CCACAAGCTCACAAGCAAGGCCCAACTTCCAACTTCCCAAGAGCTTAGCAAAAATGGCGGAAATCGAGTGGTACCTCCACCCTTGGTCCCTTCTCGTCTACCAGACGGGTCTCATCGTCTTCGCTGTGGGCTTCACGCGGCCCGGGTCCATGGTCCGCCTTGCCCTCTGGCCCATGGCCCTCTACGTCGTCTTCCGCTTCGTCGCCACCGCGCACGTGCTCAACAACGGCTTCCACATGAGCTTCGGCGCCTCGGACGCCTGGCTGACCTTCCTCCAGTACTGGGACGTGGCGCTGCTGAACAAGTGGGATTTCGACTACGGCGGGCCCCAGCCCAAGGCGGGGGCCGAGAAGGAAAAGGCGAAGAAGCCGTGGCGCGCGCAGGCGACGCTCTGGAACCGCCTGAGCTTCGGCATCTACGCCGCCTCCTCCTACCGGTGCAGCGGCACGCCCTTCGAGGTGCCCAACCTGGCGCCCTTCGACAGGGAGGACCCGAGCTACGTGCCGTCCAGGGGAAAGTACATCGGGACCGCGCTGGTCAGGGTGGTGGTCGTCTACCTGATGCTGGACGCCATGACCTCGTTCAACGACCCGGCGGCCATGAAGGCCATCTTTGCCGACGACAAGATCCCGCTCCTGTCGCGGCTGTCGGAGCTGACCGCAGAGGAGGCTGTCTGGAGACTCTTCACCTCCTTCTCGTTCTGGCTCGTCAACTACCTGGTCCTCATCCTGTTCTTCGACATCCCGGGCATCATCTGCGTCGCGACCGGTCTGTCCGGGGTCGAGTGGTGGCGGCCGCCATTCAACTCGATCACCGAGGCTTTCACGCTGCGCCGCTACTGGGGGTAAGTACTGAGTAGATATTGTTCTTTGTTTATTATATCGCCCTCTGCACGGCCTCCCCTACCTGCCCTGCCCGCCTCGCCCGCCCCCGGTTTATTCACAATTTACTAATCTTCGGCCTCTCCTCCCCTCCCCCCCCCCAAAAAAAAACAGCGTCTTCTGGCATCAGTCTGTCCGCAAGCGGATCAACTCGCCCGCGAGCTGGATCACCAAGGACGTCCTCCAGCTGCCCCGGGCCACGCTCCTGGCGCGCTACGCCGCCGTGGTGCTGACCTTCACCATGTCCACCTTCCAGCATGCCACTGGCGACGTCGCCTCGGGCATCCCCGTCTCCCGCACGGGCTCCCCCTGGTTCTTCCTCGTCCAGGCCCTGGGCTTCGTGATGGAGGACCTCTTCCAGTGGGCCTGGGCCAAGGTGGCGCCCGCCTCGGCGCACAACACCTGGTACACCAGGTCGTTCGGCTACCTCTGGGTCTTCGCCTGGATGTTCTGGTGCACGCCCTTCTACGCCTTTCCCGTGTCGGCCAACAACAGGGGGGAGCAGGACGCGATCCTGCCTTTCAGTGTGCTCAAAGCAGTTCTGGCGAAGTAGGTAAGGGCTGAAAGAAGAGCCGGTGAATAAGGGCGGGCCTTTCGGTCTTCCTCAGTGAGCCCTTGTCTCGGAGTTGGGACTCCAATAATTCAAATCTCCCCAGCATACAACCAGCTAGTACTAGTAGCAGACAACATAGAATACACAGTGTGCGCAACCCTTAGTTTTCCCTTCACTTTCCATCCGCTGTGAATGTTGAAGTGAACGGATAGAAACAGAAGGATATGCCAGTCCTTTTGCCAGCTTACGCATCAAGGTCGCTGGTAAATCCATAGTTATTTCCTACTTACTGTCACGATATGTAGTTAATTATGTACCTACCTATGATGTATCCCCCTGTTCCGCAATTCTCGTCACCCACCACCACTGACGCGATCAATGTGCTTCTGGTACCGAGCCATGATCCCCCGCCGGTTCAATTTCCCGACCGCCGTTGTCAATCCCTACCATGGCCAAACGAGTCAGCGTTTGTCAGCCCCACGGAGGAAAAGAAATTTCCCCGTCTCTTCGGCTCTCCTATACGCCACAAAGACCAAGGGCGGGCGCAACTCACATTTTGCGGATTCCATTCCGGGTCGTCGACAAGCACCACCGCCTCCACCACCTCCATCGAGGCGAGGCCGGCCTCCTTGGCGACCCGCTGCAGCTGCAACAAGCCGCCGGTGACGACGTCCGGGTGCCGCGTGAGCGCCGACGTCTCGGCTTGGGGGTCCAGGCCGTGCCGGGCGGCCAGCTGCTTGAGGGCCGGCGGCGACGGGATGACGATGGCGATCGGCTTGGCCCGCTGGGGGGACGCGTGGATGCAGATGTTCGCCACCAGTGTCGCGGACCGGTAGATGGACTCGAGCTGAGGCGGGGGAGTTACACGCATTTAGCACTCAACACGGCGAGAATAAAAAAGGGTGAGGGCTATAATTAGGCCAGTGGCGAGGTTTGGACCATTACCTTCTCGAGTGCAATGTACTCGCCGTTGAGCGTCTTGACGAGGTTCTTCTTGCGGTCGATGATCCTAAAGTGGCCGTTCGGCTCCCACTCCCCAATATCACCCGTGCGCAGCCAGCCTCCGGGCGCGATGGCGCTCTCGGTATCCTCCTCATTGTCGTAGTAGCCCTCCATGACGCTGTCCCCGCGTATCCAGATCTCCCCCTGCGGCGGGTTGTTGCTGGAGAAGTAGCCCGCCTCGGGGTAGTCCACCAGCTTCATCTCTATGCTCGCCGGGATGCTGCCCAGGGATCCGGTGTGCCATTCCTCGGGGGCCATCAGACCGCCCATGCTAAAATGCGGGTCGTAATACCATTAGGTCTGCCTCGCTCTCAGGATTCAGAGGGCAGGGGAAATAGGAAGGGGTAAAGGTGGAACAAGAAAGCCGATCCCAATCCAACTTACGCCATCGTCTCCGTCAGTCCGTACCCGTTGATCAACGGTGCCACCGCCATAGAGAGAAAGTGCTGCGTGCTCTCCGCCACAGGTCCCCCTCCGGACATGGCAAACCGCAGTCGAGACCCGACCACCTCGCGAGCGGCGCCGAGGATCGCCGTGTCGAAGCCGCCGCCGCCCGCCCCCGGAAGCCCCCACGCCATCCATGCCTCCTTGACCCCCAGCCACGTCCAGAACGCCGTCCTCCGCAGGAGCCCCGCGTCGGCCGCCCTAGAGAGGACGGCCTTCTTGATCCGCTCCCAGACCGCAGGGACGCCGATCATGAAGGTGGGCCGGAACGCGCGCATGTCGCCAGCCCGGACTGCGGCCCCGGACGGCGCCGGGTGGTCGAACAGAGTGCGGGCGCCGCCGTAGCCCATCTTCACGCCCCAGAAGAGGCAGCTGTTCTCGAAGGCGAACTCGAGGACGTGGGCGAGCGGGAGGTAAGCCAGGAACGAGTCTGCCGGAGAGAGATAGGCCCCTATGACGGAGTCGAGGCCCGCGACTGTTTGGTTCCATTTCGGCGATTGTCAGCCATCTGCCGAACTCGACATGATGCTGGATAGACTCTGGGTTTGACCAGCGGGGAAAATAGTATACTAACCAGCTGCTGCGACGGACTTCTGCTTCACTGGAACCCCCTTTGGTATTCCCGTAGACCCCGATGTGTAGTATATGGCGCACAGATCCTCCCTCTCGGGAGGCACCGGCTCCACCGCATTTCTCCGGCCGGCCTCGCGGAGCTCCTCGAAGCTCAGGACCTGAAGCTGATGGCGCGTCTCCTTCAGCTTCAGCAGGTCGGCTGTCCACTTGCTGTCCCCCGCCGATGCCCCGCCTGGCGAGTCATTGTAGATCACCACCCCGACTTGCGGCAGAGGCTTCGACATCAGCGTCGACACGACCTTTGGACAGAGGTGTTGATCCACGAAGATGGCTTTGGCCCCCGTCGACTCTAGCGAATGCTCGAGGCCGGCGGGGCCGAGCGCTTCATAGGCTGTTACAAACACCATCGACTGGGACGAGGCGCCGTGTGCAGCTGCCAGCCACTGTGGACTTTGATATTGGTGAGTTTGCAGTCTCGGTTACAAACTGCAAAGATTACGTATGGGCTGTGGAGACGACAGAGACCTACCTGGTCGCAGCGTATATGAGAATCTTGTCAGTCTTCTCGAGGCCCAGCGCCCGGAAACCAGACCCTACCTCGAGGACCAGAGTCCGGTACTCCCGGTAGGTTGTGTAGGCATACTGTAGGCTCTCATGTCAGCCCATTGTCACCCTCAGAAGGCTAGAAACAGATGGCCACCAATTAAACATACCAGGGAATCGTCCAGCGCAGCCCCCTTTTCCCCAGCACTTCCTCGGCCTGCCATCCTTATTCCAAAGGCAGGCTTGTCACCAAAGGTCTCCGCTGCCCAGTTGACGACATCGTAGGCCGTCTGCACTTTCTCGTTCGGCCCCGACAACAAAGCACGTTTCCCGCTGAGCTTTGCGTTTCTTCGCGGCTTGGTCTCGCCCGGGATTTGTGGGGCGTCCGGGGACTCGATGGAGAAAGGGGCGTGGTAGGTGCTGGAAATGCGGGGTAGGAGCTTGCCGGAATGTGGAGACATTATGTTAGGGGTTGTTTGTCTTGATGCTGAGTCGCGCTCTTTTCCCGCCTTGAGCCTTACTACCTCATCATGGGCCTAAGACGTGTGGAGTTGTATCTTGCAATAGATATATTGAACATGGGGCGCGGATCCCCGTTCGCCAAGGCTAGCTGCGTGTCGTTTCCCTAGAACTCATGCACACACGAATTCAAAAAATCCCCGAAAATTGGTCTCGGCCCTAGAGAATCACCCCGGAGCCCCGACACCGCGTCCTCCCTACTTCTCGGGTCATTTCTCAACGCTTCCATTGGCCACACCCCCACCACTCCATTTTCGGCACACGCTACACAAACCCTATGCTTTTGCAATCCCACCGTCCCACATCCTCGTACCGATTACCCGGCAGGCTACAGCCTCCTACAGCTCAGTTTGAGGACCCGCGACAGTCTGTAGAAACAGCCCGAGGCGGAAAATCCCCACACGCAATCCGCGCTCCAGCTCCCTCCGCCTCGCCTGCAGCTGTTCCTTGCATGCAGCCCACTCCCTGGACAAGGTCGCCCGGACGAGGCCCGGCGATCTGACCCCGTCGGACCACCCCTTGCAGAGCCTGCCCTGCGCGTCAACGGACCAGGCGTCGCTCCCGACGCCGGTGAGGCCGTACAGGACGCCCTCTGGGTCGTACGCGGCCTTGACGGCCCGCAGACGCGGGTAGTTCGCCCCGTAGAGGTCCTCCCGCCAGGTCGCGAGCTGGAAGTCGGCCTCGTTCATGTAGGTGCCAGAGCCCGGGGTCAGCGCCGCCAGCCTTGGCACGACGACGCGCGTGATCTCGTTCGCGCGGCGCTGGCCGTCCGCGCGCGGGGCGCTGAAGTTCCAGGTCGACTGCACCAGGACGGTGACGAGGGCGTCCCGCCAGGCGGGCAGGACCGCGTTGCCCGCCACGGCCCTGCGCGTGGCCGTCTGCTTCACGTCCAGGGCGACGAAGCCCATGAAGGCGTCCGTGTCCTCGATGATGCTGCGGAAGGCGTCGACAAGGGCGGTGCCGTTTTCCCGCACGGCGGCGCGGGGGAGCATCCTGCCCCCGAAGAGGTGGTGGATCGTGTAAGGGCCTCGGGGTAGAGGCCCTCCGTACTTGCTGTAGTGCTCTAAGAAGGTGGGTTTTGATGTGACTTCGAGCGCGTATGGGACGCTCAGCTCGTCGAGGATTTCGATCAAGGGGCTTATGAACTCCGAGACCTGCTCCTCGCACCAGCCAGGTACGGTGATGGGAGCGATGAAGAAAGCATCCTTCAAGACAGCGTAGCCCGCAGTCCCGCCGGCGTCAGCGAGGCTCGGGAGGAGGTCCTGCCAAGTCTTGAAGAAGGCCCAAAAGTCGTCCTTCTCCATGTCTGCCGTCGCAAAGGCCAGGCTGGCCCCCCCGACGGGCCCATCAGGGTATGCCCGAACCGTGAGGGAGAGGACCACGCCATAGGTGCCCGGCCCGCCGCCGCTGAGGGCCCAGTAAAGATCTGGGTGCTGGCGGGGAGTCGCCACCACGTGCTCGCCCGTGGGCGTGATGACCTCCCACTCCAGGGCCTGGTCGGCGCCGAGACCGTACTGCGAGCTCAGCGGGCCGTGGCCTCCCCCTTGAGTGTAGCCGCCGACGACGCCGACGCTTGGGCAGAAGCCCCCCACCACGCGGAGGCCGTGGCTGGCCGCTGCCGTGTAGGCCTCCAGCCCGCGCACACCAGCTCCCATGCGGATGGCGGGGCCCGAGTATTCGGAGCTGTTGAAGTTCAAGACCTCTACCGAGCGAAGATGATGTGTCCAGAGAGCTAGTGCCCCCTGGCCAGCTGACCTTCCCATATAGCTGTAAGAGGAGGTTGTGGGTCAGTATCTGGACTCTGGTATCTGGTATCTGGTCGAGGGCACTGTACTGTTACTTACTCATGTCCCGTGTTCTTGATGACTACTCGGAGCGAGTGTTTACCGGCAAATGCAAGCCCACGAATCACATCGTCCGCATTGTGTACGTCTATCGCATAGGAGACACTATGACCGAGGGTGCATGGCTTGCCCACAGAGCTGAACGGATCACAGCTGGAGTTCTGCCAATATGGACTCTGGATGCCTCCCGGCCACGACTCGCTGCCGGGTGATAGTTTGAGTTTAGACTTGAGCTTTCACCCATGAACTTTGATTCTGTCAGTGAGTCAGTGAAGGCTTACTGGATATCTGACCAGATCCATTCTTCCTGGATCGAGGCGCACTGCGCCGCGTTGAAATTCGGCTCGTGGCAGATCGAGGCCGGAGGCACGGAGGCAATGAGGCGGCCGTTGATGGAGGCGTTGAACTCATGCCATTGTAATTGGGACGGCCAGCAGCTGTCACCGTCGGTGCATGTGCAGAATGGGTGCTCCCAACGGGCTTGGCTGCTTGTCAAAAGCAGAGCCGCAGGCAATGCTAGCCCAACCAATATGGACGTGCCAAGGGGCTTGAAGAGAAACGCCATCCTCGATCGGTCGATCCTCAGTGTGACAAGGCGAGGAGGGACGAGCCATGCTCTTCGGGCACGGATATTTCGCTGAGTTTGTATGCGAAGATAATGCTCAATGACACGGCCTTGGGAGAATGCCCCTGCACAGGCATCAACTTCAATGTCCGGGGCCCAGACAGAATCGGAGTCCAAATAGTACCCGGAAATTCATCCCATCCCGCCCACCATAAAGGATGGAATGGCATGAGGATGGTCAGATTGTCAACGTGTTTGTGGTGAATAATTAAATTATTATCCTCTAAAACCAACATCGTTACCACGGAGTTTCCCGATCAATGTCGCTCGACGAAGGCAGTGTAAGACTGAGAAATTAGTCGCGGCGAAAAAAATGTCCCGGGAGGATGGTTTCGTGCCAACTGCCAAAGTATATCCCGATGCTTGCTACAAGAGGAACCACCCGAAGGGCCGAAATGATAGCCGTTACAGCATTAACACGCTGGCTTTTCCAGCCCATTGGCCTCTCGTAATCGTTGGCCTCACATCAGAGAAACTAAATAAAAAACAAAAGCTCGTTTTGTAGCTGTTGTTGCCGTACTGTATTGTTTGGGTTTCCTTCGACTTTGAGAGAACATCTATCTCATCGGCGGCAATGGGTCTCTTGTCGGTGCTGACAGACTTGGCTGGGAATCGCTCCCCAGCCGCCTTCTACAGCATCATCGGGCTTGCAAGTACTGCGGTGTACATGGTCTCTGTCGGCATCTACCGCCTATACTTCAGCCCGCTGGCCAAGTTCCCTGGCCCAAAGCTGGCAGCCCTGACGCAGTGGTATGAGGCCTACTACGAGCTCTTCAGCGGTGATGGGGGCCAGTTTATCTGGCACTACGCCAAACTGCACGAGAAATATGGTAAGTGGCTAGTGACTGGCAGGCGATTATGGCGCTGAGCCGCTGACAACAGTGGCAATGGCTGCATGGCATCACGGCATGACTGCATGACAAAGGTCCAATCATCCGCATCAACCCCTGGGAGTTGCACATCCAGGACTCCGAGTTCTACGACATCCTCTACTCGGGCTCTCGCCACTCCAGCAAGCTCCCTTCCCTGGCCCACCGCTTCAACAGCCCGGACTCGGCCTTCTCGACCGTGGACCACGCCAAGCATCGCCGTCGCCGCGCGGCCCTGAACCCCTTCTTCTCGAGGCGCAAGATCGCGGAGCACCAACCCACCATACAGCGCATGATGCACCGGCTCACGGACCGAGTGGCGCGCGAGTACCTAGGAAACGGCAGGGTCTTGCGTGCCGACCACATGTGGGGTTGCTGGACCTCAGACATCATCAACGACTACGCCTTCGACAAGCCGCACAACTTCCTCGACGCCCCGGACTTCCACGCGAGCTATACCGACGCCATGGTCGACCTACTGGAGCCGGTCCACTGGATCACGCAGTTCCCTCTCGCCACCAACCTGTTCAAGATGCTGCCCCTGGCCTGGGTCAAAGCCATGTCGCCGCAGATGGGCACCGTCCTGGACTTCAACAACGAGATGGCGAACCAGATCCGCATCCTCCTGAACAAGCCCCGGGAGGAGAAGGCCCAGAGCAAGACCATCTTCGGCGTGATCCTCGAGTCGGAGCTCCCGGACTCGGAGAAGACCATCGGCCGCCTGCAGCAGGAGGCAATCAGCGTCACGGGGGCGGGCATCGAGACGACGATGCGGGCGCTCAGCCTGTGCACCTTCCACGTGTTGGCCAACCCGCCCGTCAGGGAGCAACTGCAGGCGGAGCTGCGGGAGGCGATCCCGGACCCGCGGGACCCGCCGGGCTGGGACACGCTCTCGCAGCTGCCCTACCTGAGCGCCTGCATCGATGAGGCCCTCCGGCTAGCCTACGGCACGTCGCAGCGCCTGCCCCGGACCATCGAGGACGAGCCCCTCCGGTACGGCGGCTGGCTCATCCCCGTGGGCGCCACCGTCAGCATGGACAACTACGCCGTCTCGCACGACGAGCGCATCTTCCCGGCCAACGCCGCCTTCAGGCCGGAGCGCTGGCTGGGGGAGCCCAGGGCCCCGGACGGGAAGCAGCTGTCCCGCTACATGGTGGCCTTCGGGCGCGGCACCCGCTCCTGCGTCGGCATGCAGCTCGCCCTCGCGGAGCTGTACACGGGCATCTCCACTTTGTTCCGCCGCTTCAATATGGAGCTCTACGAGACCGACAGGGACGCCATGGACCTGCACATGGACCGGTTCGTTCCCCGGCCGAAGCCGCACACGCAGGGCTTGAGGGTCCTTGTCACGGAGGATCTGTATGTGTGATTGCCTGGAGCCTGTAGAGTGGAGTGCGGAGTCGAGGAGTGAGCCTGCGACAGGACGTGGAGGTAGTGTGGTGCACGACGTTGAGCGAGCCGGTTAGGGGGAGGGCATGCGGGCCCGAGGCGCAACTACTGGCAGCAACGAGTACCTCTAGGGAGTCTCAGTTAAGACTCAGTAAAGTCGATTGGTGTGGGTTCACATTTTTACCAGTTTGGTCCAATTTTGGGCAAAGCATGCACGCGCAGCGTCTCAAACCTTGCCGCCCAGATAGGAACAGCCCAATTCAAAACATAACGGCGAAAAAAACGTTGGACGAGATTCCTTTGCGCCGAGTCAACGCTGAACCTTCATACAACCTTGTGCCAATCTCCGATGTACCCAGAGCCTATCAGCAAAGGCATCTCCGTTACCTTCCTGCCTCTTGAATATTTAAATCAAACCTCTCCATCATTTCCTCGACGAAGACCCCCATGTCCAGGTGCCCCAGAATCCGAAATCATCCTTTAAAGTACAAGCGACCCACGTACCACGGGACCACACCCGTTACCAAAAAAATACGACTTTTCATAAACCCGACCAAGATGTCTAGCAAATCACTTACCGCAGCGTCTGTGGCCCCTATGGCCCAAATCGTATCAACCTGTACGCAAGTCTGCTACCAGAAGACTGGGATCCCCGGCTATGGCACAAGCAAATATGCCACGACGAGCCAAGAAACATGTCATTACCAGGTTTCCCAGATCCTCCCAGCTAAGACTTCACACGACCTGCTCGACTGCGTTTCTGTCTCCTGTTCAACGACTGAAAGCAAGGGTGAGTCTAACATTCCACTGGGATAGCCTTGGTCAGCTAGTCCTCCTCCCTTCCACTCAATACTGCGAAGATTGAACGCCAGCCTTGGATTACCTCTTCGGTCTATTATGTTTAAAAACAAAGACTAGCGCTGATAGACCTATGCTAACATTTTCCCTCATCCGTAGATGTCGCTGCCACGAAGGCGCTCGCCTGCGCCAACAGCTCAGACCAAAATATCCTGCCCCAGTCCTTGCTGACTGACGCCCCCAGCACGACGACGGTGTTTGTCAGCCCGACGCAGGCTTTCAGTGGAAGCAGACCTCCAAGCCCCAGCTGCGCCACGGCCAATGACACGACAGCTGCTGCGCGAGGCTACTCAACCCGGGAGACATCCGCCACAAAGGTGACACCGGCCGTTATTGCTGTCGCTGATATGGTCTGCCTAGTACTCCTGGGGTTCCTGTTGAGCTTTTGGGTGTAAGGAAAGGTTGGATATCAAACCGTGGGCTGTGATAAGTGACAAAGCACGGAGAACGCAGAAAATAGAATTCAGGATGCAGTACAGGATGCAGTAATTACAGGATGCAGGAACAGGAGGCAGTACAGGGAGCAGGACAGGAAGCATGAGGGGGGCAGTACAGGAAGCAGGACAGGAGGCAGTATAGGAAGCAGTACCTAGGAGGGTACGTATTGAGTACGTATCCCAGGTTGATCTGGATTGTAAAGGCATCTCCAAACCTCCGCACAGTCTCTCTCATTGAGCGAGTGCCCGCCCTCTCGTCTACCTTGCGCCGTCTACCTTGCGCCGGCCCCTTGATGGCCCCTTCCCTACCTAGACACCAAAATCCAAGAAGTGCAAATACTGTCGGTACGAGAAGAAGGCAGTAGTTGGCCCTTACACCCATGCGCCTGCTGAGGATTCTTCGGACCTAGCAAGTGTTCTCGAGATGTTGCTCGAACATCGTAAGGCTTGGGGTTTACACTATGGTGGCCCCTCCAAGGCCTTCGACACGCACCCCAGCGTTGACAAGAGGCTCACGAAAGAGGTAATTTCCCCCCTCTAGATTGCTCACATAATTATAAAATACTAACTTACGAAAGGTTTATACAGTTTCAGTAATTATAAGTTATTGCTTTGCTAAATAGAATTCTTTGTTAGGTAGAATTCTTTGCGAGAAATCTTTAGTATCAGGGCATGGAAACTTTGTATGAATGGTAAATGATTGGCAGGCTGGAAAGGCGAAGTAAATATAGAAGTACCTGCATAGATGACAATGCACGGTTTCCAGAAATAAATACCATTTTTAAAAAAGAAAGAAACTATCTTAATTGTTTCGAAACACTCACCTACCCATCGATAATAATTTCCTAGACAGCCTCGAATCATCCTCCCATTTCTGTATAATTATAGAACCACTAGATTCATTTTTCCCCTCCATGGTATACTTACTTAGATCAGATTAGAATAGGCTAAACTTTGCTAAAGTAGAAGCCCAGCATGAGAGGGCACGAGGACGCCGACCGCCTCGATGTTAAGGACTTCACCAACCCTTGTTCCTACACCAGGACAACAAGAGCTCGAAATATGGCTATTTCTATGGCCCTATCGAACCCCGAACCCGAACTGGTAGCCGCCTTTCCAAATAATGGCTTGTATTGTCAACCGCCGCGTCAAGACACCAACCGAGGAGGACCTCCAGCATGTACCCAACGGACCTGTGGATAAGCTTCCTGCTGTCTTGCTCACCGTATACATGTTGATTGTTGACGCAGATATTATTCCAACAAGAAATTACTTAGAGGTAAATCTGTGCCAAATGGCAGGTGTGGTCGTGCCGATTCATATATTGTACCGTGGTCGAGATGCTACAGGGTGCTGTCATGCATTTGCAGTCACGTGGCGGTGATATTGGGAGGTAACCAGCTCACTTGACTGAATGTCCGGATTCCGTTCTGCACCGCCACATTGCTGCCTAGCTTCCTTAAAGTTCATGAGGCATAGCATAAAAACGACTCTTCTAGACTGTCCTTTATCCTCTGTTCTCCGTCTTGAACCTTCCTTTCATCTTCCGTCAGAGAATTGGTCAAAATTCCTTATTATCCCCTGAACCCGTTAATACCCGACGACAATCCGGAAGGATCATGACGACATGACCGGCAAAAAGAGGTCAAGGAATAGACAGCGGCCTCCTCGGCCTCTGGTCTCAATATCAGGTCGTGGGGAACCTCCCGACGAGGCACCAAAATGCAGCGACGACCAGCTTTGCAAACCCTGCCGAGCCCTGTACGAACAAGGAATAGCAAATTGTTCCCCCTCCGACCTCACGGGGGGACGTACCATCTACGTGGGCCCTGTTGGACACATTGCCCCTAACGAATCCCACTCACCCCCCAAGACTTGTCGGCTTTGTCAGTTTCTCTACTCTATGAGGGTAGCCAGTGTAGCGAGGAACGAATACCACCTTTATGCCTTCATTCCGGACTATCTGCGCATAGGTGGGAAGGGTGAGCTAGCAGATCAACATGTTACTGCCCTCGCCGTCGTGTCTGGCCGGGCGAAGAAGCTCCGGGCCTCCGAGCTCCTGAGAAGGTCAGCAAGCACCGGGCTCATCTTGTGCAAGCGGTTGGGCGCATCGAGAGAGTCTGGCCCTGGGTAAGCGACTTTATCATCCTCAGCAGCCAAGAGGACCAACGAGACGAGGTTGCTAAACAGTTTCCTTCGGAATAGGTACTCGATTAGCCCTCTTATTGACTGGACCTGGGCCAGATCATGGGTGGAAACGAGGCCGTTCTTCGGGAAGCACGAGCGCAGGGATGTTAACGACAAATCCACCATTGAAATAACGCATCTGCCTGTCTCGTTCATCGACTGCCGAGACCGGACAATCAAAGCTGGATCATTGTCGGATCGTTTCGTGGCACTGAGCTACGTCTGGGGCACCAGCATCGACCAATCAGAGCCTCAAGGGGCAAGCCTTGGTTTGGAAGCGCCCCATATGCTACCCGAAACTTGCCCGGCTGTCATCGAGGATGCCATCGAGGCTACCCAACGGCTGGGATTCAAGTATCTATGGGTGGATCGCTTCTGCGTCGACCAAGTCAACGAGGTCATCAAACATGACCAAATCCTTCAGATGGACAAGGTTTATGGCGCAGCAGACCTCACCATCATCAGCCCAGGTGGTGATTCAAATGTCGGGCTTTCAGGGGTGAGCCATGCGCGGGTGACACAAGGACTTCGGATAGTCTCTGTGGGAGAGCACACGCTGGAGGTTATGGCGTCTGTTGAGATGGAACTGAAGAAGTCGCCTTGGGGATCAAGGGGATGGACATACCAGGAACGGTTTTTTTCCAGGCACTGCCTTATCTTCTCCGAGGACCAGCTCTACCTCGAGTGCCGGGGACGCTACTTCGCTTCATACTTCTCCGAGTCTATGCCCGGCGCCGGGATCCCTTACGAGACGCGGAGGCCCTCTGATGCGGGCGTTGATGTTGACAAGTACCTCAGATACGTCAAGGAGGAGGACGAATCTCTGACTGTGTATCGAGCAGACGGAAAGACTATGGTCAACAGGGACGTTCACAAAAGAAAGCGACCCGGATTACGCTCCTTTGAACACCACATCTACCAGTTCGCACAGCGTCAGCTCACGTTCAGGACAGACGCCTTGAATGGAGTCGCTGGTATTTTGACTGCTTTCTCGGAAAATGAGGACGGCCAGAAGAGCTTATTCGGGATCCCAGTTGGAGCCAGCTATAACTTCATCTACATGCCGCCACACCGGATCCGCTTCACAGACGAGGGCCTTGCCTACGGATTATGCTGGACCCACGGCGCGGTCGGCAACCCCGGGAACATTCAGAGGGTGCCTGAGTTCCCCAGCTGGACCTGGGCCGGCTGGACCGGTCTCCCCCCTACCTGGCTTCCCCACAGCTCTGTGCGGGAGAATCTTATTGGGGATTCCTATATCGAGTTCACCAGGGAGGTCCAGGAAGCAGATGGGCATTTCGAATTCGAGTCGGCCATGGCGCTGCACAAGAACCCGCACAATGGGCCCGCGGCTCATGCTTTGCGCATAACTGCCGTTTCAATACCCCTGAGGTTCGGGCGGTGCCCGGTGGGATCAGATACGGGGGTGAGAGTGGCGGGTGCGGCGGCGGGCCCACGTGGTCCGCCATGGAAGTACTTCGTCAAGTGGGGCACCCACGGCGACTGCGAGAACGGATCGAGCCTTGCCACGGTGTCTGATTGCCCCCTTCATCTCACTCGCGCAACTGGGCCGACGGGGGAGGACTTCGAGGACCGGCTGCTGGCAGAGACGTGGACTGGCCTTGTGCTGAAACGGTCGAGGGATACGAGGGTCGGATATGCACTCGTTGTGGGGAAGGTCTCGCCAGGCGACGACCACATGGAGAGGATTGGGATTGTGGTCTTACCCGAGCATTACTGTCTGCGACATACGACGAGGACCACGGTGATCGTTCAATGAGGGTATTATATGCACTGCAACACTAGAGGTGCATACGAGAGCAGTTTCTGCTCCTGTCGTAACGGCGTCTACCCTGCTCTGCCCTCCCAACGCTTGCTCTTCTAGCGCTTACTTTCTGAACTCATTGCAAATTCAAAAAGCAGTTGTTCCTGTGGCCCGTAAGTACCAACCTAGGTAGTTAAAAATAAGAGAAAGGTCCCATGCAGGAACAGCCGCAAGCCCAAATGGACAAGAAGGAAGAACACTGTAATCTGTCTGAGAGAACCTCACTGATCGGCGGCTAAATCACACACAGGGTGGAGATTGTGTAGGACAATCACGAGCCGCGTGGGAACCGGTCGGACTCAGGTTTAGCCGCTGTGGGACTCAGGTTCCGGAACTTGCCCAGCCGTGTCTTTTGGACCGAACCGCCGGGGCTCTCTGATAGCATTACAGCGGCTATGCGGCATGGTGATTTGGAGAATTTGGGGAATCAACCAACAGCAGAGTGAGATGAGGGGGAGGCACCCCTGAGGGGGATTGGATGTCCTTCTTTGTTAGTTTGGTGTAACCGATCATACTTCATAAAAAGGGGAAGATTCTAGGCGTTCTGAGCACGATGTTCTGGGTTTCCTCAAGAGTTCCAGACTTTCCCCCAAGACTTGCCTGGAGGACCAGACCAACCCAATAATATCCCATTTCTTTACCCTGGAAACTTGTAACAGTCAAGACCGAGGTGACACAATCAGAAAGTAGAAGCAACAGAGCAACCAAGATGCACACCTCATCCTTCCTCACGATGGCTCTCGCGGCCGCAACGTCCGTCCTCGCCGCGCCGACACCGCCTACTCTGACTCTCCTGTACAGCACCAACCTTGTCATCCCGCCCGCAGCAGCCAACATTGGGAAGGGGCCCTTCGGCTCGAGGGCCTCGATGCAGATCACTGGGGGCAGCTTCTCTGGGGAGAAGCTGAAGGGTTCGTACTTCATACATTATTACATCCGCACCACCATCTGCCGTCTGTTCAGTGGAACTTCTCTGGTTGTTAATCCCTTGTGCCTCGGCGATCTTCTTTCCAGGCAAGGTCCTCTCTGGCTACGACTGGGGCCTGACGGATGCCGAGGGCACGTTCAGCCCGGACGCTGTCTACTTCCTCCAGACGGACGACGGGGCGAACATCATGGTCACGGAGAAGGGCCACGCGCCGTATGTGCAGGTTCTATTCGAGACGGGGAGCCAGAAGTACAGCTGGATCAACAAGGTTGTGGGAATCGCAACGGGTGGGCCCAACGAAGCCGGCGACATTGCCCTTGATGTCTGGCAGGTGGTTTGAATAGGCGAGGTTTAGGGGCGCTCGGGTATGTTCAGACTTGTTAGGGGGGTAGGGGGGTGGGGGGGTATAGGAGGGTAGATAGATAGATCCAATGCTGAATGCGCTGGAGTAGATCAATGGGGATGTTATATATGTGACGGTATAAATAAGTGGGAAAGGAAGATCCAAACGAGCAATAGCAGACAAGGACGCCCCATATAACCTTGATTACCAACCAGAAGAACCGAACAGACTCGTAAATGTCCATGCAAAATGCGATATGATCATGTAGGTATTTGTGTCCCAAACCACGCCCCGAATGCCAGAGAGGAAAACAAGAAGAAAGGGGGGAAATGTGGACGGAAAAGACAAAAAAGAGTGAGGGAAAAAAACCAAAGGGCAAAAATATATTCACCACACCATCCCGTAGCTCTTCTCCCCAGCGGCGTGATCCCCATGCTTCCGACGGTGCCTAACCGTCTTGGCCCAGATCAGGTCTTTGACGCCCATGACGAGGACGCCGAGCAGGGCGCCGCCAACGACGAGGGCGATGAGCACCATGACGACGACGGGGAAGTAGAGCGATACGGAGATGAAGGGCCGCCAGCCGTCCGGGACGGCGTCCGGGCCGACCTCGTGCGCGGCTAGCGCGACCTGCAGGGCGTTGAGGATGACGGACAGCACGGCGAAGGCGGTCAGGAGCGGGGCCAGGATGTGGCCCAGGTAGGACCCCCACTGCGGGTGGATGTGGAAGTAGGCCAGCTTCCCCCTGAAGAGCATGGTCGTCTTGTTGACGCGCGTCAGCCGCAGCTCCCCGTAGCGGAAGCGCCGGCTGACCGCGTCGTCGCCCACCTCGCGCGCGAAGGGGGCCACGAGGGCGCAGAACTCGGCGTACGTCGGGTGGGCGCCGCCCTCGGCCGCGCCGTCAGGCCCCGGCTTCCGCGGGATGAGCCTGAGCTCGACAGCCAGGCTGTAGTCGAGCTCGTACTGTACCAGGTAGTGATAGGAGCGCATGAAGCCGACGCTGGCCCGGTAGACGGCCTCGTCGGCGAGGCGGATGTACGTCCAGAAGGCCTGGCTGTACATGTAGGCCGGGATGGGCTTGATGAAGATTCGCTCGTAGTACCAGAGCAGGTGCAGGCCCGGCTGCTCGTTCACCATCACCTCGCGGCCGTGGGCCTGCTGGTGGTGGATTGGCATTATGTGCATGTGCGACGGGGTCTGCACGAAGATGTACTTCATGAAGGGAAGGAGCTCGTCGAGGTGGGTTGTCAGGTGGCACTTGCGTAGGTATTCCAGGACCTCGTTGTCTGCCGGGGTTGCGTTGTTCACCCTGCCGCTTGGGGAGGAGGAGCTGGGTTCCAGCCGTATCCGCGGCTGGCCGGGGAGGTATCGTTTGGCTGGGTCCCTTGCGCGGAGGACGGGCCTGGAGAGCACGGAGGCTGAGGCTGCAGCGGCCCTGACCTGCGGCTCCTTCTCGGGCTCGGTGTTGTTGTCGTTGTTGCTGCTGCTGCTAGGCTGCTGCGCCGCGATCGGGACCGTGAGGACCTCGAGCTCTTGACTTAGCTCGTGGATCTGGATGGCTGTGGGGGACCCGCCTGGGGCCGTGTTTTGGGCCGCCTGGCCGGAGCCTGGGGTCCCCGTTGCTGTCGTTGAGGCCATCGATCCAGGGCCGGGCCGTAAGGGGGCCGTCGCCATTCCAGTGTGATCCCTCCTTTCAGCCAGTCATTTCCTCCTAAACAGGCTAGGATAGACTTGTCGCGCAATTATTGTGCGGACGAAGAATTTTGCAGTCCTCACGACAACTATGGGATCGGCAAAGCGATTGTGCTGCTATACGACGAAAGGAAGGAAAATAAAAGAAACACCCGCAATTCACGTCCGGTCTCGTCGGTGCATTCCCGTGTTGATGCCCGTGAGAGGCCTAGGTGGGTTTATATAATCAATTCACGACGCGATTTCGTGACCGCAACCGGTGGCTGTCTGATGACGGACGTCATCGGGTCCAAACCCCAAGGCTGCCAGGGTTAGCTTCAGCCCGCTGCTCCCCTTGTCTCACCATAGCGTCCAGCTGCCCACACGTGAGCCGGGCAGCTGATTGGGCAACTGCGCAGCGCCAGGCTTTGGGGGCAGTGCCCATGCAGGCCCCTTCAGCGTGCCCTGCCACTAACCGGTTCGCTGAAAGCCGCCTAGCCCCAAAGGGGCAAAATGCATGTGCCCGTGCCTAGTCCACCACAGCACAAGTTACGGATTGCCCACCACAATACAGGCCCAAGAGACGACGCGGGAAAGTAGGTAGGAGACGAAACTGCATGATACAGAACGCGGGGGGAATGTGTCTCAGGGTAATAGGCTTCGTAAAGTGGAATCCAGGATGTTAGGAAGGCTGTCACCGTAGTACTTGTCCATCTGAGTACACAAGCAGCAGGCCTGTGGGGACAGCAGGCAGTTAACTTCCGTTAGGCGTTAGCTCAAGCCCCAAGCACGTCTGGCGCACTCGGAGCGATGCCCCAGCTACGCCAGAAGAGAAGAAGGAAATCCCATTCCAAATTTGGAAGGCGAGAAGTAGTATATGCCAAACAAGAGAGCGCATCTCTATAAACACCAGAAAACCCCCGAACATACGATCGTCGTAGACCAACCAAGGGCTCTCCCACACCTTTTGCTTAAATCAGGAACTCCACCCCAGTATAGTAGTAGTACAGACATCCCACTAAACAGATTCATAAAAAAGAAGCTCTGAGGCATCCATCTACTCCCATCAACGAGAAGATCCAACCACTGTCTAGTATATATCCAACCACAACCGCCCATTAAAGCGGATCCACTTGATGGAGGTAGATGCGGCGACAGACCTCATCCCCCTAAATCCATGGCTCACCCACAGCAGCATGTTAGATTTTTCGACTTCAAACCCAACGCCCCCATCGGGACCACAGGTCTCGAAAGCTGCAAGTGGTACATCCTAGTACCCACCATGCCTCCTCGCCCTCCCCGTACCGATGTCAATCCTCTGCATCTCCTCCAAGAGGGCAAGATCCGCGCCCTGGCCCCGGCTACCATCACCACCACCACCGCTCACCCAATGCGGCTGCCCCCTTGCCGGCCCCGTCCCGTTCATGCCCGGCACGCCCGGCCCGCCACCGCCATGGTGATACGACGACGACCCGATCGGGATCTTGGCCGGTATCGGCGGCGCGCTGTAGTGTCCAGGCATGCCGCCGCCGCTGCCCCTCCGATCACCAGGACTCCCGCCATCACCACCACCGCTGCCGCCGCCGCCGCGGTACAGGACTAGCGGAGCATGGTTCTCGTTCCCGCTGTTGTTGTAGTCGAAGGTACTCGCCCGATGAAGCACCCTCGGCGGGGTGGTATAGTTGTCCTGACGATGGGGCTGCGGCAGGGGCGCGAGCGGGCTCGAACCCACGGCCCCGTCACCGCCGCCAGGCGACCCGGACCCGGCGCCGTTCGCGCCCGACATGACGGGCATCGCGCTCACCCTGTTCGCCTTCTTCTGCAGCCTGTTCCTCCCGGCGGCGATGGCGTTCATCGAGGACGGCGCCGGCGACGACGACGCCGCCGCCGCCGCCTCCCCATACTGCGTCAGCGCCGGCGCGCTCGCGTTGCCGCCACCGCTGCTATACGTCACGGGGCTGCTGCCCTGCGGCCGGGCGGCGGCGATGCGCAGCTGCCTCCGTCCCGACGCGCCGATGGGCAGCGAGCCGCCGCCGGGGGAGTGGCCCTGCTGCTGGGGGGGCGGGTTCTTGGGCTTCTTGGGCTCCGGCTCCGGCGCCCACGTCTCCATGGGAAGGTGGTCGCTGGGGTCGATCTCGCGGCCGTCATGACTAATGATCTTGCCGCTGGCCTCGTTGTAGTCGGGCCGGGTGGTGTGGTCCTTGGGGGCGACAACGGCGGCGACGGTGGGGTTCAATTCGTCGAACGAGTCCGGGCCGAAGGGCACGCTCGAGAGCCGCCGCTCCTCGGCCGCCGGCGGCGCCGGGCTAACAGACTTGCGGCGGATCGTGTGCTGCGGCTGAGGTCCCGGCCCTGGGCTCGGGGAAAGTCCCCGGGGCCTGGCCGCCGGCGACGGCGACGGTCCGTTAGAATAAGAACCGTGGCTGCGATCGAAAGATTGCTGTGGCGGGGTGCTGAACTGTTGAGGGGAGCCGTTATGGTAGTCCAGCAGCTGCCGTCCGCGCGTCGGTGTCGACACAACTCCGGAAGAGGTATACCGCCTTTCATTGCGCCTGTCCTCGTTGATGCGCGACGAAAGCTCAAGCGCTAGGCTATGGTCGACCCCAGGCACTAATGAAGGTGGCACGGGAGGAACAGCATAGTTGGGGCTCCGTTGGACATGAGTGTCTTCCAACTCCTTACGGTACTCAATTTGGCGATGAGTAGGCGTCGTGTAGGCTGGATATGAGTTGGGGCCTGGGCTCGTCTGGAACTGATCCCTCAGAGGGCCCATCTCCGGCTCAGGAATCGTATGGTGGTGGGAGTAGGAATACTGATCTCTGGAAGAATGTGGCTCCGGGCTCGTCTGGTAGTAATGGTCCATAGGAGAAACCGGCCCTGGACTCGTGTGGTACATATCCCGTGAAGAAACAGGATCCGGGCTTGTGGTGAAGACATCCCTCGATGGCCCGGGCGATACTGACTGGCTCAACCCGTTGGAATGATACTGAGGATGATTCTGCTGTGACCCAACCGCCGCCGGGCTGTTGTGGGCAGAACCATAGCTGTTTCGTCCGCCACCGAGGTTCAGCGGGGCTGGTACGTTGCCGGGCTCGAAGCCATGCCCGGGAGAGTCGTAATTGGGTTGCCCTACGCGAGAACCGCTCTTCCTAAACGAGTTCGTCATGAGAGGAGAGGGAGAATCCGGGTCATCCTCAACGGTGGGCTGCATCGACTTGTGGTGACGATCATAGGACGCTGAGTCGTACGAATGGTGGCGAGGAGGCGATGGCAAATGCAGCTCGTCGTCTTGGTACTGCGCGACACCCGCCGGAGGTGGCGCTGAGTCATACGGCCGGTAAGTCGGCCTTCCGGGGTAGACGCCCCCAGATGTAGATTGCCTGTGGGCTTCACTTCGCAGGACATCTTGTCTCATGGTGAGTGGCGTCCCCTTCACACCCGTATCAAAGCTGACAGCGGTTGCACTGCTCCCTCTGCTCCGGTGGGCAGGAGGGGGAGGCGGGCGGTCTTCACCCAAGGACATGTGCCGGTTGGTCTCCAGGGAAGACATGCCTCGGCCGTCGTAGTGCTGTTGTTGGTGATCATGGCCATCGTCAAACGAGGATCGAGGCTCGTGTGGATCGAAGGGAGGAGATGCGTTGGAGTGGGGGTTCGAGTACTGGGAGTGGTCATCTGGCCCAATGTCCGCTTCCTCTGGGTGCACGGGGTACTTGTCATGCCGTTCCAGTGCCCGATGCTGTTGCTGCTGGTGTTGGTGGTGATTGGGCGGTAAAGGAGCATCCGCCCTGTGCGTTGGAGTGTTCTGATGAGATCTCTGGTGCGGTTGTCTTGCCGATGGGGATGGAGTGTTGTATTCGACAGCCTGGAGGGGTGAATGCTTCGGTAGGTACGAGGTGGGAGTATGTGGCTGTGGCCGTGGCGGGGTCTGGACGTGTTCCTGGGCCTGGGATGAGGAAGACAAGGGCCCGGAGGCAGGAGTGGGAGCAGCAACCGCAGGAGCAGGACCGTTCGGCGGTTCTGTTGGCAGAGGTCGGCGCTTGGGGACACTTCCTGCTTGCTGGCCGGCCGTGGCAGACAAATCTGCCTCGGAGGCTACCGCTCGGGCCCTGGCCGCCGCCTTCTCGGGCTTTGGCCGGCTGTCGTAGTAGGTGATCTCCAGCCTTATCTCGCCAGCGTACTTGCTGCGGAAGTTCAGGTTGTACCAGCCGTCGCTCTGGCCGCCGCCGGAAACGACAATGTCGCGCAAGTCGATCCACGTCTCGCCAATCAATTCTGTCTTCTTGTCGTCATTGAAGACCGACACTTTCAGTTGGTAGTAGTCGGGGCAGTCGTGAACGGTAAACCTTAGTTCTTGGTCCCTGCAGGTGCGCAAATCGCAAAATAAAAGTTAGGACGAGCCACCTGTGACTTGCATGAGGCGCTGAAGCGACGGACTGGGAAATAAAGGAAATGGGCAAAACGACAAGCAGGGGGGGAAGTCCTACCACTTCGGGGTCTGGCCTCCACGAACATCTGTCGTCGTCTTTTTCGCCTCCTTCCCTAGCCTCGCTGCACAATAAGGGTCCTGCTTCCTCATCGCCTTCCTGTTCGGCAGGTTCTTGGCCTTGTCAACTACCATGACCAGCGTGCCAATTTCTGGTCCGTCAATGCTCATGTCGGAGAAGATGCCGGCAGTGTGCATGCTGTTAAGAGGGTGCTGCTTGGTAGCCATCTTGTCGTTGTCGCCTTGAAGGCGAGCAGGCAGACAGAGTCGACGGGTTTAGCGTGCGAGCCCTGCCGTTCCGTGGTGTGTCGTCGTCTTTGGCGAACGACCTAGTGTTGTTTACATCCGCAGCTCGCTTTGTTGACGAGGATCGCATTTGGCCTGGCACGCAGCAATGCCTTGACACGATACCGTTGGCTCCACAGCAGATGAGAAAACGAATGTTGAAATCACTGGAAGAATAGCATTGTCTACCAGAAAGTGTAAAGGAATGAGAAGATCTATCTACCCTACTACGCGTAAATGAATGCTGGGAGAAACAAATCGGAGATGCCAATGGCAACAAGCGCCCAGTTGAACACTGTTTTGACGGTTCTCCCACTATCGATAGGTGGGCTGGGTGAGAGGCTAACGAGCGTTGTGGTTGGCCCGTTGAATTAGCCTTCCTGGTGTTTCTGCGTAATGAGCGTGGCTGGAGCGGAAAGCTACTAGGGCGGGTCCTAGGTGTGGCAGTCTCCACTAGGAAACAAGGTGGTTGGCAGCCGAGGGCATGGTTCAGCGGGCACGCAGGTGGTTGATTGCGCTGCGGCAGGGATTTTCAGTGGGGAAGGAACCGCTGACGCAGCTCCTCGGTCGGCTCTTCGTCCTCACCTCTCAGTCGCCAGACCACATCAAACAAGAATCCAACTCAGATCCCGGTTCCAGGCACCTGCATTTCCATTCTTTTCTTCTCTCTCTCAAATCATATTTCTCCTAACCGTACATACATGAAACGATCCAGCGGTCCAGTTGTTTAAGACCTGCAGGTTGGCATGGCAATTTCCGTGGTTGGACCACTCCGATTAGCTTCAAACCCCCAATACAAAAGTCCATTCAATACTCGGCTCAAAGTTTGTGCTCCCCAGCCATCCGCCACTCGGGCTTGGGTTGGAGTATTATGCCATCTTGGGTATCGGGGGATTTTTTTTCAGGCTTCCAAGCCTCATCCACTGCCCCCACAGTTTTGTTTCCGCCTCAACCTAGTGTACGGAGGACCCTACCAAAAGTGACTGCTCACCGCTTTCGATTTAGATCGGCAGATTACAGTACAAGTCCTCTTCCCACTGCTTTCGATACCGCTATTCTTCAGTGGTTCTCTAGGGCTCATTAGGTGCCGAGGTCCCCTAGCCTGTTTGACCGATTAGCGAGAGGGTAGCGTACGAGTAATACTATGACACTGTATACATGATACTTCACCATGTTAGGCGGTGAGCAATCACTTTTGGTAGGGACATCCATCCGTAGTGGGTGTTTGAACCCTCGAGTTGGCTGACTGGCACTCGATTCCTAGAGCCAGCCAGCCAGCCAACTCAAACCTCGCCAGTGGAGGTCTTCCTAGAATGCCAGAAACAAATAGTTGGCCAACAATTGAAGCCATGGACCTCTAGTGTTCGATATAAGTCGCACGGTGAATGAGCTAGCCCAAGTTGATTCCCCACGGATCTCCTGATTAATAAGTCCTTCGCTAGATATGGCCGCAAGGACCAGACCGAGATACCATAAATCTCGCCCTCCAGCCGGGGCACCATTAGTCCACTTAACCTGGTCTTCCGAGGCCAATTCTTAATACGTAGGATATCTTGGAGCTCGCATGAAGGCGCTCTTGGCCAGATGGTTAGCAAATCGATATTGAAACCCCCAACCAGATGCAATCGTACAAAGAAAGAAGTTCGAGACAAAACCCGAACCTGGCGGTCTGGATGAGCGTCCATCCACCAGCACATCCCAAGAACGTAGCTGTTCCAAGCCGCAGCCGTATATAGAGCTCAAGCGACTCTGCCGCAAAAAGAGTTATTATATCGGATAGCTTGGTGTCATCCCCGAGATCAAGGTCTGCTAGTCCTTCAACACAGTGCCGCATCATCGGAGGCAGAAATACGCTTAGGTGCACGATACTCGATGAGACCCTTGGATGGCAGCGTTGCCTAACAGGGCACGGCTTTCATGTTAAGTCGGGGAAGACATCGGCAGCCGAGTTCACTCCACTACTGTGAGAGATATCATCGAGAGATACTCAGAGATAGCAATGGAGACTGCCACCGGAGGGGCCATGGCTGGAAGATAAGGACATCCAGTCATGCCAACAGAGGCAGCCCGGTAGAACTCATCAGGCAACTCGTGCCCCCCGCGATTATGGATCGAAAAGTGGACGTGAAAAAGGAAAGTCATGCATTACAGCCCCAGATAATATGGCAAACGGAGATGCCTTCGGCCTGTATCAAACAAGTGCTGAAAAGTTCGGAAAGGGAAAGACTGCGACATCGGTGAGGGTCCCTGCATAGCAGTATCTGACATCAGATCATAAGTATTCTGCGGCGTAGGGAAGAGGATTGGCGAAACAGTTGATTAATCCAAGAGTGTCGGGAGCAGAGAAGGTCTCTAGAGAAGATACTCAAAGTAGCATCCCAGGCGCGTCAGTAAGAAGTGAGGCGTCATGTCATCACCTCCAACATGAACTGCCGTGCGATCCGCACCCCACCTCAGATCAGCGCCCCATAAAAGAAAGCGCAGCAGCCTATCAATGCGAACAAGCCACGAGTGTGGCTGTGCATTGGCAACCTCACAATCCCGAACATCCACCCCTGAGAAAGTGTACAAACTTCCACTTCACCCACTCGCCCTTCACTCCTCCATTGAAACAGTTCGAGATAAGCTGCGACAAGCATTGTGCTCAGGCAGCCTGAGGCCGAAGCTAAAAAGGAAAGGTCGAATCCCCCTCCAGTCGGAAGCTGCAGCCGCCTCGCCGCCGTTTTCGTCGTTCACTGTCCACTCAACGGCAAGGGTAGCATCGCGAAATAGATACCGCCGAGTTCCCAGCCAGCCTCGCCCCCTTCCCCCTCCCGAAAATAACAACAGCAACAGCAGCAGCAGCAGCAGCAGCAGCAGCCAGCCAGCCAGCCATCCAGCAAACCACAACAATGTCCGCCATGGTAGAATCCCCCCCTCCCCAGCAGCCCGGCGCCCTCAATTACGTCGCCGGCTTCCTGATGGTCGGCCTGGCATGGGGCCTGACCACGCCCTTCATCCGGCGCGCCGCCCGGACCCACCAGCCGGCCCCGCACCCACTCCTCGAGTCCGAGGCTGTCCGCTCCAGCTGGCTCCGGTCCCGGGTTTACGGCGCCTTCTTCGCCGTCGTCGATCTGCTTCGGAACCCGCGCTATGCCGTGCCATTGTTGCTGAACTTGACGGGCAGCGTGTGGTTCTTTTTGTTGATCGGGAAGGCAGGTTAGTGTTTTGTCTCCTTCTCTTCCCCTTCTTTCCATTTTTTTCTTTATTCTTTTATTTCTTTTTGCCCCATGCCTCCATGCTACGCTGTATTGGTGCTGATGCATTTGACCGCTCGTTGCGTCTCAGAGCTGAGCTTGACCGTCCCGATCGTGAACACACTGGCGTTCCTGTTCACTGTCATTGGAGAATGGTGGCTAGAGAAGAAGGTGATAAGCAGAGGTGAGTCTATCCCATCTGTAACAAATCCTTAGGAACACCCACATCGTCTAATAAGGCTTACCTTACTACCGTAGATACGATGCTGGGCATGATTTTATCACTATGTGGCATTGCCCTGTGCGTTTACAGCAAGTCTAGCTGAGGAGAGGTTGAGCATTTTAGCTCCCCTTGCTCAAGTTGCTGGTTTTGTGTACAGCTGGGAGTTACAGCTACGAGGCCCCGCCGAGGAATGAAGCAGCCAATGGCCCAGGACAGAGTGTAAGAGTGAGCCAGCAGATACCGGCGCTCATTAAAAGATTTCACCTGGACATGGTTTGGATGTCAGCTGGGCTGTTGCTTGTTGATATTGTCTCTCTTCTTGTGTATCTAAAATTTCATAGTGCAAATGTAGGTAGGTAGGCAGGGCTAAGAATACCGATATCCTTCCGCCTAGAAAAAAAGGGGAGAAACAGAAATAAGTATGGAATGGTTTGGCAGCGAAAGCAGCAGAAGTTAAGAGTGACAGGGAAGTCAACAGCACGGATCCAGCCGCGAGCCAAGGAGGTGAACTATGTACATTGGAAGAGAAGCAAATATGTACGAGAAGCGAAGAATACTGGAAGACCGATACCCCCAGCAGGTATGGTAGCAGCCGTGGAAGCCCATCCAGGGAGATAGAGAAAAAGAAGGAACCATAATTCGATAAAGATTAAGAGGTTGGGTCAAGAAAGTCAGCCGTGTGCTCGCGTGAAACCGCCGATCGACCATCTGGTCCAAACAATAAAAAGAAGTCCTGTTTCTAGGGGGACTGTGGCGGTGTGTCCAGAGTGAACACAGGGTCGCCTATTGTTCTGTCTGTGTGGCCGTAAAGGGCAAGGGCCACGGGTGCCCGTTTCGTTTCGTCGCGCAATGTTGATCAATGAAAATGGGGACCCGGTATGGTTGTCGGTCTGGCTAGACTCAAGTGCGGAGGCGCGAGCGAATCCAACGTTGCACGGCCCGGAGGCTCGGATCCTCGGCGATCCAGCGACCCAGTTGCAGGTCCGATGCCTGAAGCTGGTTGTAGATGGCTTCATCGGTGAAGCTTTCTAACTCCTGTAAGGTTGGGGCGCATCCCATGGATCAGCCTTCTAGATTCCATCATGGGGAAGGTCAAGGGAAGCCTCAAAATGGCGGGGGATGCCTGGAGATTGGGCTAGGGAGAAGGGTGCTCACCCGTCGCAGCTGTTGATCGCAGGCCCGGAGCTGCGAGGCATGCCCGGAGTGCGGTCGCTCTCCCTGAAGGATTTGATCGCGGACCGCGATCCAACGTTGGGCGGCCGCCTGGCGGAGATAAATCTTCTGGCCCTCGTGTCTGCGTGAGAAGGCATCGAGTTGGACCCTTTTGGTACGTAGGCGAGTCATTTCAGCTTCCATCCTGACGGCGTCTCATCGATGTTTCTGATGGATGTCAGGGGTAGTGTGCTCTGATGTCTTGGACTGACTGTTGCAACTCTGCCTTCGCTTGCTCCTGAGGCCCACCACGGACCTGCGGGACGGACGTGTCTGCACCGCAGTTGAGGATATGTTGGCCATCGATGGCGCACTGGCGCAGCGCAGACCATCCCTCAGTGTAGTAGTCGTCCATGTCTTCGGGCGTGTCGGGCACAGCGGCGATGTAGTACTGGAGTGTTCGAAAGTCGTGGAGGATCTCGGCGACTCGCGCCTCGCGGAACTGGTTCACTGTGACAGAAGAACGGGGGAAAAGTAGAGTGTTGTCAGCAATCCAATATACTTGCTGGATTTTGATGACAATAGTCTTGAGGAAGAGATAGCGCCCTGCGGAGTGATGTCCAACGAAGTGACCCCTTAACACTAGGCGAGCTGCCACCTCAGAACGAATGCTTTAGGGGATGATCAAAGTCTGCATAAAAGCTACTTACATCCATCCATTTCTAGCGACTTATCGTAGGATAGTTTGAAGGGGGAGAGAGAGACAGAGAAAGAGAGAAATTTTCTTGTCAAATTTTAATCACGGATGCGAAGCGCGAGTGAATGCGGTAGGTAGGAAACAATGATGTCGTCTGGCGAAGTTAGGGAAGACAGAAAAGAAATGCAGGACTGGGAGGCAAGCCAATGAGAAAGCAAGGCTGAAAGGAGAGGCAAGCGTTCTCTTAGAAGGTGAATGGCTGATCATGTCTAACGGGCACTATCAACAGGGTGGCTCGCGGCTCTCTTATGTATAATTTCGGACCTGGTGTCAACACCAGCCCATTAGAGATGTTATGAGAGCGAGGCAAAGAAAGCTTTCTCGGTTAGAGAGGACTTTTGGAGAGGAAGAGGAAGATAGACCAACGGGCAGAAGAGATGTTGGTCCCGATGGAGGATGACTAGACCAGGCAGGTAGACAAACGGCCGGAAGAACTCTGTCACTAAGGCTCGGGAGGCTTAGGGCTAGGAAGCTTGGAGCACCGTAGGTACCAGGGGAGACTACGGACCTGTCCCCAGAGAACCATTTCCCAGTGCATGGTTGGATGTGATGTGCGATCTCATGGAGGCTTGTGGCTTGAAAGGGAACGGCAAGGGGACTAAAGACCCGAACGGTCAGAAGCGGGACTACATCATCAGCTGTCACTAAGGCACGCACGCTGATGTCGGAATCATCAAATCGGAAAATAATGTAGGGGTCTTGGTCGATGTGGTCCATGCCAGCTCAAAGCTAGGCCAAACCCTACCAAGCTGTAAATGGGGGTGGGACAGGACGGGGGAGTGTCCAAGGCACTAGGCCAGAATGCCATATCTCGTCTTGCAGCGACCAGCCAAAGAGAGCGCCGAGACAGGCATCTCACCGTGACTCGGCCTTGCCCCCCCTGAGCTAAGCTGCAAGAGACCGACGATTTACATGCATGCTCCTGCAGCCAGACGCAGGCACAGCAATCTTGAGATGAACATATCGACCAAATGGAGGGGGTCCATCTGGTTCCCACAGATGTCCGAAGGCCAGGGAGGGCGAGGGCGTGAGTGGATGAGGATCGAGAAGATCCAAGACATCCATCGTGCGTGGTTCTCCCAGTTGGGAATTTCTGTGGCGCCCTGCAGCTCTGGGCGGTGTACACTATGAGGAGAGAAATCATGAGGGCGACGGGAGGTTTCGTGACGCTGTTGATGAAATCCGGCGGCAGCCAATGCCTCCTCCCACACTCTCTTTGTGGCCTCGCTTGGCACCCAGCCCGGCGAGTGGTCATGGTGGGAAGGGAAAAGATGGCGCAAGATTCTGGATGTGTATGTCAGGCATGTACTAGTAGGTCGATTCTCAGTTGATTGAAGGCCGGGGGAGTACCCGAAGCAAAACGGCAATTTTAGCGACCTTCAGCGACGCCACAATGGGGGCGGGCAGCCAATCCAGCACCAGAGCGTACCTCCCGGCTGGAACTGCCCTGCCATTGTGCCCCATGATCCCTGCTGCTTTCGCTGCCCTCTATGGAGAGAGCTGGACTGGCTCGGCCAATGATACCTCAGGCAAGGCCAGGCCAGAATTTTTTCATGCTTCCACTCCAGCTGAAAGAACGATATTTTAAACACTCACCCGCATTAGGGCGCAAGGACCCATAATTATAAGTTAATTCATGAAATCCAAAATCCAATTGCTGATTCTTCCGTATACTTTCTCCCCTGTCTATTTCTCCCTCTTTGCTTATTTGGTCTTTTTCTTTGCCCACATGGCCAAATGGGTATTTGGCCGGCAGTGGGGGAGTGTGGGCTTGTTCTTTGATGCTCTCTGAGTCCTGTATCATGTAGTATGGTTCTCACCAAAACTGCGGGATAGAAAAGTAGCGGCCATCTTACTCCTTAGTCGCTGAGCGGCGGGGGTGTCGGAATTAACTGGGTAAGGTAGGAAGTAGTACAGTCGAGAAAGGGCCGGACAAGTCTGCCTGGTGAGAAATCAAAAGATAAAGTGTCCTCACGTCAATGTTTGGCTACGACGCTGAAGTCGACACAGAAGGAATGGTCAGAAACGCTGTCATCCACGGCTCCAGCTCTGCGCAGGCCATGCCGGGATGGGACCCAGGTGGCTTGATACCCTTGCCGCTTCCCGAATCCAGACTGTTGGGAACCCAACTGCATCATGGTGCATGCCGCCCACATCATCTACCACTACTAGGAAGGCCCAGGACTCCGATGGCACTGTTGCAGTGGGGGAGGTTGCGTCGGTTCAAGATGATAAGATGATTCGGGCGAGACATCAGAGGGAGACCAGGCGAGGAGTTCAAGAGTCAGATGAAGCTACGATTCAGCGGCAGAGAAGAAAAATGGCCGAACATAGCCGCCCTGCCCAACCAGCGCAAAGCCCAACCCACCACACTCTCATCTTCATCTTGGCAACCGCAGGCCTCACAGATCTTGCGTGAACAACTTTGAGCCCATCCGGAGATGCTGAAGATGCTGAAGATGCTGACCGCAAAGCGCAGCTGCGTGTTCTCTCAGTGGCCGCCCTATGGCATTGAACCCACCAACCCTACTCTCGAAAAGGATGCGCCACGATAATGTTCACACCCTCACCAACACCTCCACTCAAAGTATCGTCTGCGAGTCGCGTAGATGACTGGATGACGTTGTCCTTCACCTTCGCCGGAAGTCCTAAGATCCGAGCTAATACAGCCGCTGTTCTCGGTGTCACGAATAACACCTTGCATTGAAGAACCCACAGCCCCCTCCTGTTTGTTGCCTCTAGGCTCCGAGCCTCAAACATCAAGATGGCTTAATCGCGACGTCCCAATCCGGAAGTCAGCTCAAGCCACGTAGGGCTGAAATGGTTGCGTGCCATTATCTGCTCCTATTCCGGGTCGTGAGAGGCCTCAACGATGCAGGACACCAGCAACATATCCGTGGCGATTGATTTCTATTCCGTCGTGATGGCTAATAACACACAGGGAGTCTGGCCAGGACAACTGAGATATGGTCCTCACCCCGCCCTCTGGCACGTTGGCAACATCCGCAATCCAATCATACATGCCCATCATCCCTTCCTCTGGCCCGCCCCTCCCTTTGAAAGAGCGTCCGAACGAAGCAACGTCCACGAGTTGGATGCGCGACGATGGCGGCTCGGGCACACCGACCACATCGCAGCTCCCATCTCGACGGCAGTGACAGTCCAAAAGCGGCAACGCTCTACCCTTGCGTCCCCACATCAGTCCTTCTCAGCAATAGCCTGTAACCGCTCGTCGATCTCCTCCTCAGTCAGCTTCCTGAATTCAGGCACCGTGCCATCCTTGCCGTCCGTCCTCGGCCCCCCACAGATCCCAATCTCGATCTCGCCCTTTTTGAAGTCCATGCTGAGCACGGTGCTGAGCGTGGTAATGGCCAGCTCCACAACCTCTTCCCAGTTGCCATCGGCGTAATCCTTGTTCTTGAGCTTCTTCTCGAGATGGTTCAGCGCCTCCTGCTGCTTAGGGCCCGCCGCAGTTCCCTTGTAGCCAATGGTGTATCCGGCCGGATCGCACTTGAAAAGTTGCGGTCCGAATTCCTCATCGACGGATATCAATGTCGTGGCGATGCCGTACGGCCGCATATAAGCCTAAAGACAGCCGTCAGCAAAACTACCCTCTTCCTCCGACAAAAAGAGCCTGCCTCTAGTCCTTCACGAAAGAGAACCCCAATGCAGACTGATAACGCACCCTCTGTGTGTAGACCTGGCTGATGTTGGCCAGCCTCTTGGCCAGCGCATCACAGGGCATCTCATAGCCATACAGGTACTTGAAATGGGCGGCCTCGCCCTGGGCCCTCTGGGCAAATGCCCTGGCATCGGCGATGGATCCAGTCATGACACAACCAACCCTCGGCGAGATCTGGAAGATGTGGGATACGGAGGCCGGGTCGATGAGCTTGTCCTATCCGGAGGTCAGCTCTGATATCTCTATGGTTGCAGCAGCACATAGGAGGGGGAAAGGGAGAAGAGGAGGCGCCGAATATAGGCCGAATTAACTTACGGGGACCTTCTTTTGGGACAGGACGACAGCACAATCCTTGCCGCGCACGCCTACCGCCATAATATTGGCAGCGGTGATAGCCTTGAAGGCATATTCTGGGCGATTTCAGGCGTCAGCAATCGTGTCGCATCCTCGAGGCCACCAAAGGCCTGGCATCGAGCGATGTGGCCTTCGATATGGGCCAGTGGTAGCCATTGAGGCGTTCTAAAGCACACATACCAACTTGATACAGCCGTCCTCGGTCGGAAAAGATGGTGATATGTCTGTCGTAGCCCGCGCTGCCTGCGTAATCCCCATTCAATAGTTAGCAAATTGCCTCCACTGCAAGAGGGCAAAAATCGATGGAGGAGCTTGGCGGAGAGCAAGCATGCAGTGGCATCACGAACCAGACATCTTGACGGTGGAACTCGGCGAAATATGTCGGAGGGAATACGGTCACAAAATATTCAGATCCGTACAGTAAAAGTCGTTAGTTTCCGATGCGGCGTTGTGTGTTGAGTGTTGCTGGAAGGCAGGCTTGATGGGGCAGACAGACCCAAGCTTCGTTGTTGGTTAGCTGGGGCTCCTGCTGGACGCGTTGTTGGAGCTTGCCTGGAGAAGGCTGGCCGAGCTGAACCACGCCTGAGTATTCAGGCTCCGAGAACCATTTGTGGATCTTCTCTACCTAGCGCGGTGATGCTAGGTGGTCCGTGCCGCCTAACATCGAGTTGCCTGAGGGCTGAGGCAGCATCCTAGGCACGGCAGACAGGAAAGGTAATGATAACATCTCATATCCCTGCAGGGGCCCGCGCTAGATAAGAGAAAAATGCAGGCCAAAAGCACAAAAAAATGAAGTGAGGCAATCGTCAGGGAAACATTCCTGACCAGCGAAAGCAAGCAACCCAGACCATAAACGTCCATTTATTAAGGGACTTCCTAGGAGGTGCATGAAGGGAACCAGAGACAGCGCCCAATCAAACGTCGCCCATGCTTGCAACAGAAGCCTGACCATTCTCAATCAGCAGCTTTGCTGTAGCTTTTCCCAAAGTAGAGGCAATAATCGGGCAGGTTTGAGGTGGGACCGAAGCATTTTGCCAGCTGCTGGTGTCTTGGGCCTTTGTATCTGTCTCTTTTTCCCGGATCCTCCCTTTGGCCCAACGGCTTCGGAGCTCTCTGATTGTCACCCCTTTCCCCTCCCCTCCTCTGTACCATCCCTCCTCCTGTCCCTTCTCCTTTCCCCTCCCTCCTCCCTCGGGTCCTCCCTTGATTTTCCGTCGTCATGTCGGCGGCCACACAGAGCTCGCCAGCACAGCGACTACCGGCATGGAAGCGATTGGGCCTGAAGCTCAAAGGGCCCGCGTCTACCGATAGCCCTTCTGCTGCTAGTGCTCCCACTCGTCCACCTGCCTCCCATGCTATCTCCGCCGACCACGCTACCGACGGCGTCAGCTCTCCCGGCAATTGGACCAAGAAGAGGAAACAATACCCTTTCGGCCACAGCAACAACAGCACGGACGACGGCCACTACAAGAGGGCCCGAATAGGCTTTTCTGGCGATCAGGAGACTCCGAACCGGCGAAAGTCCGTGACCTTTGCAGACGGCACCAAGGGCTCGGACCACGACCCCTCCGCCACCAAAACGCCTTCAAGGCCCCAGGCCGCCTCTACGACGGAGAGCTCGACGGACCCCAACAAGAAGTCCAGACCGAAGAAGGTCAAGGCCAAGAAGCCCGCAAAGAAGCCGGAGCAAAACTTCAAGCCGACGCACCTCCAACCGCAGCTGAGCCAGTACCTGCGCGACTGGCAAACCTCGCGCGGCACGTGGAAGTTCCGCAAGAACATCCAGACCCTGCTGATCAAGTACGCTTTCGAGCCGGAGCTGCTGCCCACGGCCGACATCAACATCTTCAACGCCTACGCAAAGGACTTGAAGGGTGCTTCCCGCACCTGGCTCCGGGACTCGGCCGCCGAAATACGCAAGAAGGACACGGAAGAAGGGGCCTCCGCCTTCCTCGAGGGCACGGCGGAGGAAAAGCAGATCAAACAGAGGGCATACGAAGATATTCTCACGAAAGCTATGGGGCGCAACACCACCGCCCCCGCCTCCGCCAGCAATGCCAACGGCAAGCGGCCGCGCTCCTACGACGAGGAGGACTACGTGATGGGCGGCACCGAAGCCACGGCTGGCCCACGCGCCGCCACGGACGTCACGCAGCGGCTAGTCAAGCGCATGCGGGCGGAGATGGTCCTGGAAGAGCTGTCAAGCATAGAGTCGTCAGACAGCTCCGCCTCGACGTCGGGCTCGACCGCCTCCAAGACGGAGGCCGGGTCGGAAGCCTCGACCAAGGTCTCGTCGCAGGAAGCGGCCACTGCCGCAGCAGCAGCAGCAGCAGCCGACGGCACCGGCGCCGGCGCCGAGAAGAAGCTGAAGCTGAACGACGGCTCGCAGCGGCGGGCTTCACGGTCTCGGAAGAGGCGGACGGTCAACGGGGATGACGACAGCAGCAGCAGCAGTGGGGAGAGCGGCGATGACGAGTCGGAAGGCGAGGAAGACGCCGGGGATGCGGACGACGGCGAGGAGGACGACGAGGACGCGGAAGAGTCGACCTCTAGCTCGGGCGGCAGCAGCGACTCGGAGAGCGACTCCTCGGAGGACGGGTCCGAGAGCGAGGGCGCGCTCCGGCGGCTCGGTGAGATACGAGAGGAGCTCGAGACGTCGTCGAGCAGCAGTAGCAGCTCCTCGTCCGAGTCGTCCGGATTCGGGGGCGAGTCTGAGTCGGATGACGATGTAGAACTCTAGTAAATTTCCTACGATATATTAGATGGTTGGCTGTCATCTTTGGACCACGAGCAGCCGCTGGACCCGGTTTGAGGTCAGAGGGACTGTGCGTAACGTACATCGGTCACATATTCAGTACTTTCTCCAACGTATAAAAATATGGTTACTTGTTCGGAGATGAGATGAAAACCCTTATCAAAACATTTACAAAAAAAACGGTAAGAATATTTCACAGCCAACACATCAAGCACTATTCTAGGTTTCTAGCCGGGTATTATGGCCGATATGTGGAAAACACCCCGACTCCACGGGAGCTTTACCTCCCCCTCGCCGTCGCGTTGGCGGCCCCGATGGCCCCCCCGGGGTGGTTCCTCCCGAAGGCGGCCGCCAACCTGGCCGCGCTACCGCCCTGGATCTCCCTGGCGGCCACGATGGCCAGCGCGTCACCGAGGGCCAGCGCGGCTGTTGTGCTCGACGTCGGCGCCGCCACCCCGAAGCACTCCACCTCGGAGACGGGGATCGGCGCCGGCAGCACCGTCACCTCGCCTCCGCCTCCGCCGCCGTCCTCCTCCCCGCGCAGCAGGAGGCGGCCCCTCCTGGCCCTCCTCAGCCCCTCGGCGATCGGGCAGTCACCCTCGGCCCAGGCAGCGGTGAGAACGACGACGGGCAGGCGCGCGTCCAGGTGCGGCACCAGCGCCATCAGCTCCGGCGTCCTCCCGGAGAAGCTCACCAGCATGACGGCGTCGCGCCGCACGTCCAGCAGGCCCAGGTCGCCGTGCAGCGCCTCGGTCGGGTGCAGGAAGGACGCCCGGACCGAGAGCGAGTTGAAGGTGGCGACCAGCTTGCGCGCGACGTGGCCGGACTTGCCGACCCCGCAGATCACGAGGTTGCAGCCTCCGCCGCCCCCTCGCCCCCCGGCGGCCGCGGTCGCAGCGGGTGGTGGTGGCGGCCTGTCCGAGGCCGAGACGGCGTCGTGCTCCGCGCGGCGAGGGGCCGGGCCGTAACCCCGCGTTATGACCGCCACCGCCCGGTCGAACGCGCCCCTCGCCCTAGGCTCGCGGCTGTACAGCCTGGCGAGGGACGCCAGGGCCTCGGCCTCGGTGCTGAGCACGTGGATCGCCCCCGCGAGCCGATCCTCCGTGAGGTCTGTGCCCCCTTGTCGCCGGGCTGCATCTAGCGGTTTCGGCGACGGAGAAGGCGGCGCTGTGACTGCGGGGCTCGCCAGCACCGGCGGGCCTAGCTGTGCCGAAGAGGGGCGGAGGGGCGGGGAAGCCGGGCCGAGAGAGAGCTCCTCGATCGGGGAGCAGAGGTCGCTGTCCCCTATGGTGCTGGGGGATGGTGGGGACGGGGGTGGCTCGGCGGGGAACTGGGCCTGGCCTATCAAATAGACCGCACTCGTCTGGACGGGGCCATGTCGGTGTTCCGCCATTCTCAAAGGGATTTCTTCCTGGGCCGTGGTGGTCTTCCGCCGTTGCTCCCAGCTCCGGGACTCTTGGTGTTGCGCGAAAAGATTGTAGGTAGGTGGATAGGTATAGGTAGGTGACCCTATATGCCGGTCCCGGTTCTGTCCCCAGCGGTGACTTGGAATGAAGAAGGATGAGAAGGAAAGGAAAAGAGAAAGTCTCTTCAGCGGCTTATCATCATGCTTGCCCTTTTATCGCCAAGCAAAGAGACAACGACTGAATGCAGTGTATCCACGTTGGTGGCTAGATAATCAAGTCGATGTACGTAGCATCCGGTATGAAACTAGCTCTTCCACGTGCCAATCCGGCGGGTTCTGCTACAGGAGGGAAACCAACCCCAATCGAAGAGAAGCAATCAGCCGTTAGGCGGTGGATTGGAGAAGAGCAAAAGAAAGCATTAGTAAAGGCAAAGAAACCGCACATCTAAACGAGGGATGGGCGGAGGATATAGAGAAAGGGGATGGTAGCATCCGATATTCATCCAAAGGCGTCAAGGGCCTTGGAAAAAAGATGGGCAAGCCGGAAAGTAGGAGGGCAAGCTGCATGAAACGGCAGGGTCTTGCGGGCGAGCTAAGTACCAAAACCTAGCTTCTCATCCTACCTCAACGACTTCCCACGAGCATCTCGGCAAGTCTATCTACGGATCCTACAGTAGTCGCTGGAGAGGGTTTTGATATTGACCCGTCCACCGAGCAGCGGATTTCCTCGGATCGCCGAGCTGGGGGGATGGGAGACACTGAGAGAACGGGTATCTGTAGACAGTCCCTTCCTTTGTGCCCGCAGCGGCCCAGGTACTCACCTACGTGCGCAGAGCCAAGAGAAAGCCGGATGGAGTGGAATCCCACTTCGTTTACCTCGCGGGTCTAGTTACAGCTCGAACCGCCGCTTACTTACTGCAAGTCAAAGCACGCTAAATTGCTCCCATCCCATCCCACTTCTGACTTAGGTAGCTCATGGTTCGCATCCGGAACCTCCCTCAATAGTCTCTGATTGGTGAGCGATCGATGACGGTATCGATTGCGTCTTATGTCGACGGGGTTCCCACCTTGGATCTTATCAAACCCTTGCCGACCAGGTACGTAGGTTTCCCAGGGGAATGAATCGTGCACACCCGAGAGACAACAGCGGCCTTGCCCTCCAAACTTCACAGGGTGCGCCGAATGAACCCCGCCACTCACCCATCCCTGACCCCCCTGTCGCCGTGTCCGGATCGACACGGACAAACGGCTAGTGCTACTTCTCATCTCCGGTGCATCGATGACCCAATTTCTACAAACCCCGCCGCCGAGCCACGTTCCGCAAAGTCGACCTTTGCCCGAGTCCTCCTTCTATGCCATTGACCAGTGCGATGGATCGAAACGCCATTTGGTAGACGCCGTCTATCCTCTGCGTTGCACATGGAATAGCTTAAGGTTTACTGCATACCGGTTAGCTGCCTACCCGGCGTCAAACCAGAGCTTTTATGCAGGTAGAGGCAGTACACGACCAGCCTCCCTCCCATTAGGCCAGGTTTGATAGGTGAACATTTCGCTCACTTCAAGGCAATTACAGCATTGCTGGAGTCCTTCCACCGTCCGCGGGCGGAAATGACGAACAAAAGCCGTTCCAGGTGAGCAAGCAAGCAACGTGCCACGGCCACACCTTTCTTTTGTCACACCGCACCGCAATTCCCCTTCACCATGTGCTCCCCCATCAAGTCAGTCCATGAGGGGGAGGTAAGCAGATGGCGGGGAGCGGAAGATGTCCCTTCAGTATAATAAATATACATTCTTTAGTAGTAGCAGGTTGTCCGCTAGTGCAGTTTAGATTTCACCCATTCCAATGCAAGTTGAGGCGAAGGAAGGTACAGAGTGAAGGTTGAAGGTTGAAGGGTGATTAGGAGAGGAAAGCAAGAAGAGAGATGCAGAGGAAAGCAGTAACTATACAGTATTATACTTTGATGTCCCAAAACGGCCTGTCTTCCTACAGTCAACCAACCTCCTTCTCCTCCCTGGCACACAGCACCAAGATCCATATGATCCTTCTGCTCTCCCAACCCATCACTCCGTTCTACCATCGGCGATCAATATGGAAACATAGACAGAGATATAGAAAATATGGTCATTATCATGGATATTTTGGGTGGCCGGGGGAGGGGGAAAAAATTGAAAAATAGGCGGGGAGCAAAGACAAAGAACATCCCCAAAAGTGAAGAAACGCCCGTCCCCTAACGTTGACTTTTGTGCCGATTTGCAACCCAGACCATCTTTCATGGCTCTCTCTCTCTCTCTCTCTCTCTTATTTCCTTCCTTGCTCCTCGGAGTTGCCCAGCGGCCGGGCAACTGCAGGAATGGCAAGGAAGAAGTGCCAACTTAGTTTGAACAATATATACCCGCCGATTCCGCCCCTTTCCATTTTATTGCCCAGTTTGATCCTGTGCTTCTCACATGGACCCCTTGTCTTCCATCGTTTTCTTTCCTCTTTTCTTCTTCCTTTGTGTTGACCATATTTCCCCCTGGCTCCTGCCATATGGGCCTTCCATGTATTTCCAATACATCCAAAATGCAGCCAGCGGCAAAAACAAGCAAGCAGCAGGAGGGTAAAGCAGCATCGCGCTGGGCAGAAAAAAAGATCGGGGGAAGGGGACTGGTGAGTGAGCAAAGGAAAAGGTCACGGCTTGACGAAGCCTTGTTGATATGTCCATCTTGTTTCTTGCGTTGTGGTTGTCAACATTGAAAAGTCTTATGTCGAAACCTCCCCCAAACTAGTGCCAATAAAGGTCAAACCTCCCGAGAATTGTGTCTTGGAGTCGATGATGACAAAGGTGGATATCAAAGGAGAGGGGGGGACGAGGTAAATTTGGAACTAGACAAAGAAGCGTACGTGTACGCGCGGGTAACGCCAGTCGCTGATGATTTTTGATGATGACGATGATGATGATGAGAGCAAAGGGAAGGGGAAAGATGAAAACTGATGATAAAGGACCAAAAGTGATGGCATGTGGTTTCCCCCTCTAGCCCCGACCAAACGAGGTTGGTCGCCGTTGCTTGCGCAGAGAGCACCAGTTTTAACTCCGAGAACCACCGGCCGCCACGTGGGAGCGGAGCGGGGACGGCCAAAAGAAGACAAAAGAAAAATATAACTTTGGCAGGTAGGGCGGTAGCTCTAGTACCTTCAGCCTCCGAGGGCGCCGCTTGTGTGAACACCTTTCACAGTCCAACCTCCGTGTATAAAATAAAAGGATCTGAGAGGGTGCAGGAACGGAAAGAGAATGATGGAGATATGGAAAACCAACCCACAGAGGCCCAAGAAAGGGATCCCCATAAGCAGTCCAGAAATCCTCCACCAGGGAAGGCCCCCTCAAGAAATTGACACCTCCCCCTTCTCCCCCTCGGGCACCCCAGGATCACCTGGCCGCCACGCAGCCGGCTTCTTGACAGGGTCGTTGGCCGAGTTGGGCTTCACCTTAGTCCTCCCCGAGATGGCGATCGTGCGGACGCGCTGGCTCATGGGTAGCGAGTACTTCAAAACGCCCTTAAGGATCAGGTCGAACTCGTCATCCAGGATGCGCTCCCACCGCTCGGACCCGCCGTCCGTGCCGTTGCCGGGCCGCTGCAGCCTCATCCCGCCCCTCGAGACCGAGGCGCCCTTGTTGAAGAAAGAGCCCTCGAAAGAGAAGGGCTGGTCCAGCTCCAGGATCGTGCCCAGCCGCATGTTGGGCGCCGTGTCGTCGAGGGGCGGGTCGTCGATCGGGTCGTCCAGGACGTGTACGGTCTGGCTGGTGGAGTAGAGTCGTGCAGCGGGGGAGGCAGGGGAGTCGGAGGGGCCAGCGGCACTCTCACGCCTCCTCCTCCTAGCGGTGAAGGACCCCCACAGCCTGTTCTTCTTCTTCTTCTCCCCCCCATCACCACCCTCGTTCGGCTTCCTCCACCACTCCGAGTCTGTCCCCGCGTGGGGCGATTTGGCAAAAACCTCCAGGTCGGACGAGTCGACCACGACAACCATGACGTTAGGGTTCTGCGCCTTGACCGTCATGTCGAACATCAGCTCCTGCTCGCTGGCGATCACATTGTCGATCTTGACCAGCTCCACGCTGGTCAGCGGCTGCGACGTCGCGAACATGAACCCGATCGCTCCGGAGACCACCAGGAGCAGCATGACCGTCAGCACCAGGCAGCTGGCCATCCGGTTCAGGAGCGACGGAGGGTGCCGGTAGATGATGCCCGCGGCGTGCCCTGCATGGTCCGCCGCCAGCGAGTGGTGGTATCGCGCGATGCCGCCGCCGATGCCACCGCCATTTCTCCTCGACCTCGAGGACCGCATCGAAGCGTCTAGCAGCGGGGTCCTGTCGTCCGCGCCAGTCGTTGTGTCGTCTAGGTCATATGCGCCAGAAGTGATCATGTGCGACCTCTTGCCGTTGCCCGTGCCCCGACCAGAGTTGCTGACACGCGGGCTGGGTGGGCCTGAAGACTGCCTCACGTTGCCGCTCCCAGACAGCCTACTGGACCGCCCGGGCCCAGTGAAGGGTGAGTCGTTGTCGAACAGGTACGTGTGCCCGTTGCCGCCGCCGCCGCCACCGCCAGCACCAGCACCAGCACCGCCGCCCCCGTTGCGACCCCACACGCCTATGTGGTGAGGCTGCTGGCGGCCGGTTCCGCCGCCGCGCGCGGAGCCCGGGTTGCCCCTCGTGGACCCTTCGTCATCGCCGAAACCGCTCTCGCTGCCCGGAGTCGGGAGGGCGTTGGAGAATTTCTTCTTCTTCAGCGCCACGCTCGACACGGGCTGGTGTCCCTCCATCACGCTGTGGATCGAGCGCATGTCGCTCCGGTTGATCTGGCTGGCCATCGAGGTCGCGCTCGGGGTGCGCGAGTGGAACCGCTGGTGCGGACGGTCGCGGTCTGGCGGGTTAGAATCATACACGAAAGTCTCCTCCGAGTCCGACGTGTCGGCCTCGTCCACCGCGTGCGCGATCTTGGCCTCGAAGTTGTCGGCCTTGGAGGAAGCTGCACGGGATCTGGTTAGTAGCTTGTTCACTTGGTAAAGGGAGAGGCTCTGGCTGCGGCCCTGGCTGGGGTGAGACAGCGCGACTGGGGCCATCGGCACCACAGGCGTCGAGGGCCGCCGCGGGCTCGTGGCATCATCAAACAGCGGTCCTTGACCGCTCGACCTTGTGGGAGAGATACAAGCGTCGGTCCGGTCGGCCCTGCCAGGGGCAGAGGCCGGCCTGATCGATTGATAATGCCGTTGCCGAGGCTGCAGAGCGGGGCAGTGAATCGTCAGGTTGAAAACCTCACCAGCGCCAGGCTGCACCATCTGCTGCTTCCTGCTGTTCTTCCTCTTGTCCTTCTTAGGACGTATCGTCTCCGAGCTTGGCTTTGTCCTCAGACTGCCATTAGAACCCTGTATCCCACTGGATGCTAGGGCGACCTGTGGGATTGACGTGACTGTTTCTGTCTCCACCGTCATCGACTTGACCGTGCCCTCGTTGGGCTTCCCTTTCCCTCCGCTCGCGCTGGGCTTGGCGGTGATGGTGGACGTACTCGACTGACGACTAGTCAATGGCGGCGGTGCCGAAGTCGCGGTAGGTCGCCGATCTGCCTTGACGCTGCCATTCTCGCTGCCACTCTCATTGGGGGCCAGGTTGGCGCGCTCCTTCATAGACCTCATGACAGGACCCTCGGCAACATCGGGTTGCGAGCTTGTGTCCGAGATAAGGCTGTCCTCGAGCTTTTCTAGCACAGCGTCTATCCCGTGAGGCGACGCCATGGGGCTCGCTTCCTCGACCGTTTCTAATGTTGACGCGCTCCCACCCCGAACGGGCGTTCGCATCCCTGGCTGCAGGTGGCTGTCGTCAGGCTCGGCATCCGACTGACTTTGCGACTGGCCCTGCTCGCCAGAAAGGACGGGTGGTGTCGACCGTTGAAGGCTGATTGAAGGTGGTTCAAGGTCGGGTTTCCTCGACGGCGCCAGATTAGGCTTGTTCAAGATGGGCGGAGGTGATCGTAACCTAGGCGAGACAGGCCACCGGGGCGTGTTGTTTGTGTCGCGCAACTGCTCCACGTTCGGCGATTTTTGAGGTGCGGGCTTTTGAGGGACCGGGGCTTTGACGTTGGTGTCTGAGGATATGGGAAGAAGCGTGGGAGTCGTGGCGGCGGATATGGTTTTCTGAGACGGCGCTGAGGTAGTCGGGGTTGCTTTCGGGGGTCGCGAAGGGCTAAGGTCTTGGTGGCTGTTCTTCCTTGACCTCGTGCCCGGGCCGATAGATGGGTTCCTCGCGGCCGCGATCGAGGCCCTCAGAGACCTACTCGGGGACGGCTCTCTGGAAGCGAGCGGCGAGTTCGACACGGACGAAGAGACTGATGACGCGGATGAGTGAGTCGGTGCTGCCACCGTGGTTCCGGACTGTCTGAAAGAAAGAGAATCCGCCCTCGATCGGCTAGAATTGCTCGATGACTGCCTGACATGGCTGGAATCCGGGGCGCCACCCCCGGAGCTGGATGACCGGTCCATGGTCGATGGTTGGCAGGGCGGTCGGAATGGGCTCTCGACTCAACCCTTCCAACCAACATGCCACAACTGCCTTAACTTGCTCGAAATGGACTTGGCTGTGGTAAGGGTTGAATCATGGTGGACGGGACCGCATGCACGACTTCGTTGGCCTTGGGTCTCGTGCCTTTCAGGTGTTTTAATACCCCAGGTAGGCTAGGTAGGCAACAAGCAGGTAGCCGGGTAAGGTAGGTAGGGGATATGTGTCAGGTCGGTAGGATGTCGATATTTAGCTTCTCTGGGTGGGCGCAGAGAGACGTATGGAATAGAATGCGAATTGGGGGAAGGATCCAGAGAGGAGAGTGCCAAACGTCAGACACCCACGCGAGCGAGAACCCGGAAAATCGGAATGGGGCGAGGCGTCCGCGACTCAAAGGCTGCTGGGAGTTGGGTGGTGGTCGTTGATACGTAGCGTAGGTAATGGTCTCAAAAAGATGCGCAGCCAGACGAGACAAGGTTGCGGGTGGTGTACAAAGGAATAAGTTAGGCAGGGCGGATGTAGGTAGGTACTCCCGCCGTAGTGACCAGTCAATGACACAATGGCCGATCAGCGTCGTTTAACAGTGGGATGGACGGGAGCGCGTCGCCCTGTTACTCCGTTATGGGCTAGTACAGGTAACTGGTGCACCGTCCAGACTCAGGCTCCAGACTCCAGACCGCAGACCACACAGAAAACCAGCCGCTGCTATACAGCAAGATCGACCTGAAAATGCAGACCGAAGACTGGGAAGGGAATCCCAAGGCGAGCTACTTTATTCGGCCTTTAGAAGTGGGTTGTGTGAAGAGGGAACTGCCTGGAGGCAGGAGGAGGGTTTCAAACGTGGTTGGGCTCAATAATGGTGAGTAATGATGTCGTAGCCCAAGAGGGTGTTCCATCAGGCTCAGGCTGCCGTGGATCCAAATGTGCACCGATTCTTTTCAGTGTGGTAGCCGTCGTCTAACAGGGCGATGTGGTGGTGTTGTCTTTGATGGTGTGCACACAGCAGGTATTTTGAGGTACGCTGCGGAACCAGGGATTCAAGTGTGCTGCAGACGCACGGGATTGTTGAGGGCATTTGGCGGCTTGCTGACAGGGGTTCTTGGGTTGGCTGTGGGCACTCCAAGCTCACTGTGACCCGTACATAAGCGGCGGGAAAGAAAGAAGCAACGCGACACCAGACTGAATGAGGCAATGCTGTGCTACGAACAGGTAAAGATGGCTCAACATCTCGCTCCAGTCCAATGTGGCAATAGATATCTAGAATATGTCGCGCAGTTATTCCTTGACTAGGAGAAGTCTTTGCCGCCATTTGTCCCTCTCGCGATTCAGCAATATGATGATGTGGCTTTGGATGGCCTGTTAGTTAGTTTTCTGCGTTGGGACGTATTTTTTCCCACTATACCTACCTACCTAGGGAGCGGCTGCCCCGGAATCCAACGGCAGCCTCGGTCATACCAATTCCTGGGCCGGACTGGGGGAACATTTTCTTGATGCTTTTGACGAGGCGGATTACTAGAATTACTAGCATCAGAGGGGAAAACGTCCACTTCTCGTGCAGGTATTTCCACACATCCCATCTCACACTCAACAATCAAAATACATGGGCTACAACTACTCCTCACTAATCCGTAAGTTGTC
Source organism: Pseudohalonectria lignicola (assembly GCA_003049395.1). Lineage (NCBI taxonomy): Eukaryota > Fungi > Ascomycota > Sordariomycetes > Magnaporthales > Ophioceraceae > Pseudohalonectria > Pseudohalonectria lignicola. The sequence continues at coordinate 61,841 of PYSP01000005.1, read as the reverse complement.
CTTGTGCTCACCAGAGACCCATCTTTAGCAACCATCAGGCATCAACCATCCGCAGTATTGTTGACTAAATCCGAGGGGAACACAGAGCCTAGACGGAATGGATGGATCATTACCGGGAGAAGTTGACCCATCAAAGAATACATGTGAGATACTTACGAAATACCTCTGCTTCTATCAGGATACCATGTAGATAATATCAAATCATGATATACTATTGCTCACAATGTGGTTGACTACATGTGACTTAACGGTTACCTCAGCTAGTCAATCTGCTACGTCCCGTCACAGTTTTTGCGGGACTGTCCCCTCTAATCCGTACCTGCTCTCACTCACCCCCTGTCTGACGTTTTCCTCTCCCTTCCATTTTTCTTCCAGGCGCAGAATATTCCCCACCTAGTCGACGGGAGGCCGGTACTCAGACTCAAATCTCCAGGGGCTGAATCTGTCAGTAGTGTACGTACCGGCTGGATTCCGCAGGGCATTTGGGGAACGTCAACGAGAAGAAATCAGCGCGCCTTGAGCCTCGGTGATTGCAAGATTAAAGTGTGGTGATTCATACCTTTTATGGACTTAGATATCATTCATCAAACAGCAGCACCAATTTCCAAGAGACTCCAAGAGGCTCTAAGCAAGGAACATCTTCTCCCTTTTTTTCTCTTTCTTTTTCCCCCTTCTCATGTCGTCCCCACCAGTCACTGGGCCGTTCCATCAGCCCGGGCCGGCACCATGTCAGCCTCTCAGGGGCGGTCAAGCAACCGAAGGCGCAGTAGTAGGAGAGGCACGATTCGTGAAACCCCTGATCCAAGTAGGAAGCCTCTCAGCACTTCCATTTGCGACTTTCTGTTTCCTCTCGGCGTTGGGTTGCGGTGAATCCATGCGGGTTAACAAGCGGGAATACCTCGTTTCCACTGCCTTCCGAGGCTTCCATATACCGTACTATCACGGTATCACCGGTCCGTTTTCTTCCAATACCTACGGAAGTCCAGCCGCCAGTCACGGGCGGATCAAAGAAGTCCCCCAAGCCGAGTCGGAGTCGCACAATTACAGAACAATGCCGTCAGCCCTGGGGCATTGGTGAGCGGGCACAAGTCTCAGATCGAGCCGAGGGGTACTTGATCTTGTGAGCTGGTCTCGAGCTGCCTTGCCAGTGTGTGGATGTACCTGGCTTGAGGCTGCATGACCGATAAAAGGCCAACGCCTAGTAGTAATAGGATGTGGTTCTCGCAGCAAAAGGTTCCTAAACGAAAAGTACAGTACAGAGCACTGCGTATAGACTAAAAGCCAGGGTCTTCTAGACCAGCTGGCTTGCCAGAGGGGAAACGGTAACGGCATGATCCCACGAATGTGACCCTTCTGGTGTTGCATTTGCTTTGTTGTCTCGAGGTTCTCTGAGGTCTGTCCGCATATTATTTGAGGCAATTTCATCAAGAGCATGTGTACTAGACTACTGAGGTAGTACCCAAGTTTTCGAATCGGCACTGGAAATTCCTAGCCAAGCCAACCCGTGGAGAAAGAAACATACGGTGGCATCTGCTTTTTCTACTGCGTGTACGGACATGCCTGCAGCAAAGGTGGGTTCCGGAAACCTCGGTGGTCAAAGAGCCCAGGCACTGGCAGATACCAACAGCAAGGTGACACGTGGTCGTGAGCGATGCCAGCGATTCTCTAGAACGGGGGGAAATGGGGGGTCTACTGCGTAGATCGCCTGTTTCCCGTGGTGTTCATACGGAGTAGGTAGGAAAGACGGAAATGGGTAAGCACCCCTTCCTTCCCTTTCCCCCCTTCTTCTTTTCCCGCGTCTTCGCCTCCTCGTCCTCTTCCTTCCTAGGTTGGTTGTTTTTAATGAATGCGAATAAGAAGGGAACGCTGACGTACCACCGCACAATTGCAACTCGAAGGGAATTCGTCCGAAAAGGGAAAACCCACCAGTTGTCCTACTTATAAGTCAAAGTTGTACTGGTCCGCTCACTCGTCGAATCACCCTGACATATTGCTTTTCTTACCATTTGCCAAGTCCTCTTCGGTTGCATCTGGACCGCCAAAGCGTTGGGCCTATGGCAATCGGGTTCCTGCGCCAGATGATCCATTTCGGCCCAGCTGCCCCGTTAACATGTCACCGCTGGAGGGTCACAGGACCAAACGACACCCAATCCAGAATGGACGGTTCACGGTTGTCCAGCCTCTCTCACTGTCCTGTGCCTTTTAGTGGCGGGATTTGGGCGTTCGTGCCAAAAGAGAAAAAAATCTCGGGGGAAAATCGCCAGGAATGGGGGACCACCGCTCCCCTTTCCCTTCCTTTCCCACCCTTTCCGGCCATCAAGTTCATCCAGTAGCCAGCCCCGTTCTATCGTGGGAAGCACAACAGGCAGCCAGCCATTGTAGCGTGGGTAGTTTTATGTCCTCCACACCACCCCCCCCCCCCCCCCCCC